>JAFIDM010012231.1:6298033-6334673 GCA_023159025.1 Thereuonema tuberculata | reverse complement strand
ATTGTGTGTAGGATATCAGGGCTCCAGAATTTTCCAAGGAAGCGTTTCCAATATCAAAATGCTGCTTCCTTCTGCTTTTCCATAGATTTTCACGTAATTCTTGATGTTTTATCTAAGGCATTACTGAAAGAAACTTCATCCGAAAGTTAAGTTTTTCAAAATTTCAATCGTCTCAAATGAAAGATTATAAATATAGTCGCCGAAAATTTAGATTTGTTACCTGAACGCTGTTTTGACAGCCCCAATGCAAGAGATTCTTGGGCTGTTATCTAAGAAGCACCATCCAATTAAATTAAATTTTTCAATTAAGGCGGATAAACTTCGAGTATATGCTTTCACCATTAGTATCGACTGAGTAGTAGATATTGCCATTAAGTAGATGTCTGCTGTTTTGTCTATTCCTGGAACATTTTAACTTCTCCAATAATTGTGAATAACAACGTCATCCCTTACATGCTGCCCATTTCAGATCCTATCTTGTTTGTTGCTTTTTTTTTTTTCAAAGACAATCAAATCTTTTCAGATCACAAATTAATTCACGATATTGCTGCAAATATCTGCTGTTTAAAGCAAATAGGAGATCTTTTAGAGTTAATGTGTTAAAGGTCCTAGAGCAGCGTGCACCAATGCTCTGTCAACTCAGTGTCAACTGATGAGCCGTTAATCTTAATCAGTCTTCAAATAAAAATTGGTGTGCACCAAACACAAGTTGACAAAACTTCACTGATGAGTCCTTGCTAGCGTATCGTGTTTCTAAAAGTAACTGTGATTGGTTAATAACATACAACGTCATTTTCAGATGACTTTTCTTGGCACTAGCACGTTTCGAAATGGCAGTTTCCTTGGAGAAGAAAAAAACACGTGGGCAGAATTTTTTTCTTGAAGACAAGAATTGTCAAGGCAAGAACCTTCAAAGGAATTAATCGATCGTAAAGAATTAGTCGAGAAGGGAAAGATTGTATTGTAGATTTTCATATTTTTCTTTTCTTTTTTTTATAAGATAGCGATTAATGAATAACATCTTAGCTTCGTATATCGTATAACTACCAAAAAACAAACTATTACTTTAATAGAAATTCAGTTTGATTTTTTTTTCTTCTTTTTGCACTTTTGAAACAAAGTTATTATTATTATTTTTATCATAGATTACAATTTATAAGTTTTCTATCATTTTGTTTCATGATATGATATTATTGTCATTCGTTAAAAAGGAAATCCTCTTTCATTTAACATCATCGTTAGTTACGATATAAATTAATTAAATCTTTTTAATTACTGTTAAATTCCGTAAAGAATTAACAAAAATTTGGAAGCTAATGCTGTTCCCTAATGTCGTTCCAAAAAGTTTAAAAATGAAATTAAATTTCAATTGAAGATAAAAATTACAACTAAGCTTAAACAAAATACGAGAAAAAGTTCCTAAATAAACATGGAATATATTTTTTTCTGAAATTATAAATATCCTTTAAATTTTAGTAGTTTCATCAAAATAAATAAGGGATTAAATGCAGTTCAGGGACAGCCTTAAAGTCAAGGTGATGGCCTGCCATGAGACTGATATTTCTGAATCTGGGTTCGAATCCCGGCGTGGCGCTTGGATGTTACTTTCATCTTCAGTTTAGTTATTCTTTAGTCAGACAAAAAAAAAAGTCTGACTGGCACATTACGGTGCACATTGGAAAGTTATTCTAATGACAGCAGCATTAATATGACTAAGGATCCAAAGAAATGGATCGGGAAATGAATCACAACAACAACAGGAATTAAAGTAAAAACCATCCTACATGTAGCTTTCCAATTCTTTGTATGTATCCCTCTGTGTGCAACGCAAGAGATCAGGAAGCTGCTCGGCAAGTATCATAGACCTCTCTACTGCAGCGCAGATGTAGTAATGTCGGATGATCCAAGTAATGAACGAAACTATCTACAAAGTTTCTTCACATTCACATATTTTCCGGCAAACCACCTCATCAAAAGAAAGCCACACAATAGGTCGTAAAGGAGTGTCATCGCAATTTAATCACGGCAGAAGTCTTTCAGAAAGTAACTGAGGTGATATCGTCACTATTCCCAGGATCGAATTTTAACCGAGTGATGTCCATTTGCCATTCAAGTTCCCAGTAATGCCCGCATCAAGGCTTCCAATAAACAAATTCATTTATGTTCCATTTTAATTTTCTATAATATAGGACGGGCAAATATTCTAGTTTTTATGATAATTTTACAACTAAATTTTATTATTATGCCATGTTTCAAGAAGACTGATAAGAAATGTTACTGAACATTGTGCTTTATTCCGAAAACATTGCTGCATTTTATTTAATAATCTGAATTCCTAAAAGAATTAATAAAAGTGGATTTTTTTTCCATTAAAAACATTGTTTTATCTTGTATTGTTTCACAATTTTACGAAATAAAGAAAAATAAAATTATACATTTTAATAACTTTACATTTTTCAGGAATTCCCGTTCAGCAAATGATTTCTGAACGTTTTGGAAAGTGTCTCGATGCAAATTGGATAACAATTTTAAACAATGTCTTTTTCCACTTACAGTTAAAGCCCAATCTAATGATTGACCAAATTAATTACCAGACAATGATAATAACAATTTTCATTAACTATATATAATGTGTTTTCTTTTATTTTATGATTTCTTTTCTAGCTAAATTTGTTTCCCGAAACATTCACCAAAACTCATGTAGCTTGCAGAAAAAAAAATATCTAATGAAAGATGATATTTATATTATTCAACATCACAAGTTTCTAATTCAAATTACAACATGAATCTCTAAAATGAAATTCAAAAATTATTTGCCAAATTAATCAACTGATAACAAGATAACTGACTAGAGATTCCACTCCTCTAGATACACAAATGGTTTTCGATAGATTCTAATTGGATATTTTTTTTAGCTTATTTGTTTAACAAAGAAAATATAGCTCATGAAATCATCGTTTCTGTAAATTTGTACATGTGGTAATAACGTTAGAATTAACGAACAGTTCTTCTCAATACTCTATTTAACAGTAGACCTATCTCAGTTAAAAATTATTAGGTGAGTGCAAAAGTTCTACCCGTTTTTATTATCCATAAAGAAGAGCAAATAAACGCAAAATGAACTTTACCTATTATTAAGCATAATCCTTATTGCTATCTAGGACCTCGTGTCATCTTTCTGGTAGGAGATGAATCCCACGGCGGTAAAATTCCGGCGGTTTCGAGTCAAAAAAGTCTTCACAGCATCAAGATCATCAAAGATTTTCTGACTGAAGGAATTGTTCAACGCACGAAATAGGTGATAGTCAGTTGGTGTCAAGTCAGGAGAATAGGGAGGGTGGGGTAAAACCTCCCAACCAAAGCCCAGTAACTTTTGGCGAGTGATGACAGCAGCATGTGGCCTGGCGTTATCGTGATGAAGGATAACATCGCGACGATTGATGAGACCTGGCCGCTTTGCTACCAAATTTGAATGCAGCCTGTCTAACTGTAGACAGTAGAAGGCAGCGTTGATGGTTTCGTTGAGTGGCAGGATCTCCCAGTGAATTATTCCCTGCACATCTCACCACACACTCAATAACACCTTTTTGGGATGAAGTTCAGCTTTCGAAGTCGATGCAGGCGGATCAGAAGGGCGACACACAATCCTACGATGCTTTACGTTACGGTACATAACCCACTTCTCATCCCCTGTCACAATTCGTGTCAAGAATGGATCATTTTGTACCGAAACACAGGTGAAGATTCGGTCATCCCGTTGCTTAGCTGTCAGGTTATGTGGAACCCAACGATCCAACTTGATCCAACTTACCCAGCCGTCTCTCGACCGTTGTCCGGTGTACGTTGAAGGTCTCCGCTAATCCTTGCACGGTTGGGTTTCGGGCTGTTCCTTAAGGCTTGGTCAATATCGTCCTCTCCAACGTGTGATGGCCGTCCACTCCTAGCCTGATCTTGGCAGCTTCTGTCTCCTTCCCTAAATTTACGAAACCATCGACGACATGTGCTTTCGTCTATTGCATCCTCCCTATAAACTTGACAAACATTGCGACATGCTGCTGCGGCTGCCATATCTTTTTATCGAACTCGTGTAACAAACAATGTCTTGTATGCTCCTTCTCGCGTTCCATGTTACACCCTCTGATATTTTTTTTGAGATGATTAACTTTGTGAGACACGATGCATTTATATGTGAGGCATCCACACGTTTGATTGGCAGATGATTTGCGTCATTACAATGTCATGTGTGAGGGCAATTCCATTGCAAATTTTCATATCCAAAAACGGGTAGAACTTTCGCACTCACCCAATATTAAACTTTTTCTTAAATATCTTCTTTAAAGCAGTGAAAATTACAGGAATGGTAGCTGAAATTTATTTTTGATTCAAAATGTAAAGTCCTTAAACAATAGAAATACATACGAAAATAAATTAGAAATATGAAAGAATAATAAAATAATCTTAATAAGTGAGAACAACTACCACGACAGTGCGATCCATTGAGGTTTTGGATAATATTTTAATAAATGTAATCATAGAATTATGACAAAGATTTTAAGAAGACAATTTCATTTTAATCGAAGGCTGTTTACCTTTGATTTAAGTTAAACAACAGCATTTTGTTGGAATAGTTTTTAAACAAAATGTTAATGTTTAATGTGTATCAAAGAAAAGAAACCTCAAAGGTTCTTCAAAGATTTCTTATTTATCATCCATAAAGAGAGAATGTTCCAATGCAGTTTTACATCTGCTAAGATTCGTTTCCTGAAAATAAGAAGCAAATCACGTGGGTACAAATGGCTTCTTAGCGAATGTTTGGTCTACAAATGTTTAGGCATTTCATGAAAATGCCATTTGAAAAAAAACTTAGATGAAGAAAACTTATTTCTACCAGATAATGTCTAAATCAAATGTATGAAAAGAAAAAAAGTTTATGTTGGAAGATATGCCTTCTTTCACATAGTAAAAGAGATAAAAAAGAAAGACGAATTGTCCTTAAATCAGTTCTTATTGGTTGACCTCTGGGTGTATTCAGAACTTTCTTGTTTTTAAATTTCTTTGTTAGCACTGCCCTCAGAGTTTTCGTTTTTGTTTTTCCCGGTGATTTAGATTTCTCCCAAGCTGTGGGATTTACGAATCAATTGAACTAAGATCGAATATAATGAGAAACAAAACAAACAGAGAGTTACGTGCAAGTAACTGCAAGTACTTGAAAGTGAATGCTAATATGGGAAAATAAACGGAAGGAAGAGGAAAGAACGAAATGGAAGAATAAAGAGGATAATGTTATGTTAGGGAAAGTAGTGAACATATTTACAAGTGGAGTTAGTCAGTGTAGTTAATAGCTTATAGACAGGATGAACAACACTCGTTTGGAAGTGAACATAAAATGAACTCCACAATCACAATTAATATAAATAAGGATGTAGAATGAACTTTAAAAAAATTGTAAAAAAAACCCAGGGTTACACAGAAAATGAAAAAAAAAATAATAATTAGAATAAACCATTTATTAAATATCACATTGTCTTAATTGTTTTCTTTTTCATGGCTTTATTTTAAATTTCATGGATATCAATAATTGTAATTAAACCTCACAAAATATAAATTAATTTCTAAATTAAACTTATTTTCTGATTCATGAAATGTTTATTATTTAGCCCATTACTTTCCTATTATTTTGATTAAATAAAGATCATAAAAAATGGATTTACAACACAAAACTTCTAAGATTAGCGAAAGAAATTTTTTAAAAAATTTCTTTAAAAAAAAAACAAACTTTTTTCTTTAAAAAAAAGAAATTATAGATTTTATCATTACTCCTTTCAAAACTCACCAATTTTTGGAATTTCACTTTAAAAAAAATTTAAAGATCCTCAAAACACTAATAATTATTGATATTGTTCAACTTCCACACATTTGTGATATATTGTACCTTGTGTCACATTGCACCTTGATAGATATCTTTCATTTAAAATTAAGTGTAATAAAACATGAATTTGATTTATTTGTAAGCATAAAATATTGTCAATGCAGAATAGAGAAAAAGAAATATTTATGAAGTTTGTTTTTTTCGCATTTAATTTTGCTTAATTTATTTTCATTATTTTATACTTTAAGGTAATGGAATTCAATGAAAATTTAATGAAAAAAAAAAACTTTCTTTAAAGGCGAAAAACGAGAAAGTAGTTTCTTGGAATGCTGTTGAATATGGATAGATCTCCACAGATAGATCTTTTAGAAATATTTTTATTAAAAAAATCTTTAACGTATGTTGTTTTAGTAATTAAAAAATCTATACATATGAGACATACAATAATTTGTTTTAAAACTTATTATTAAACATTTTTTTAAAATTAAAAAATATGTATACATATAATATGTAAAAAACATTCTATGGACGGTTTCAAGGAAGCATGTTCCCCAGCAAGAGGAATGTTTTTTTTTTATTCTATATATATTTTTCAATTTTAAAAAATTTTTTAATAATAAGTTTTAAAACAAATTATTCTATGTCTCATACGTATAGATTTTTTTAAATATTTTTATCATTATCATTGTCATTTTGTAACATATAAAACATTGATTTTTTTTATATTATAGCGAGTTGAACAGGAAACATACGATAAATACTCATCAGATAATCATATAGCTTGAAAAAAATACACAAAGATGAACAATGATAAACGTATCATTTAGTAACATTGACTATGACTTTGAATTCACTCATTAACTGGAAGTAGAGTTTCTTTTTGGAAATTGTCTCTGGAACATGAAATGGTTTTCGTTCATTTCTTTGTCTCATATTAATTATATCTTTTTAATTAGCCATTTAAACAAATAGTTTGATTTTTGGAAAATGATGTTTATGAGTTTGACTGAATGATGAAATGAACCACTTTACGGTGAAATCGACATGTGAGAAATATTTGTTAGAAACCATTAACAGAAGGGAAGAAGCGACACAGGCTGAGAAGAATACCTCAACGATAAGTGAAATCATTACAATAAAGATTTTCATTTTCAATTTTTGATCTTTGCTCACTTGTTTTGGGAAATCTTTAACTAAACTCTTTATAGTCCTCAAAATGAAAGTTGACCGGCGGAAGTTTGAACTGCGCAGCCCTTCCGGTAGCTGATCAATTATGTTTTCCTGTCACAATGGACGACAGAGTCTGTTTTCACTGAGAAAGACATGTTGATAACGCCAAATTAAAACTTCTCTCGACTATTTAGCGTTATTTCAATACCAGTTGCTAACAATAAGTATTTATATAAATAAATAAATATATTTTATTTATAAATACAATGCTCTTTTGCAAAGTAACAAGCCTTTACCGTAATGGCGGCGTCCTGTCATAACATCAGACGGAAGTGCCTGACCAGACTAATCAATGATACATGCGCAGATCTCACAAAAACAGGGCGGCCATCTCTCATTGGGAGGACAGTAGTAATATATGATAAATTATGTTAATATATCTTAATACTGATATTAATAAATTATATAAATGTAGATAAGTACATTCTTCTTTTTCTTAATCATTTATGAATTAAAATAAAATAAAAATGTGATAAAATCAATGTTTCCAGTTCGATTACTGGCATTATATGGTACAATGTGTTATAAAAGACGAAGATTTTTCTACATCAAAACCAATATCTACTGTTGCTGTATTTCCATTTGCATTTGTTAACAGCAAGCTTTTAATCTTTAACCTGACTCTAATACACATTTTTCCTAAATTTTGCTTAGTTTTGCGCGAAAAGAATGGTTTTTATTTTAAAATGTTCTTTTCTCTATTTTTATGTTACTTACCGTTCGTGTTGTGAAAAATAACATGTTGTGTTGTTCATTACAGTTCATTGGAATATCATATTGAATTGTAAGAAGAAAAAAGTGCTAAGAGCTTATTAGGAACCGTAAAAAATGAGTAATAGTAAAAAACACCAATGTTTATAAAATATAGACAAGACCTTCAAGGACAAAAAATTAAAATTTCTACCAAGGGGATAAAATATCGTTGAAATCGATATTAATGATAATTACTTATGCTGTCCCCGGTTGTTCAAGGGGATTCGTTGAAGTTGTATCATAATCAAAATAGAATCAAAAAATGCATTTAACTTTGTCAGCAGGGATTTCTGCTAATATTACAAAAATCAACAAAATTTGAGACGAGATCTTTTTATATCTCACGACGACAAAATGTTAAAAAAAAAAAAAAAAACTACTGACGCAGGAAATTTTGCGAAATGTTTTTATCAAAGAGTTCCGCTTTTATTCGAATGAAATAAAAATTTTGCAGCATTCAAATAAATAAAAGTTATTTATTAAGTTATAGAATAAAAAAGTTGTTAAACTACTAAATTTGTTATTTCTTGTTCTGTCTATCTGGATTTATTGATTTGAACCGAAACTTCTTTCGCTGATATGATTGTAAGAAAGAGAAAAAAAATTGGAATGAACTTTCGGCTCAACCAAGTTTATTGGAATTTCTGTTTGCTTCTGAATTCTAGTCTGTGTATATATATACTTTCTTTTCTTTTCTGTTTGTACTTTGTATTCTGTTCTGTGTAAATTCTTTATTCAATTCTGTGTGTCTTATATATGCTCTTCTATATTTTATTCTCTTCTATATATGTTTACTTTAAACTTTTGTATCTTATCAGAGCGCCTTACAAACTATTCTTTAAAAGTAATCTTCAATGGATTCTCATATTTATTATTAGTTCATTTTCTATTCTTGAAGATAACAAGAATCTTAACCTTCTATCTTAACAAAGCAGAAGTAAAACTTTCGGACAACTTTTGATTGAGAAGTCGAGCAGCGAAATTGTTTAAAGAATTCTTGCTTCCATACAATTAATTAGAGGAAAAGCTATTACAATAATATTTCACCAATGGAAATATTGAAAGTAAAATCATCATCTATTTCTACTCAGTCGATTTTACTTTGTTTGTTTAAAGTTAGCTAATAATTAAAGCGTATTTGATAGTTACAATCGTATCATTTTAGCTCTTATAAATTAGTATCTAATATGATATGGAAAATATGACATAAATCTAATGGATAATTGTGTGTAACACTATCTACTATCTTTTCATCGCTAAATAACAACAGTTATATCATAGATCTTTTAGAAATCGTCACAACATAATATCGTCATTTGCTAATTTTGTAATTGGGTGGATATTAATTAAACACATTTTCTGGGAAGGCAACAGCCTTGTGGAACAGTTTTAACAAAAGAACAGATACTAATTGTAGAATGACAGCATTTCAAATCATAACATTGGGCTTTTAAATAAGAATTTATTTCTCTAACTTATTATTTGAATAACGCAACAGCAGATGAACTCATCAATAATAAGCAATAGACAAATATGATAATTGCCTTACTTCCATCTACAATTAGCCTCTTAAATCCTACAATTTGCCTCTTAAAATTTGTGATGAAAATCACAAATACCTTATGCTATTATTTTAATACTGCAATTAATAATCTATTCCTAGTATTTAAGTTGTTTAAATTGTGATAATTTAAAACTGCATTTGTAGAAATATCAATAGTTACGATTGCTAGTTTCAATCTATCTTTGATAATTTCTCTACATATATTTGTATTTACATTTGAAAGAGACAGAAATTCTCAAAGAAACGTTTTAGAACAATAAACTCATTGACTTATTAACGTATTGTAATCCATTTTTTTAAATCCAATTTAAATTAAAGAGTGTTTTTATTTAATTAAAACTAGTCGGCTACCCGTCGCTTCGCTCCGGATATGTCTCGCGTATGTAACGGAAAACAATTTGTTATTTATTAAAAAAACACATAAATTACATCAAGTAAAATAAAACTAAAATTTTTTTAAAGTTTTTTTTTTTTTTAATTTTTGATGTATATATTCTCTCAATTCACGACTGCTTTTAGAATCAGCGTGTGAATCATATATCTGTGATATATTTTTATTTTTTATAGAGATTAGAATGTAATCCTTGTGGTCTAATGCCTAAGACGTCTAACTTCGGATCAGAAGGTTGCAGGTTCGATTCCTGTCGCGGATGTTTCATTGAAAAAATTCTTTCTATTTTTCATTCTCACAGAAAACTGCGCCGGACAGACAGACACACAGACAGAGAAATAAAAGATTTTAGTAATATAGCTAAAGTCTTTTAAATGGAAAATTGTTGGAAAACAAATATTGATTAAATAATAAGAAAAACCGTAAATGGACAATAATTATGCTTTCACAATCTGAGTCATTTATCAACGGGAATCCTGGAAAGCTGTTTCATCCTGATAATGTTAATCATCAGCAGAATTTACCTTTGATGATATCCAGACTGAGCGAAAAGAAATGGAAACCTTCCCGCTCCCGGGAGTGGCCTCTAATATCAAAACAACAAATAAAAGCTGTCCGTTGATGATGGTTCAGTTATTGTCCATTTATTGTTTTTCTTGTTATGTGATTTATTTATGGATGTTAAATTTCATTTCTATTGATATTGATTTTATTTGGCAAATATTATTATTTAAAATATGGAAACTTTTCATTTATATTGTTTAAAAAAAATACAAAAGTTATGACCTCACAAAATAAAAGTAGACAATATTTTAGTGAAAGTAGGTCCTTTCGATAATTCTCTCTTTACCTTCACATCGAGAATCAATAATAAACTGTAAGCTAGATATTAAATTTACGATTAAGCTCAAAAAAAGAAAATTATTAATAACTCTTACTCATAATATGTATTGATAACTGTTATTTTTAACAGATATTGTTATTAGATCTAAGAAGAAATGCGTGACAATTATAAAACCGCATTACTATACGTTTTTTCTAACAAACGTATAATAACAAAATACAGAATCTTAAATAAAATGAAGCTGCTTTTTTTATAAGTTCTTAATTAAATAATTTAAGTGTGTTCTTAATAATTTCTGAACATTAAATAATTCCCGAAAACATTGTGCAATAAAAAAGAAAGAAAAGGGAAATTCACTTGACCTGTGCTTATGTCTTGAGCTAAATTCACAGAAACTCGACAATTTACTAGAATGATTTGCGATTTTTGTAAAACTGAATTGTGAATTTTAAATCGTCTCGTTTGTTACTAAATCGCCCTGGACTTTATTGTTCGTGACCTAAATGCACATTTGATGACGTAATCAGAGGTCGACGTCAATCCTTAACTAAAACAAAAAAAATGTCGAATATCAAATGGACGAAGGGAGAAAGTTGCAGAAGAGAAAATTTAAGAAACTCCTGCATTGCTTTGGGTCGATATTTGATATTCCCCGAAAGTTCCCGCATGTACCTTTTCCCCAGCTCCCCCCTCCCAGTCTTTCCCGCGTCATTGGGACAGTTCCAAGTTCCGCCTTGTTGGTTTCAAGGAGGTTTCCGACGAAGGTCCATCAGCACCTGAAGTTGCTATAGAAACAAAAAAGCTTGTGCATGCGCAATCCTCACTTCCGTGTTCGACAGCAAAGCGATAGTGATTGACTGACTGCTAGATATATTCGCATATAAATACAATTTTACTTTTTCAAGACTTAAAAGTTTTAAATGCAAATTGAATCGTATTCAATGATTTAATTACTCTCTTCTTACATAAATGGGAAAAAAATGCATTCTGAGGTATTATAAAAATATTTAATAATTTTGTATAATTCGTTTTCTTAGAACACTTAATTGTAGCAGTTTTAAGTAAAAGCACTTGAGGCAAAAGAACTAGAAAAATCAGAAACATGGAGAAAAATTACTGTTGTACCAAAGTAGACTCTTATACTATTGTGTTGGTAAGGGATTTAATAAAAACAGATGTGAAAAAAATAGTAAATATTGAAGAGTTTAAATTTGAAGTGTTTAATTATTGATGATAATGTAATATGTAATGTCCAGATTTTGTTTAAAGTAATGAATTAAAATGATGTGAATATATTATTGTGAAAACAATTGAGTTTGTTGATCTAAAGTGTTAATATTTTTGTTTTTATTGGAATTTTTATTTAGTTGTTAAATAATTATTTTTCAAAATTGTTTTAAGTAATGAAGCGAACTTGTATGATCTTTCATTGTAACAACAATTGTATTTATTGCTTCAACGTGTTTTTAATTGGTTTCATGTTTAATACTACTTTGTTTATTCCAAAGAATATTTTAATTTTTCGCTTGAAGAAGGGATGATAATACAATTTCGTCCGGAAAATTCCCGTAGTATTTGAATAAAACAATTTTAAATACTAAGATATGGAGTGTATGGTGATTTAATTTAAAGTAGTAATATGAAAAGGAAGGAATTGACAGAAGAATACGGAACTGTTGTTTTTTTCGAAAATGTTAAATTATGTTACTTTTGGAAAAACACTGGAGTAATTACCAATCAAACCATTTTTATCATCAATCAACAGTAAAATAGTTATTCTGTTATTATCTTTAAGCCTAAAATCATTAATTTTAAAAAAAAAATATCTGCAAAGTATTCAATTTAATAGAAATATCTTGAAGAAATAAATGTTGTGAGCAATGAAGAAAAGCTTTTGCTTTTCGTTTTTCTAGGACTTTTTTTTTGTTAAATATATAGATATTAAAACTTTAGGATTATTTCTTCCCCCCTGTCTATTGTAAAGTGTAATTGTTGGAATCTATCTGACCTACGGAATTATAACAGTCTATTTGGTTTCCATCAACTTTTCTTCTGAAATAAAAAATCAACAAGTTAGAAAACTTCGGGAAAAACTTTTCTAGAAACATCGGCTCTTTAGAATTTATTAAGTTTTAGAAATTTAAATCAATTTCTAATATTATTTCTAATGAGGTAGATAATTAAATTGTAATGAGGTGTTAAATTAGTATAAATTACATTAAGAATTTTCTTTGATAGTCGAATAAGAATCCGTGGAATCTAAATGAGTTTTCTTCAACATAGCAAAGAGAATGTGAAGGCTGTCAGAAGATGATCTTGAATCGATCTCTCTCTGACTGGCGCCAATGTAAAACAATCGACATTAGGACTTTAAGGCCTCAATCGCACTGGCGTCAGAAATGTGTCCCCTTTTAGTGCACCTATTGTTCGACTGTTCCCCTCTGTTCCCCTACGGCAGCGTAATAATCACCTATTAGTGTCGCGTGCAGGGTACTTTCCGCACTGGCGGAAAGTGTCCTTCTGCGAAATAGCAACAGTGCTCTTGTAAACATCTCACGGTCAAACAAATTTTAAATAACTATATTTAAAATTTCTAAATTTCTAAATTCACAATTTCTATAAAATTTCTGTAAAATTTTTAATTTGTAAATTTAAACCTTTATTAAATAGATATTTAATAGATAATTTTAATTTTTTCTGCTGCTATCGTATTTTGTTCCCTAGTTCACAGCCGACAACTTGTTTTCCGAAAATCCTTTTTGTTTTTTTAATCCGTGCTGAATCGCCCACCCCCCGTCAAGACCACCTGAAAGATACAAAGTTGACAGATCAAAGACAAGATTCTTTTTTCGGAAATGTATTTCCCATTGATATCTCTAGTAAGTTATAAAAATGTTTTTAAAAAGGAAAAAGAAAAAGAAAATACGTTATTTCTCTTAATTTAATTTTCTGTTTTGCATTTTATCTATGCAAAAACCAATTTCTGTAAAAATTAGTTATATTTTTATAATAACCCCACTAAATGGAATGCTGCCATTGAATTTTAATATATTATATCAGGTGTACAATTCTTTTTTATTATCACAGCCCAGTTATGGCACACTGACAGTTAAAAAAGAAAACGCCCTTTTCCACTATCTATATAAAAAAATGTTTCAATACAATATTTATTATTAATTTGTGCGTGTTTACTGTTTTTTCTCTAATAAATGTCCTGCAATAAAAAAAAGTAAGTCAGGGTTAAAAATAAATATATTTAACTATCAAAGTAAGTTATATGAACTATCTCAATTTGCTGTTTATCGATTTACCTGTGCTCTTTATTTGATTGATTTTAGTTCTAAATTAAATTTTAACGAAAATTCGCAAATTACTTACATCTGCAATAAATTCAATATAAATTATATAAAATATTAAATTTACAATAATACAGAAGTAACAACAATTAACAATACAAATTTATTTATATTGATTAACTATAAATACTGTATTTACAATGCGTCCTATGATTCACGATGAAAAAAAAAAAAGGAACAAATGATATATTAACTTTATACAGTATTAATGTGAAAAGGAATTTACGTTACGTAAAAAAAAATAAAAATAATAAATAACTATCGACTTCAAATCGTAATCTTTAATTTGATGGGAGATTATTAATCTAATAAATATTCCTCCAACTTCAATAAAATCACAAACAAAACCTAAATTAAAAATAAATATATTTAGCTATCAGAGTAAATTACATGAACTATTTCATTTTTACTTGGTTTGGCCTTTTGTGAATTCAGGTTAATTGACTATTTTTGCCGGAGGCCTTTTGTGTCCCCTCTTTTTTGGAGCAGTGACCATTCTCCGCTGTGTCTTTGCGGCAAAAAAACTTGAGTGTGGACGTCCTAGCTGTAAACAGTGTAATCCATTTTCAAAGGGAAGGGGTCAAACCTCAGGGGGGATTAAAAGAGGGAAGAGGATTAAAAGGGGGACACAAAATGTGTCAGTGCGATTGAGGCCTAATGTTGCAATGGATTCTTAGAATTCATTTCACTGCCAACAGCTTTCGTAGTTTGACATTGATAAAACTGCGATCAATGGCATCCTCTAAATTAATCGCATCTTTAAAACAAGTTGGTTTGGGTCATTCCCATATTATCAATTACGCGCACAACAGGAAACAATGGAAGAATATTCCCAACCACAATTAATAGGAAAAGTATACGAGGCAAACAACCAACACTTCTATAAATGTTTTTACACAGGTTAAATTTTGTATTGATGAAGTCATGTAAATTGAAATAAAAAGTCAATATACAAATTCATTCATTTATGTGTTGGGTTTTTATTTCAAAAATGTTTTTATTATTTACTAATTTGTTTTTAAGGTAAATTCTAGAGAAAAAAAAATGCTTAACTTCCGCTTCTTATAAATTGAGTGTTGATAGTATGATCTCGAATTTGCTTTAATGTAATTCTATTTTACTTAAAGATTTTAGTATAAATTATATAAATGCTGTTATGAAATATCGAGAAAATGTTATGGAATAAAATACATAGAATTTACTAACCTTGAATATCAGTGAACTCTGTTACTGACTTTTCGACTGTTGTTACGACGATGATCAAAACAAAACAGGTATACAGTTTTTGCGAAAATGGACGAGGAGCAGAGGAGGAGGAGGAGAGCAAGGAGTTGCAAACGAAGCTGATAAGTATTATTTTTATTAATGGATTACAAATTTCTCAAAAAAAATTGAAAAAGGTAAATAAAAAATTTTTTTTTTTTTTTTTTTTTTTCTAAATTAAAGAAAATTATTAGAATAATTGAATGGAAGGAAATAAACAAAAACAAATAATTATAATTGGCATACTAACTTCCGAAAGTTACAGGAAGTCAATTTCAATCAATTTTATTGGATCCAATTAAAGATAAAAACCAACATTGTTTTTCATTAATTTTTTCAAATACATTCTTTTAGTTTTCTTAACCTAATCACTAATATCTCAGATGTTTATTAAAAATTACTTGCAATCACAAATGAAAAAAATGTAAGGAAATATCCAGGAACAATGTAACGGTTATGTAATTTTTCCATAAGTGATTTGTAGAGAGGCGGTTTGAGGCTATTCTAGGCTCCAGGCAAACATGAGGATTCTATCTAATATTATACATTATTATATTTGGTTTGATATTTATTATTTTTTTATTACTAAATGTTTTTTTAGAGTTTATAAAATGTAGTTTTATAATCTGGAAAATACTTTTGAGATTACTTTTAAGAAGAAATAATTAGGTCATTTGTCTTGTAACTGTACAAATATTGAACAATTATGGCTAAAGTGTCACTTACTTTTAGATTTACAGTGTCTTATTAATTGGCTGGTGTTGTCCATCATTTAAGCGCCAAAATTCGATTTTGAAATATTCGCATAAATGCAAAAGCTTCTGCATTACTTCACATTTTTCATGAAATAAAGATATATCAAAATGAAGATACTTTCAAAAAGTTCGTTCGGTTGTTTTACGTAAGTTGACTCAAGTAGCGCTTGGGCTTTAACGTCATTCGACACCTTTTTGTTCGATTGTATTGTGACAGCTGTCAAATCAGCTGCATTTAAAACAAAACCATTTCAAAAAATTGATGAATTTTGTGTCGCTTTTTTAATACTGAAGATAGAAGAAGACCGCATGTTTCTTTGATGACGGCTAAAAATTGTTAAAGCTTGGCTGGGAAGTTCTGATGCATCACCCTATTCACCAGACATTGCACCTTCGGATTTCCATTTATTTCGGTCTTTACAAAATTCTCTTAATGGAAAAAAATTCAATTCCCTGGAAGACACCAAAGGCACCTGGAATATTTTTTTGCTGAAAAAGATAAAATAGTTTGGGGAAGATGGAATTATGAAGTTGCCTTAAAGATGGCAGAAGGTCGTGGAACAAACCGTTGAAGACGTTTTCAATAAAATTATTGGTGATGATGAAGATGTGTCTTTTATTTTTACTTAAAACCCGAACGAACTTTTTGATCAACCCGATATTTTGGCGCTTGGTCAAATGATGCATAACACCATCCAACTGATATATTTGAAGTTTTTCTGAATATAAAGAAAAATACTATAAAGTAGTGAGATTCTAGAGAAGGAAATTTTAAAAAAGATCCAAAATCTTTAGTTTGTGAACGAGCGATGTATCATTGAGTTTAATAATGCATTTCACCCCAATAGTGGTTAGAATTTATCTAAAATCTAAACAAAAGTTACAAATTTTAAAATTACGCTTCATTAAATTTAAAATAGCGATTAAATAGACAAATAATGAATACTGAAAAGCAATCCTGTAAGTAAACTGTAAGTAAACAACATTTAAACTGAATTAAAAAAAATTAACTTTTAATGAAGACGTTAATTTTTTTTTCAATTTATAATAATAAATTGATAATAAATTTAATTTCTGAGATGCTGCGATTTTTAAACTTTGAAACAACATCGGGGTCTGTTTTGGGCTATAAATTGCTTCTAAGAATCTTTCAAAAGAAAGGAAAAACTGAGAAATAATTCTTTCTTTCGAATACTAAATCCTTAGCCAAGATTTAAAAAAATTAAAAAAAAAAAATTGATAAAAGTAATTCAATTTAATTTATTCATTTCTAAAAATGAGAAAAAAAAATATTTCGCCGACAGAAAAACGCTACCTGTATTTTATTCAAAGCATTTGGAGATTATTTTATTTTTATTTAAATTCAAAGAAAACCCATTCTATTTTCTATTGGAGGGATAATAAATTATTCTTTTCAATCGAAATGTTACTAACAAAGTCTATTTCCCATCCTTGCCTTTTTTTCTATTATAAACGAGACAAGAGACTCAGAGATGCTGGAACTTCGTAGAAAATCCTTCAAAAACCATGTTAATGTTAGCCTTTGATTCTCAGATGAGATCTTTTATCAACTTAATATGCTTTCTTTAAATGAAAGACAGACAATGGAAAGCCTTAGATTTTTATTTCCAAGAAAAATATATACTTTACTTTTATATGTTTCTGAAAACCTAGTACTTTTATTACATTTACTAAAATTTCTGTAAAAAAATAGAATGAAATCAAGAGTTCATTCTCATTAATTAAACAATAAAACGAAAAAAAAAATAAGTTTTCAGAATCAATAATAACAAGGAAATTAAGTTCAGTGACATTCTGTACTTATGTATAACAATGTACTTTATGTATAGCAATTATGTATACTTTATGTATAACAATGTTATACAATAACGATTGCATAACAATGTTTATTTTATAAAGTGTATTAAATTTAATTTTTTTAAAGAATCTTTATACTTATTCATTTCGGTAGAAATTGAAATAGAAAATAAAAAACCCACTAAATTTTCTTTTGTTATTATTTGGTTTCCCATAATGAATTGCCTGGATAATAAATTGCTGTTTTAAATATTTTATTACACAGGGAAGTTTTCCTTGGTTGTTGCGGTAAGTTTGTCTTCCTTTTTTATCGATAAAATTAAACCATAAACTAACATTTTATGACAAATCCGTATCTCTGAAGTCCCATTAAATGAGAACTACACTTAGTCAGGTCATTAACAGTAGTTGACTGTCAAAGGAAAGCAAAGAGCTACAGAATATGTTTCTTTATTTGGTTTAATAGTTGTATTTAGAATTAATGGACACTTTAAATTTGTGAACTGAATTTACTGAGCCTTCCTAAAATAGTTTTAGGCTGTTTTCAATAAAATATCTGCTAGAAAATAAATTTAATAGTATCTTAATACCGTAATTAAATTTATAATATATAAATAAAAACACCATTTCCATGTTAATATTCTAAAGATAATCATTTAATCAATTTATATTTATAAATTTACGATTCCCTATATTAGTTCAATGGCTTTGTGCTATTAATTTATAAAAATATTTAGGTAGTAAAATAAAAAAAAAAAATGCCTGGTGTTGTTTTCGTGACGATTAACAATTCTTTCAAACTCATGCTTGAGTTATTGATTAGAAATTAAATTAATTTCTATGGAATTGATTTCGATACAATAAATGAAAACCTTTAGAAACCTCTAGAACTGGACATTAAGTCTCTGAATAGAATTCGAATAAAATAAAAAATTAAACAAAATAATGTATAAACTTAAAATAGGAATTTGAAAATGAATTTAGAAATTAAATTTTGTAATTACTGAAAAGTTGTTAATAAAAGGCCGAAAATCATTAAGAAAATCGAATTCCAAAGCAAATTCAAATCTCCTAAGAAGTCAGTCTTTTTAGGCTTATTAATTATTAATTAAAAAGTGTTTTGCTCTTTAATGAACAAAAACATGAAACTATAGAATACATAAACTTTCTCTATTAGTTAATCACGTAATTAATAGAAGATTAGTATACGAAAAATAATTACTAAATTCTGAAATATTTTTTAGAAAAACGCTATTAAAATATAACTCAGTAATGTAAATGACGAAGTTAGTGAGAATTAATTAGACAAACAAAAAAAACCCACTAAAATCCTCAAATATATATAAATAATTTTACGAAAACTAATATTTTTTTTAACATTAATCACCAATTCTTCAAAATTAATCTAAAAAAGAATTTCGTAACTCAAGTATAAAAGCCGTCCCGGCATAGCCTAGTGGATTACGCGGCAGCCTCTCACGAGGCAGATGTATCGGAACCTGGGTTCGAATCCCAGCGTCGGCATGGTTGTTTGAAGAAATTCCTTTCCTTTGTTTGTCTGCTTCTTCATCTTCAGATCTGAAATCCTTCCTTAATGATTTTCTGAGGAAGGCAACGGGAAACCACCTCCGTATCTATTCCCTTGAAACTCTAGGCACTATTCTAGGCGTTCGCCATATTGGGAACACTGGAGATTCTTAGAACACGGACTTTCGGACACGAAGATCACACTTCGGTGCGAATCGTACAATAAATATATAAAAACGACAAGATATAAACAATAAATAATTTAAACTCAGGCATTTAATAAACAGAAAAGTAGCTAAAAAAAATTCTTTAATAAATTTAAGAAAATAATTAAGAAAAAAAAAAAAAAAAGACCTTCAAGTTTTTGTTTTAATTATTGTTTTGTGACCTTTACGGTAGTTTTAAAAAAACAGAGCTACAATTGATTTGTTCGTTGACAGGGTTTTTAAGGGTAAAATGGTTTTTAAGTGTAAATAATTTAAGTCTAATTTTTAATGAAGCTAATTCAATTATAGTTATTAATGAGAAAGTATTAGATCTTATAAAGTCAATCAGTAGTGTTTGAAAACTCAGAATAATTTTCACATTTGAAATTCCACTGAATTCATTCGATAATAAAACATAAGCAGCGAAGTCTTAACACTAGAATTTACTTTTTCCGTAAGTTTATGTATTTACCTTAGATATCTTATAATATCTAATAATCACAGAAGTAATGGATGCTTAAGATATTTCAATATAATTCTTGAGTTTTCTTTTAAAAATGATCCAGGCGTAAACGACGAAGTCTTAATATTTCATTAGATGAAATCCTAGTGAATCTTGAAAAAGTGTAAACCTAAATATCTGTTTAATCCTAAATATTTCTATAATATAAATATTTCGACTTTGAAGTTTTGTTTTATTATTACTTTTCTCATATTGTAAATAACGATCCAAAAACTATTGCAACCTTTTGTTTTTGCAGTCCTTTGTTTCGCATTCTTTCTACATTTCCTAACCGATATTTAATAAATGCGCTGCTGTGAATTATTTCACTTGTTTCATTACAAGATTTTGTACTAAAAGCATTAGCTTCATTGTTCTTCTCGCTTGTTACAAATTTTAACTATAACAACATTTCTGGACAACTATTGTCCAGACTGAGGAAGTTTCTGCATTAAAGAACTCGAAAAATACGTCCATAAACACTTCATGAACAAAATTACCAAAATATGCACTAAAAACATGAAAATATGGAATAAAAATGCTATATTCGTCGTACTAGCTCCAATATACAATTTTTTTTCCAGATAATTCAATTAAAAAACTAGCCAATCACATCTTCTGGCAAACTGAAATGAAATTCACGTTGTAGCAACACAAATGCTTATTTTAAAAAAACTCATGAAAATATATAAACACGAAACACGCCTTACTTTTGTTACAAGTCAAACAATTAATGAACTTTGAATAAAAAAAGTAGAAATAAACTAATAAAGGAAAAGAAATAAACCACTAATTTCGAAGCTTAACACAAAAAGAGACCTTTTTTTTCCCTGTTTTTTTTAATCCTAAACCATCACCTATCTGATCTTCACTTAACGCTATCGAAATCCTACAGAGTTTAGGGTGTTAAGAGAAAGTTGTGAGGAGTTTCGCATAAATAATATATTAAGTTTAACAGTTTTATGTATTCACGGTTACTTTGTATTTCCTGTAATTTTGCAATAATCCATACAATAATATTTCCCTCACTGGAGTTTTCTCGATGTTTTCTGCTGTTACGAGATAGCGTTTATTTGATGAAAGCAGAGAGAAATTTACAGATGTCAGTATTTGTTGTACCATCCATTTCTACAGCCTTTAGTGATTTTAACTGGAGTTGAAAAATGTAAAATACACTATAGATCTAGCCACCTCCTTAACCTTAGGAAAGGACAGTGACAGACTGCTTTGGTTGCCTGGTGTAGGATAAGGTTTTTTTCTGCAGCAGTAAAAGGGAGACTGCGAATCTTTGGTTTTCGTTGAAATTTTGAAAAAAATGGCTCGTCATTGGTAGCAAGACCTGATTTTTGTCAGAAACCAGGTGCTATTGGATTCACTGTCGGTCAAAATTAATTGTCAAAACACCTTGTGAACAAAAAAAAAAAAACTAATAAAATAAGCTTTAGCATATGAAAAATAGACACTAAAAACCCTATAAACTAAACTATACACTATAAATATTTTGCATTACAGATATAAAGAAATTCAACTTTTACTACGATGCATTTTCAATACAAATCTGCATCAACTTCCTCAGTGTGGTAATCACACATTATCATTTCTTTTTCAAAACCTCTTCACTTTTTCTGTTTCAATTACTTGATTGGCATTTAATTATTATGTAATGTGTATAACTTCAAAGGAAATTAATAATAAACTCATATTACATGTAATATTAATAATTAATTACTTGAATTCGTAGCTACTACTGCAGTCCTAAATGTCTGAAAGATAGTTTGTATGGAGTCCCAATCAATTAAAAGAATTATTATTCAGTACTTTGCAGGATTCTTGATGTTATATCGTTGATTTTGAGACTCAAAATAAAATACATTTTAAAAAGATGGTTTGTGCTTTCATTTATAACCAAAATAAAAATCATATTTTTAAATGATAAAAAAAAAAGAGAATATAATATATTTGTCGAAATCAACAAAGTATTGTTTTATTATTTTTACTTTTTTACTTATTATTCGTACTTCTATTCAATAACAACTTACTTTTTACTCGGATTAATGAGGGTTCCTTAAAATAAATATATATATATATATATATAAAACTATTAAGTGAAAAAGACAAAAAACAAGATTTGGCTTATTGCTAATTTTATTGCAAATAAAAGCTACCTTTCATAATACAAGTTAACTGAGTATTTTCTGATATATTTTATTTTTATTAATTTTTGTTCGGAGTTCTTCCATTTATATACTTTTAAATATTTTTTTTCTTTAGATTTTGATCGCTACATTCAAAAACAGAGCATTTCTTCCAGTCGAAGTTGGTTTCTGTCTCCAGATGAACGGAAGTGCCTCAGGTTTTGATAAACCGCGATTCCAATAAAACATTATTTATATTAATAGTTATCTAATATAAATAGTTTTCGATCGGTTACAAAAATTTCAAAATTTAATATTAAATTATAAGCAAATAAATTTAACAATTTACTACTATTTTAAAAACCATTCAAACAAATTCTGAATCATTCAAACCTTACAAAACATTCCTTTTTATCGAACTCAGACAAATGAACAACCTGTCAGTCACTTCCGTTCAGAGACTCCTTATTGTTATTAATTTTTTGTTTTCGTGTTCAAATGATATAAAAGCCAACTGAATACCAGATTACTTGCATCTAAACTCAAGACTACTCTCAAAGAAAGTGACTCCTATCAGTAGAGCCGGAATTATTTATGTACAAAAATATTTAAAAAACACAATCAAATTCATTTATTCTTAAAGCAAAAGTAAAGTAATAAAAGAAAAAGCACTGTAATGGTTGCTTCTTGTAATAAACAGGCTTAATCTCTTGTTCTAAACATAGTTACTAGGAAATGACTACGATAGGGAGAAAGGCATAAATATAATCACTAGACTACAGAGTGCACAACTATTCAACATGGATGGAGTAAAATGAACAGGGAATCAAAGCAAACAAACACAGCTCCTCATAAACAACAAAGAACTTTTACAATCAGAAATAGGCCTTTTTTTAATGGAGAAAGGCAAGAAAATCAAATGCATCGAAAATGCTGAAATCTTCAAATCATAATCGTAATAAGAAAATAAAATAATGCAAATATCAATATTTTAAAAATAAGAAGAAAATCAAGAATTCCTGAATATTCTACATGACTAGTATCTGATCAAAACCTATAAGAAACGTGGATCTGATTAGTGGAATTTTCTTTAATCAGCAATTTTTACATTTTTCTTTCTTTGTAAACCTTATAATTATAACTAATTAATTTTACTAATAACTGTGGAATTGTATATTAATTAATAATTAATAAAACTTGACATGTATGTATATATGGCTTTCAAGAATTCTCAATTTATATACAGTAGCACCTCGATTATCCGACACTGTTTTAACCGGACCCTCGTTTAACCGACGTCGGTTTCCTTAATTTTTTTTTTGGTAAAGAAACAATTTCTTTCCCTCCATCCCCCTTGTGCTCTCTCCTATGCGGAATTTTCGAGTTACCGACGGAGATCCGGTCTCGACAACTGCGGTTAATCGAGGTTCTACTGTATAAATTACATTAATATTTTTAAAACCAATTTCAATCAAAAAGTTTTGTAACTTTTACATTTACCTAAAACTATGAAAAATTTTTTTTTTTTTTTTTTTTGCAATCATGTAGTTACTTAAAATTAATAAATAATTACAAATCCATTCAGACAAACTTTTGAGCTGTGTTTGCAAGCATTGGGAATTACAGTTTTACAGACTGAACAAAACAAATAAAAAGAAATGATAAAAAGACAACGATTAATTCGACTAGCTGAAAATATCACCCCATTAAGGTAAGAATGGCACTTTTTTCAATGAAAAATCGACAGAGCTGCTGTGACCTGCGTATAGGGCAATGCACATAAAAGACCCTTTCTCTTCCTCTCCCGACATATTCCTGCGCAATATGTCACAATGAGATCGGCAGGGACACAAAGCTTGAGAAAAAGGAATATTACATCAGGAGGGAAGGAAATCAAAGAGGGTTTCATTGTTTGATTACATTAAGAATACATCTACAGAGAAATGAACACTTCACTTGTCTTGGAAGGAAAACTGGCGACCACTCTCCACAAACCCTTCTCCCGCCCACCCCAAAACCTCAATTAACCTCTAGTAAAAGAACTATGTCCAAGTACGCTAGAGCAAAATGTACAGACATAAGCTAGTATATTGTTCTAAATAGTGTCTGGCAATATATTTACAGCACACATCTGTTAAATATAGAACGCAGATTGAGTAACACTATAATACATAGGGACTGACTGAATTTCATCTTACGAAGGGGATTTCATTGGAGGTGGAGACAGTGTTTCGACCAGTTGGAATAGTTTGTTTCTGTCGTTGAATTTGACAGAGGTAAAATTCTTTCTTAATTTACACATAATTGTTTTCATTTTTGTTTGTTTGTTGTTTAAAAACAGATCAGAACAGAGCAACATTTACTAGGGTTTTGAAATTTGTCAGTTGAAATTTTCGTACAGAGGACATCAATATGATATATAATATCTGGGTTTTTTTTTTAAGTATGTTTCATCCCAGACTATGTCAAAAACATAGGGGATATCAGCTAAATATTTATATTTATACATATCTTTATAATATATATGTAGACACTTCGCTCCTTTCATATATTATTCTATTGTATATGTAAGGCCAAGGGATGTACAAGATTATAATGGAATGAAACAACTATACAGTCTGGGCATGCGCATTAAGCACATTTTTTTGGGTTTATTTTGTAGTAGAGCTACTGATTGCAAGCATTCTTTTTGTCACTGTTTCACACAATATTACAATTGAAAGTTGAACATTTCATTTTTAAGTTACTTTTGTTCTATGTATTGTTCTACAAGAAGAAATCCCTTCTATGAATGTGGAAGGAGCGACTGACAAACATTCTGTAGATTAGATAGAGAGAGAGAGAGAAAGAAGACAAAAAAGAGAAGAGAAGAATTACACCAATAACGTGTGGATGGGCGCATTGTCACACAAATACGTCGCAGTGAACTGAAGCGTTGCTTGCTTCTAAAGTCAAAGTTTTTAATGTCCGTAGCATCTTCACTTGTCCTTCTACTATTAAAAAAAGAAAAATGTCCTTCTTGCCTAAAAACGTTCTACTATCGTCCATCGAAGAGTTGGAAACAACTATTTATGTTACAAGTTCTTTGAGTAGTGATTTTGGAAGCACAGGACTTGGCAGAAAGTTCATTGCTACTATGGTTGTTTGTTGCTTTTTGGAATCCTTTGAAATACAGCCTCTTGCTTGACTAGGAAATGGTCTTTCACTTAATAAATTCATTTAGTCTTTTCTTCTTCTTTTTCCACTTATTTAAAAAAAAATGACTAAGAACAAAATTAGAAGCAATGTATCACTTTCAAAACAATGTCGTACAAGGTTCTTGTGTCCTGTAGAAATAACAAAACAAACAAATTTCGTAGTGGAAAAGAAAAGGGATACAGTAGGTTTTCGCCACTTATTTTCAAGTCTTCTTTTTTTATTATTTGAGGGGTGGGGGATGTGCCATAAACAGTGCCACAGGAGAAACTTTGCATTACATAGTATGAAATCTAAATATACATTCACTTGGAGCTCTTGTGTATTTTTTTTCAAAATAGAAAGAGTGCTGGTGTTACAACTGCTTCATGGAAAAGATATCTTCATGAGTTTTCTCTTTTAAGTTAAATTTCACTACAAATGTTGTAGCTTCTTTGTCTCATTTTGTAATTTTTTTCTGCAACTCCTCCATTAAAATATTCTTTTCTCTCTAAACTTTTCGCCTAACGAGGCATTTCTTATAGAATTTAATATCCTAAAAAATTATTATATTATTTATATAGAAACTTATCTACATATTTTTATTAATAATCAATTTAATTTTTGGTCATTTACTTTTTTAATCTACAAATTAAAGATAGCTTTTATAAAAAACAAAAAGAATTTAAGCGAAATATGTTTTTTTTTTTTTTTTCTTAAAGTAAATTTCTTATATTTTTTTAAAATTATTAAAAATTTGTGTTGTTACTTTTTGGAATGTTAGATTACAGAAACCACAGTAACTTAAATTTTAATTATAAGGTACTTAATTATGAATAGATTATAAATAGACTGTTTTTTTTTATTATTTTATGTTTAATTTAAAAAAAAAAAAAGTTGAAAATTGTTTAATTTGGAATGTAATGATAAACCAAGAAATTTTATTTAAAAATATCTTATAAAAATATAAGTTTAGGATTGAGAATATTGTTATTATTATTATTTAAGAAGTTAATAACAATACAAAGTCCGTATTAAGTAAAACATGAATAAGAAAGTATAATTTAACTTAAATAATCATAATTTATATTGTAATTTGAGCATTTAAATATAGGATTTAATTTAAATTTAATGCTCATATTTAAACTTTAAGAAATATTGTTTTATCTAAGAAAGTTAACATAAAAAAATATTAATAAAAGTGAAATCCCTGTATTTACTTTTATTCTTTGATCTACACTGCCTGTGTTCATTATTTAAATCACTGGCAAATGTTTATTAAATCCAACACTTTTAGCAGTTGTCACTATTTCACAAGAGCTCTACATGGCACATTTGGCACGAAGTGACTTTTTTTTTTTTTCTGAACTACTCGACCCGACTTGGCGGGAATGACTGCACCTTGAGCAGAGATGTCACGAGACGCTGTCTCCTCACAGCGCTTCTGTGCTGGCAAAAGCTCTCTTTTTCGAATCGGCTCTCTGTAGCTTGTTCTCCACTTCGGCCGTCATTTTGAGCAGGTCAGGCTCTCCCCGCAGCTTTGTGCGGGCAGCCCGGCTCTCCGGCCGCGAAAGGGTGCCTGTCTGCGGCGTCAGAGGCACTGGACCCCGAGCCAAAGCATTCATGTAGTCGGCGGTCAATAGAGTCAGCTCAAGGATCTGAAATAAAAGAGAAAAAAAAAAATATCAGATTAGGAACTTCGAGAGAATGAAAACAGGAAAAATTTAAAAACTCTTTCAATCTTTTTTTTTACTGCAAAGGATCGATAAAAGAGTTGAATGAATTATTTTACCATCAATGCATTAAAAGCCTTGGCCTATTAATTGAGGTGTTTCTTTCTCTTTATTGTAATCTTATAAAGGTAGATAATTATTAAACATTAGGTTAAGTATCATTTCTATATTATTACTGAAGATTGTGTTTTAAATTTTTACGTATAAATATCAAAGTAACGATTGATTTCGTCAAATAAATCAGCTTGAAATGGATAAAACCAAAGAAAATGGTTATTTAAAAAACTCCTTATTCTAACATGACCAATCACTATAAGTTAATGCTAAAGGTGGATTTGTTTCAACTTGATTTCGACCTGAATCCAGTAAATAAATACAAATGTTAATAATTCAACTCTTTTATGATGATTACCCTCAAAAAGTGAAACTGCATTAACATGAAAACTTAATTAAGAACAAAATCTGAACTTGATAGGAATCTTCTGGAATCGATTTTTGGACTGTAGCTTAAACTCTAAATATCCCTAAAAATATCAGAATATTAACATCGTAGACTAATTGTATTAATGCGTAGATTTCAATAAACGTACTGAGTGAGAAAAATTGTTCTAAAAGAGGTTCGTCATTTATTACTTCCTTATTTCATTCGCTGTCTAATTAGTTATCTACTATTCAGAATTCTGAAAGCGCGAGGCATTTTTTAAATTAAATTAGTAAACTTTTAAAATGGTCTTATTACAGAGAGTATTAAATACAAAAACGAGTTTTTCAAATTCAACATTTCTTTCTTTTTATTTCTTCTCATTTTCCTTTTTTTAATATAAATATTAGAAAAAAAAAGTAAAATTAATTCATTTAGAATTTAATTGTTTTAATTGCTTACCTTCTACATTAGCTTACTGTAAAGTATTTATTTCTAATGAACATTTTAATAAGTTTAAAAGAAATAAAGAACTTCAAATAAATTTAAAAAGGTAATTGTAAGACAATTAAAAAAATAATTATTTAATTCATTTAGAAATTCTCTAATTTTTTTTTTTTTTTTATCTATTACCATGATTTTTTATGATTTGTTTTTTGTAAGTCTTAATTTAATGTTTTGATTCTTCGTTTATTAACAGAAAAAAAAAAAAGAAAACTCTTATGAAGTTTTAAGTGAGATGTGGCTGTTTCCGCTAACATACCAAGCATCCTGTATAACTCCCCCAACCGGATATTATTGTATCTTTACAAAGAGACCAATGAATGAATGGAACTATAAACACAGAAACCCTCTCCTTAAAATATTAATTCTTTCGGTTAAATTATACTTATTGTAAATGAATTCATATATAAAAATAAAACATATGTCTTTAAAGGTCTTCATCTAACAATTGAAAAACATTCAAATAAATAAATAATAATATATTTTAAGTTTTATGCACATACTTTAAACTATATACACAACAGGTAACTTAATTTTTATTCGGAATTTAATAGTAATAGTGAAATATTACTAAATAAATCGAAATATAATAATATTATTGATATTATTTATATAATAATACTAAAGCTGAAAATCTCCATATGTAGAGTTTTCAATTTTTAAAATTTTCCAATTTTTTATAATGGAATCAATGTCGTTACTATAGAAACCAGAGAACTCATTATAGGATCAACTAACAAACTTCAACATTAATATAAACGCTTTCTGATCATTTGAGGCT
Source organism: Thereuonema tuberculata (assembly GCA_023159025.1). Lineage (NCBI taxonomy): Eukaryota > Metazoa > Arthropoda > Chilopoda > Scutigeromorpha > Scutigeridae > Thereuonema > Thereuonema tuberculata. The sequence goes on along the minus strand of JAFIDM010012231.1, from coordinate 6,305,847 downwards.
TGATTATTTTTAAAGATAAGTGTCATAATTTGCGTTAAAAAGGAAATCTGTCGCAATTGTGATAAATGAGAAATGCTTCCATATTTTTATGTTTCAAAGCATTTTTTTACTTGATTCTACAAATTTAATAAGTTTTAATTCTGCAACAAAATGTAAACTGGAACTTAATGTTTTCTTCCACTAAATCTTTTCTTTGATACAACGACTAAGTAATTTAAATTTTCCTTAAATTATGGTTCAATGGCGCTGCAATCTATATTACTAAAATCTTTTATTTCTCTGTCTGTATTTCCGGCGCAATATCCTGTGAGAATGGAAAATAGAAATAATTATTATAATGAAACGTCCGCGTCGGGAATCGAACCTACAACCTCCGACGTCAGACGTCTTATCCATTAGGCCAATGTGACTACTACGCACTTAATATTGTTTTTGTCGTAGGTTTCCTTCCCCTTTAAGAATGAATGTATTCAACCTTTGTTTTGAATCTCAAGATTGTTTATTTATTTCCGATCCGTCTATTTATTTGTAATTCGAAAATGACAAGTAGAACTATAATTGCCGAAACATTGCCATATTTTACATATAATATTTTTACTTAACCAAATTCTTTGTGATATAGAAAAGCAAGCGCGTGTACAGGGGAGATGGCCTATCATATTCTAAAAAAACAAGTCAAAACATTTCAATACAAATCATGGGAAAGAAACCAATAGAAGACTGAACGTAAGAGATTCAATACTTTAATAACATAGACTTTGTACTCAGTTTAAGATACCGTATTTTTATTTCACTTTTTTTTTAATTATATATAAAATGGTGAGTTCGCTAAAGCCCTGAACTGAACAAGGATCGTTGTATTTCTTTTTTTTTTTTTTTTAACTTTCTTATGAATGTTTAACGTAATATCGTATTCATCTGAAGGATATTAAATTGTGTTCAGTTTTTTTGTAAGAAAAGAATAATACCTTTAAGAAATTGTAAGAATAATGTTATTTAGCTAGAGTTTGAAATCATTGTTTAAAGATCTTAAAAAAAAAAAGCTAAAAATTTTTATACAAACAGTTATTCGCATTCCAAAATTTCTACAATACACGAATTCCTGCAGTGTTTTTATGTTTTTCTCGCTTTAATTTTAATCGGACGCCAACAAAACAAAATCAATCGCCGACAACGAATATCTTCCCGATAAGTTTGAAAACATTTACGCGGATATTTAAAATTAGAAAGCTGTAGGTTTTCATTTGCGCATGTAAACACTCTTGTAAATTAAGCTCCTAGGAGTGAAATGCTTTTATTTTTATTGAAGAACTTTCTCGCAACGTGCGATGACGTCATGCCAGTTCTTGGCATAGGTGTTTCGATGACGTCAACGATTGTTAGCGAACGAACGATCTGGTGACACAACCATCGCTCTTCCCGCGCCAAACGGTGACGACATATCTCAGGATGTCATCGAATCAAAACATTTCCCCGAGTCAGGTTTCGAGTATAATTCTGCGAAATTATTTCCCGCTTTGTTTAATATCCGTAAAGAAACCATTAGTTATTATAGACGCCTTCAATCTCCTAAGAAAGGATTTGTTCTAATAAAAATTCATTCCTGACTATGGATATACTTTGTTTTAAATATATATATTTATAATTTATTTATTTATTATACTAAATCTTGAACAACAATAAAATGCTCATTATCTGATACCATATCAACAGATTATGCGTCAGAAAAACATTCAAAGAAATCTAAAATTCATACGAAATGATTCTAAGGAGAAAAAAAAGTGTCATCGTACAATTAGAAATTTGGGTTTTTTGAGAGAACTTAATAATTGCGCTGCAAAGTTTCACAATAACTGTAAAAATAAATACTTAGATATTAGAGACCAAAAAGAGGCCTAATTATAAATCAATATTTCCAATAGATTTTGATGGAAAATAAGTAAAAAAACTAAAAACTCACTGAAGCTTCAGCGAAAAGAAGAACCACTTGTATTTTATTTTTTTTTTGCTTAAATTTATTTCTTTAAAATTAAAAAAAGATTTTTTATTTGATTTGCAATTTTCAGTGTTAATTCATTAATCTTCAAACAGTTTTCATCAAAATCTGTTTGTCCAGTTAAAAGAGAGGTAATTTTACTTATTTATTTGTTCTACGGAAGCACAGACTCGTTGTCATGCAAGTCCAAAATAGAGGATTGTTGATTAATTTTAAAAGTGTTTGGTACTTTTTAAAAACCTTGGCCTTCAAACTTTCAGGCACAAAAGGCTTGAAATTTAAGTACAAGGAAAAAATAAACATAAGAACTTAAAAACATTCTTACCCTCAATTATTACGGGATGATATATTTTTTGATATTTATCAGAAAGCCATTGTCTTAAATTTCTCCAAAATGGAGCCCAATTTTTTTATCCAAAACTTTTCTGTAATTCCAGGCAAATAAAATTTCATTCTTAGATTTAATGTTTCAATATGTTAACAGTTTCTTTAAGAGATGTGAAAAAAAAAGTCTTACAAATAACTATTTTTGCTTATGAAGATTTCAATCAGACAAACTTATTTCATTATAAGTTTATATGTATAACACATGAAGTTATTTCTATCACATGAAGTTTAAGCTATTGCACCATCAATTGTAAACAATTCTTCAAAATCGTTGTTGATAGATTTACAGTTTATTTTGGATCATTTAAAACTTTATCTATTTCCCCTATGAGAAAACTTATTAGCCTGCTAAATGAAACGAAAGCTATTCTGAAATACAATTTGTCAAAGTGGAAACCGAGTTAAATCTTAAGTACGGGTATCAAGCTGTAGATAAGGAGACTGATAGGTCTTACTTTCTTTGTTTTAGTACCCTCAACTGTAAAAAGAAACTAAAACACTCAGAATTGCGTTGACACCCAAGAAAGTGCGTTAATTTATGTTTCATAAAACAGCATTTACTGCTCCCACAAAAAAAGGAAGGAAGCACATTGCCAAGCTGTTATTGTGACTGACAGCTGAACACGAGATTGTCCAAATAACACCTACATACCCTTCATTCTCAGGCATTTGAAGAATGTTCTTGAGTCATCGCATCTGAAATAGCCTGTTCAATATTTATTAAAACGAAAATATAGTTGCCATGCAAACTTTCGTAAGTTCTTTTTTGTACAATTTGAGATTATTGACAGGTATCTAAGTTAATTCTGATGTAGATATACTCTCGAACTGATCCCAATAACATATAAAGAGCAGTACATCTATTACATTAGTCTAACATATTTTATTCGAATTGGAAAGTCATCAACTGTAGTGACTTTTTTTCTTTTTCCTGAGTTCTTTTTATTGAAATCAAACGAGAGATCCTTCTGATAGCCCCAATTTTAAGTTTCTAAAATAACTATTTTTTGAATTATCAGTCTAATTGTCCATTTCTTTGTCAACATGTTAAGAGGAGTTATCACTAAATCCAAAGAAGAGGCAAACGAAGACAGTTCGTTATTACGTCTCTTGATGACAAAAACTAAAGATACAGGCGTATGTAATCGATCAACAAATGATTTCTAAGATGGTAATTAATCAACTGAGATCACCACAAGGCAATTAGTTGATGCATGTCAACAAATAAATAAGGTCACTTTTCATTACTTTTCGAATCGAAATGAAGTAATAATTAAGCTGGATCTATATTTCGGTTTGTTAAAATTATAACTTTCACAAAATTAATTTGTTAACTAAAATTCATTGAAGTCATTAATAAAGCCGTGCATCTGAATAGTTATGCAAAATGATTTATACAAAAATTAATTTTACAATATTCCGACTAGTTTCTCCGTCGAGAGACGGTATTATCAAGTCGGTATTATTGACTTGATAATACCGTCTATCGACGGAGAAACTAGTCGGAATATTGTAAAATTAATTTTTGTATAAATCATTTTGCATAACTATTCAGGTGTACGGCTTTATTAATGACTTCTATAAAAAAGATATAATGAACAGTTTATAATAAACAAATTATTTAATTTAATGAATTTTTGATCAAATTAAAACATTTTTACTCAAAAGTAATTTCTAGTATCTCAACAAAGAAAAAAAAAAAACCTTTAACTTACATTTATTTAAATTTAATTACCATGAATGGTTTGTTTGTTTGTTTGTTTTTTACGGAAGCCTATTTGTCATTGTAAAAAGTTGAAAAATGTAATTAAGAATAATATACCTTTTTTGTCTTTTTAAAATGAAAGGTTGCACGTCAGAAGCTAAGTAATAACAAAGTATGTTAGTGTTATTGATAACTGACGGACTGATGCCAATAGAGCACGTGGTGTGGCAGTGACGTCACAATGACGATGGACGAAGATGAGCCGGATTCTGCCGGCTGACAAGTGGGTCACTCCATAGCAGACTGGAGCATGACCTGAACTTGACACACACACACTATTGCGTTAACACCTATTGGCAGAAGCACAACACCCCATTTCAACTGCCTCGTGAGTCAACAGAATAAAATCAAATAAAACAAATCTAATTTCGTGCGTTATTTACAGATAACCAGTTATATTCCAAATCACGTTTAACTCTCAGTTTTCCTTCATCAATTGTTTTTTCCGCAGTATTACAATTTTAATTAAATAATTTTATTTCACATTTGAAAACGTGAAAGCACTTTGGAATTAAATGCTGAATCACATGCGAAAGGAGCACAGATTCACAGGAATTTTAGTATGATCCAATTAATAAAAATAAAAGTTAAACAAATCATGATTTCTATCTTAGTCGAAGCTTTTAAACAACAGTGATATTAATATTCTGCAAATCGAAACTTATAGAAATTTATATTATCAATTACTTGAAATGCGACTAACATTGTAAGCAAAAGAATTCTGAAGTTGAAAAAAATATAAACATAAAAACATAATCCTTGCAAATAAAGAATAACAAAATTCATTTTTTTAAAGAAAGAAGCTGTTCTTCAATTAAAAAAAAAAATTCATAATTTTTAAATCTTTAATAACTTTAATTTTTTTAAAACATTTGTATATGGATTAGATTTTAACAGTTAAGTGATTGAATCTCATTTGTGTTCGTCTCTCCGTCAGTCATTTAATCTGTCTTTATTTTCTTTTGATATTTTCTTTTTGTAAATCTCGTCAACTTTTTCCAAAAAAATTCTTCACTTTGGCCAAATTTACTTTAATTGCTGAGGAAAAAATAGGATTTTTTTGTAAACCTAATTTTTGAGGAAAGTTTATAAATTAGATGTCTCTTTTGTCAAGGAACAAATTCATCACAATAACTTTTGAACGAATGATTCCATTTCTATGAAATGAATTAACTCTGGTTTTGTTTTGTTTCCTTGTAGATCCCTGGCGGAGAAACTGACACAGAAAGAAGCTAAAGAATTGAAGTCTAAAATAATGCATCAAAATCCAATGACCTTTCATCCGACTAAATCAAATCGATTTAGATAATTTTATTTCTTAATATTTCCAATTCAAGAGTTAAGCAAAGGAGGGCTTACCTTCATTTAGGGATTTGTTTAATCTATAACTACGGTACATGTTAGGATGGTTACGACATTTACTTGAGAGTTAAAATCATGTTTTAAAAGTTTAATCACCCCCACGAATTAACTAACTAACTAAATAGGAAGTTTGAAGTTTTGCATTTCTTATAAATCACAATTCCATCTCGAATTCCATCTAGTTAACAAATTTCATTTTAAAAGAGAGAGAAGGAAAAAAAAAAAAATCCAAGCAACCCATTACGCTTAATTCCCACCACAACTGGAGCCTGGATTCTCGAAATTTCCTGGAGCCGTACGTCTTGGGTTAATGATTAAGATTTCGTGGGGTTGAACACAAGAACATTTGGCTTTTTTTTTTTTTTCCTTTTCTTTTGCCAATGGCAGATAGGTTTGCAGACGCGATCGAAGAGAGAGATGGGAGAGAGAATAAATCGTCGAAAAGTAGAGAAAGGACGGGTGATGAAGAAGAAGAGGAGGAAGGATAAAAAGAAAAGAAAATAGAAATGGAAAGGAGAGGCGAGGGAAAAAGGAATCTTGAAATACGAACAATCTATTTTCAGCCAGTAATGTGCTCTTGGTTTCAAATCTGGATTTAATCCAAGAAATTATCTGGATCTTCCAGAATCTTAATAAAATGAGTGAAATTAAGCAAAGGTAATTTTTATACAAATCTACAAACATTTTATTCATTTTTTTTCCTGAAAACATATCCAGGCAACAAAGAAAGGAAATTGTTCTTTTTCTCCAAAATAAAATTTTATGAAACTGTTTTTTTTTTTTTTTCTGAGTTGTTTTAATTAGATACTTAATTATGATTTCTTTACATTAAGAACATTACAGAATATTTTGATTAAATGAGGAAAACAATACTTTCAGGTTTTTTTAAAACTTACTGATATTATAGAATCAAAATATATAACAAGATACTTTCAAAACGTTTCAAGTTCTTTAAGTATTGTTAAACTGAATATTCAGTTTCATAAACTAATAACAAATTAAACAAATTCAGAAAGATGATTAGAGCAAATAAAAACACAATCTACATTAACTGCGTCATTGTTTCTGTGTTTTTAGTACTTCTAACAAATCTATTTCTTCAACGTCCACCGAAGTTAAATTTGTAAAATTTACACACGATGTATATTTACGTATTTTACTTTTCATCAGGATATATTCATTTCCATTCGTAGATCTCCCACTGTTTTCGTGTGAATTCATTATTCAAAATAAGCTCTTCTCAATTTCTTTATTTTTAATTTAGTCAATGACACGATTATCATGTTAGCAACTTTATATTTAGGAAGAATAATTGAAATGCAGGTTTTGTAGTTATTATATAAATTTGTTTCTTTATAAATTCTAAGAGCAGTAAATAAATAAATAAATAAATAAATAAATAAATAAATAAATAAATAAATAAATACTGTCACATTATCCTGCAATAAGTGTTGTGGATTTTATTACGGGGATAATGTTGAAACAACCAAAGAACGCTTCTAGAAAAGACTGTTTCCACAAGAATTATGAATAGCCTTGATGGTGAAGGTGAAAAAAGAAGCTCAATGGAAAGTTTTGAGCGGACAAAGATCACGTTCTCTACGAATGGGGCAAAGTTCAACTATAACAGACTAATAATAAAAAAGAAATAAATTCAAAGAAATTACAGCTAAAGATTTTCGAATAATTATTAAATAAAATCCTTAATTATTTCGAAATCTAATACAAACGAAAACAAAATTTCTAGTTGCTAATTTTAAGAATGACTAAAATTTACTCTTTGCTGGGATTTAGTTTTAAAATTATTTCTTTGAGTAAAATCTGAACAGTCAAATGGATTCTGAGTAAGTTTCAACGACGGTCTTTTAGGGGTTAAAAACCTTTTTTCTTTTTTTTTTTTTAAAGGATATAATTTTACCATCTAATTTTTATAATATAAGTTCATAATTTTATTTTATTTAAGTATTCACAAAGTTAATGTATAATTCAAAGAAATTAAATAACTAATACATCGGAAGCGCAGTGGTGCCTCAAAGAAAAAAATATACAATGAAAAACTTCCCAATTAAAAATTAGTGAGAAAATTCATGTGCCAGCAGTGCGCAGGCCTCAATGAATTCTTTTAAAGCATCAAAATTCAAACTGCGTATTTGAATTATTCATAATAACAATGGATGAGACCAAATTATTTACAAGTGACATCCTGGAACAGCTGTTTCACGCTCGTTTACGATCATCAGCCAGGAGAAGTCACAGTAAACAACAAGGTCACACAGTAAACTGTGATTTCTCCTGGCTGATGAT
>JAFIDM010012231.1:6273590-6298023 GCA_023159025.1 Thereuonema tuberculata | reverse complement strand
TTACAGTAATTTGTAAAAGAACAAACAACATAAAAGGGTTAAAAAAAAATAAATAAATAAAACATTTATAACTTCCTGAAAAATTTTATTTTAATTGTTTTCCTTATTAGATGCAACGATATAAGCTTTAAAAAAATTTCACTGCCATCTTTTTTAATTTCAGAAAATCTTTCAAAAAGTCAAGGAAATAGCTAGTGATTGATATTTTACTTCATTAACTTTTTTTGTTTTTGTTTTGTCAAAGCACTTAATTTTCAGGATATTTAAAATGTAAATTTTTCTGAATTTCAAGAGGTTAATTTTTAAACGAAGACAAGTAAGTATTTTTCAGAAATAAAAAAAAAAAAAAAAAAGGCCTTTTTTGTTTCTTTTAATTGTTTTTTTTCCCCGTTTTTAATATGTTAACGATTTTTGTCTCACGTGTTTCTGATGACTGAAACACGTAAATCGTTGAAATACGCGTACTATAGGTTGAGAACCGCTGCTTTAAAGTGCATCTAACGAACCAAATGGTTTCGAGGTTTTGAACCTTCTAGAAGACACTCTGATTATTTTCTATCCTCTTTATTCCTTCTTTTGATCTGATTTCCACTGCATGAACTTGTAGTCGACCTCCGTCAGTTAAAATATCGACTTGAAACTAAACAATTGTGATCAGCTGAGGTCAAAGCTTCGTCCGACAACTTCAACAACTTAACCTCCTTTTCTAATCTTTTTTTTTTCCATTTCTTTCGTCTGAGAAGGCCGTGTTTTCTCCTTGAACGACCTCGTTCTGCAACTAACGGAAACGAACTCATAGAAACAATTATCAAAATGGAGTAGCACTGTTTAAAAACCCAACCTGGGTCCGTTCGTTTCATTCGGAAAATAATTAGCCTTCTTTCCTCAAGGAAGCCAAAGAGAGTTTTGTACTGACTCTCAATGTTTAAACTGATCTTTACACTCAAAATGAAAGTAGATTTGGGAAATCAAGTTCCACGGATATCATCTGATCCCTTTTCCGCCTCCAAAATCAAGGAAAATTGACAAACACAACCACGCCACCTATCGGACAGCGAGAGCTGACGTGTTTTGGGTAAAGAGAGGATCTGCATACTAATATTAAAAAACAATGAATAATAAAAATATTTGGCCTAGATTCAAATCATAATTGTACAACCCCCTGTGTATATAATCAAATTACAAATATACATATATATAATATAGAACGTCTTAGCCGGGATCTGATTTCGAGGTTAACATCGTTTTAATAATATGGTTGAACATATATTTTGACTTAACATGTTTCATATATTTAAAGATAGATCTCATAGTTCAAAATATTAACGCTGACTTTGTTCATCATTTCATTTAGGTTAAATTTAGAAACCTTTCGTAAACACCTTTTCTTTAATAATCTAGGATAGGGTTCAAATTCTTAGTTGTTACGGCTACTGACCTATAAAGGGTGACATATTCCAAAGGGAGGGTAGGGGCAACACCCCCTACATCTTATGTAGGGGGGAGTTGGTAGCAGTTGGAAACTTACAAGAGATAATTATACGAGCACAAAGGTTAACTGCAAGTCTTTCTGATTTGATTTTCAGTCAAGCCAATACGATTTTTTTTTAGTTACTTGATGGCTCTGCTCCTCAAAATGATTTAAAGGAAAGGATTGGATATTATATTAGAGAGAGGCTCCATTTATTGGTTTATTTTAAATTAATCATGTTCCGTTTACCATAATTCTTTTTTTTTTTAGGTATTTTTTAATATTCAATGAAACTACCTAGAAACTAGTATCAGTTGGTTCAATAACACCTCTTAGTCACTGAATTGCTGTACATGTTCATATTCCACCTGTTTGGTTTTTACTTTTTCCATTACTTTTATATATAAATAAGTAATTTTGTTCAATTTTTCAAATCTTCTGCTTTCACAGAAATTGTTTATTAAATAAAATGTTAAATATAAATTTTATCTTATTACTGAATAAAAATTATTAAATAAAAATTATACCTAAACTCATTACAACAAATCTATCTTATGGGTACCTTATTGAACAGACTTATTTTTAATTTTTAAGATTTGATCTTGACTTTAAAAAGAAGTCAGGATCAAATTGTTGCTAATAATTTGTCTTTAGTCCACAAATCAATAAATGCATCAATAACTTCAGATTCTGAAGCTGAAAATGCTAACGAAGAAAAAGGGGGAAGGTGGAAAGCGTTGTCAGGGAGGAAATTTAACTAAACAATAATTGTTATGTAAGGTTTCAAATACATTATGTCAAGTAAAATCATGAACAGACCAGACAACTAAAAAATAATATTTGTTTTATACAAGAAAGAAGAATTTTAAAAGGTAATGAAATAGAAAATGAAGATAAAAATAAAAGGGCAAATAAAGTAAGATTGGTTTTTATCATCATTATTAAAATGAATCAGAAAGAAAGCCAAAGATAATTTAATAATTTTTTTAAAACAATATTTTTGTCTTTGATAGTTAGCCTTAAGAATCGTAAAAACAGCCTCAAAATAAAACTTTAATGCAAATCATAACATATATTAATAACCAAAATAAAAGAGAAAGAAATAAAAAAAAGATCTTTGAAGAGACAACAACGAAAATGAGATGTAAACAAAGTCAAAATTAACCAATGCTAAACATGAAGCAATCAAAGCCAGACACGGAAATCAAAAATCAAAACATAAAAGCTAGAATATTTCGCTATCCTCAAACTATCTTAATTAAAAAAAAAAGCTGAAGGAAGAATTAGATGCAGCTTTTGTTAGGTTAGAATGGACATTTCTCATTTGTAAGACAGATTTTCAACTTAGAAGATTTTATGTCTACATTTTGATTTTAAGTAAATATTCTGTGTTTACTTCATTTTCTCTTTTTAAACAAACAAACACCTTTAAGAAAGTAACTCTTTAAGTTTCGAACTTTGATCTAACAAATATAAATTCAAACAGAAAGTAAATGAGTCTTCCAATGTTCTTAAGTTAAAAATGAAATCGACAATATTTAATGTATTTTTCGTAATTTATATTTTTTTAAAATATTTTATTATTATAATTATTTCATTCATTAATACAAATAGAATCTATAAAATAAATTTAGTATATTATCGTTTACGTAAAGAACTACGTATAAAGTTTTATTGTATTTAGACTAAATTAAAGATAACTCGGTTATTTCCTCCAGGGTTAGTTTTTACTAAAACAGCAGACGATGACTTTACTCGAACATTATACTCTTCCAATCAAATAATTATGAAGTTTATCATTTGTATAGGGGATATTAGTAATGTCTTAAAAAAATAAAACCAACAGGGCTTTCATCCCCTGCTCTCTCTTTCTCTCTCTCTCTCTCTGTCATTTATTAAATAATTAGTTATTGTTATTATTATTATTTTTTCGTTTCCGTTGTTTTGGGAGATGGGTCTCCACCATGTGAATGCTATAAGTGGAGAAGTTACCAAATAGGGTCGACCAGTGGTTCAGTGTCAAGGTTCCCGGCACACTTTCTCAAGTGGAGCACTTTCCTCTGGATGGACCCGGCAGCAGTAACCCCACCCTATGTCCTTCATTCTCAAGGTTCCAACACGTTTTCCTTCGAATAAGAATAAAATTGAGAGGGGGGGGGGGGTAAAAAACAAAAATGATAAAAAGATCCCAAGTTATTTCTTAAAATGAAACAAATAAATGAATAACTTTCACTACGTTATAATTAATTACAGACTCGACTGAAACAAATATTTATAACAATTACAATAAGTTGCTGTTTATTTTAAATAAAGATGATTTGAATGTAAGTAAAATATATTTGTTCAGATTCGTAAATCGACATCAAATGTATCTAAATCATTAATACCAATTAATTCCTAACATTGACTTCGATCTTTGATGTCTTAGAGAAACAAATCCTACATAAAGACTCCGAAAAACAAAAAAAAGCCGACTTCGAATCGGAAAATAATGGACGCAAATACGCTTAATAAATTTCCGTAAGATTATTTCATGAAAAGCTGGATTTTAAAATAGAGTCTTTGTCACTGATGTTAAGTGTAAAAAAGCAAGATATCAAATAAATAATAAATTTGGTTGAGAATCAAGATATCAAAAAAAGAATGTGTTTCTTAGTTAAAAAAAAACCCAAAACCTTTCAATTCTCTATCCAACGCCAATGATTCAGACGAGTAATAATAATAATAATAATAATAATAATAATAATAATAATAATAATACCGCCCCATTCACACAGACAAAACCATACATCACAACAGACCAGACATCACACTTGTTGATAAGGTCAACAAACAGACCTATCTAATTGATATTGCAGTGCCTATCAGCAAGAACATGCAGAAAACTCACGCAGACAAGTTCAGTAAATACACTGATCTAGTACACGAGCTCCAGAAGCAGTGGAGGCAGGATCGAGTACGTGTTGTACCCATCGTTCTGTCTGCCACTGGTCTGGTGCCTCACACATTGCACCACAGTCTCAGCACACTAGGACTTCACAAAAACACTTATGCACAACTGCAGAAGGCTGTGGTACTCAACACTACACGCATAGTTAGGAAATTTATGGACACAAGCACACATCCCTAATCATTCTTGCACACATCTTTACACTTGGCAGTATGTGCTTTGGTCCTTGACCCGCCATATTGTTTTTGCTGGGGAAACCCAAGGTTTGAAACATAAAAATAATAATAATAATAATTCAATTTCTTCCAATCCGCGGAAAAGAAACAACCTACAATTACAAAATATTTTAAAAGTTAGATTAAAAGAAACACATTTATGTTAAAAAGAACAGGATAACATCACGTAACTAGTTCCTAGTTATTTAATAACCTGTAATTATTTTAATATTTTCCAACAATTTGTTTAAAATTCCCTAAAGAAATTGAAATAAATCTGCCAGCGTTTATTAAATGAGTTTAAAAGTGAGGAATAAATAGGTTAGGTAATAGAAAATCGTGGCCGAGATTAGAATAATGGAGATTTTAGTACCCAATCAATCTCCACTGATCGGAGATAATGATCACGAAAGATGGTTAAACACAGGATTAGTACTTGAGCTTAAAGCGATAAAAACCATTGGATTCTAAAAGATCTTTTATTTGGAGTCAAACTTTTAGTAAATTAATAAAAAAGAAATTCATTGTCATTAGAAAAAAAAATAATACTATAAAGTTCTAACAATGCATTGTTCCAACAATGCTTTTATTCCATAATATCATGGAAGTGTGACAGTCATAGTAACGTAATAATGAAATTAAAAAACAAAAACAAACAAACAAACAAACAAATGTTTTTCTGAAGCTGATTTGTATATAATTCAGTTTGTAGAATTTAGTTCAGAAATTAAACTTAAAATAACTGAGAAAAGGAATTTCAACTTCAAAATTATCTGAAAAATATTTTAATGCGGATTTAGAAAAACAAAATAAGAAAATTTTTAAAGCTAATATTTCCATGCTTATCGGAAATCGTTGTTCAACTATTTTTGTTGTATTTCCTTAAAAAAGTAATGAAAATAGAGACTGATTTTAATTGAGGAATTTCTGTACAATTCATTTATTTTAAATGATATAAATCTTTAAGGTAAATTTCCTATTACGTTTCTTGTGTAATAGAAAACTGAAATATTGTGAAAATGTTTTACAAAAAGTCTTAACGAAATGTCATTTTCTTTTTATAATTTCTTTATTTCCTGGCTCCTAAAACAATGAATTACTGTTATATTGATCGACTATTTGAGGCGGCTTTTAGCTTAGAATTGAAACAGGATTGATTGCTTTGTTAAATAACGAAGTGCTTTTCGTCTATCACTTAGCAAAACTTACGACACTGGATTCTAATTTTGTCCCAAAACAAGATGAAAGCCAGTACTTAAAAATATCTGACGATATTCAGTAATGAAACGCTGTAATCAAATTGAATTTTAGATAACAATAACAATAATAATAAGCTTTTTTTTACTATTCAATATTTTGAGTTGTAAAATTTAAAAAAAATCAAAATATCCCAATTCAAAATTGAATTCTAATGTAATGCAGGCAAGAATTGAATAAATCACTAATAATAATAATAATAATAATAATAAAGGTAACCGCAGATTTTTGCTAATTCATACAAAAACTCAATCTTTTTTTAATCTCAAAATTAATAAAAGTTCATTGTTTTTTTTTTTTTGACCCTATAAAAATTCAAGGAAATCTAAAGGAATCCTTGAACTCAAAGAAACCAGTTTTGAATCATCAGATCAAAGATTCTTTTATGGAGTTTAGTTTTAAATGCCAAAAAGAACAGCTATCACTCATCAAGGAAACGACAAGCATCTACATGATTCTTAGGCTTATTTTGAATTGATGCTATTTCCCCAATTTTCTCTCTAATAATCTAGATTTTTTTTTTTTTTTAAATTAAAAATTATTTAGGAGACACATACTGAGTTAAAAATTGTTTAAAAATAAAAACCCTGCAAGGATGGCCATGTGATAGAAAATGGACCTGTCCAGGTCCAGGTTTTATTCATTTTTATTTTTAAACAATTTTTAACTCAATATGTATGTCCTGAATAATTTTTAATTTTAATATTAGATTTGTCACACGTTAAATCTTTTAATCAATTTTTCGTTTGTTTTTTTTTTTTGATAGCAAGTCTTCCGTAAAATAACAGTAAGTTTCGTTTGTTAACTAATAATTTCTAATTTGTAACACTAACATAAAAGTAATATGAAGACGAATGAATTTCATATAAATAAACACATTAAGAAAATTTTTACGGAGAAGTGACTTAACACTGCTAGTTTTTTTGTTTTTTATTCGGCGTAGGGGCGTGGGCACGTATGCTTTATCCATTGTGGATCTATCCCACTAACCCCACCCTATGGTCAGAAATTGCGAAGGTATTGTTTTCTTCCAGGTTATATTCGGACAGTTTTTCACACCCTTCAATGGCATGGACAGCGGAAGAGAAAGAAGCAGACAAACACAGGAAAGAAAGTAAACATCCAAGCCTACTCCGGGATTCGAACCCAGGTGCCGACGTCTAATCCATTAGATCACGGCGACTTAACACTGATAGTTTTTATTATTTAAAAGACTCAAGTGTAATAATAAGAGCCTTTAAATGTTAATGTAGGTTACACAACATTATGACATATTTACATAAATGTTAAACAAATGTTTTCAAATCGAATGTTAATAAAGAACTTGACCTCATAGAAATTTTGGTTGATCAGATAACAAGAGAATTAAAACTTCGAGAGAGTTATTAAAAAAAAAAAAAAAAAAATCAAAATGGCAATTAATAAAACCTCCGTTGGTTAAAGACGAAGGATTTTTATCAAAGCAACCACACATTTGTTGATATGTAATAGTTGTTCTTCGTGAACATCAATAACTCATACAATTTCAAAACGGAAACTGTACGTAGAGAATTTGTAATTTATTCCATTTAAAATAGACTGACAATTAACGGAACCACTTAAACTTTTTCGATGAATTTTAATCGAAGAATTTTGAAGTTTGTTCTAAAACTGCGATACAAGATATGAATTAAAAAGTAATCTTAATCACAGAATCCTTTCTTCTACGACATCACTGAGATTAGAAAAATATCAGTTAATCTAATTGAATATTTAAATGGTTAAATAAATTCGTTTAATAGCAGATATATCTTTTTTTTCTTTCTTCTTCTGACTAATCCACTGAATTTGTACAATCGGAAACGACTAATGTAGTGAATATGTTAAGAGTTTAAGTCATTCACTAAAAAACAACGAAATAAAAAATAAAAGAGGCTTCTGTTTCACTCTCATCACTTGTCACGTCTTTAGTTTAATTCATTTGACACATTTTTCAGACTGCATTGTTTTACAAAGAAAATGTAAGTTATAATTTTAAAATGGAAATGTTTAAACTAACTATATCTTTTCTTTCTTTTGCTGAACGAAGAGCTTCGCCATCAATTTAGAGAAGGGAAAATCCATTGTGAATTTCAATCAAAAAGTGGAATACATATGAAAACAGTAAACTTAGATAAAGTACATTCCAAATTTTAAAATAATAGAAAATTCTGAAATTTGAACTGCATTACAAAAATCAGTTCTTTTCCTAAGATAAATAAGGGTCTGTGATTAATTGTCGAGAAATTTGACTATATTCCATATTGTCAGTTTTGATAAATAATATAATGTTTCAAGTAGTTTTGACGATCTGATTTACGATAATAGAACAGGACCTTTAGCCAATTCAAGGTCTCAGAGGTCCGGGACCCTTTTCGTTGCCTCCCCAACAGACAGATCCTTGATTATATAAGGATCCGGATCACTACTACTTCTTTTTTCCTACTCCTTGCAAATAAAATTACGAAGGTGATCGACTTGTTATAAGTTCAGATTCAAAATAATGAGAAAGAAGTTTTACATTTCCTCTTATAAAATAACTTCATAAAATACTTAAGTAAAAAAAATAAAGTAAAATAGACCTAAGTAAGAATTTCCCGCAAGATAAAACACACAATAGACAACATAATCACCCAAATCAGATCCGGGAATGGATCTCAAGTAGAGACTTAGTAGCTGTCAATCGCTGGGTTATGCCTGAACGGCTGTAAATCTATTGTTCATTATAACAGTGAAAATTTTTCTTCACACTATACTAAATATAAAAAGTTAAAGGATTCTTTGCAAAAGTTAAAAAAAAAAAAAACCAAAAAAAAAACCAAACAAACCTGAAAAAACTTGTAAATAAACGTTCTATTGAAAATGAATATTTCGCTGAATCGAAACAATATCTTCATTATTTTAATATCCATCCACTATTTTTTTTTTTATCTCATCTTTATAATCAACATTTTCAGTTATTTTATTACATTTTCCATTTTTTTGTTTTGTTTAACTTTCATTTCATCAAAAATTCTTTCTTTCTTTCATATACTATTTTTTTAAAAAAACTTAAACTTTTAGTAATTTTTAACTCATAAAAAAAATTACTAAAACCTACTTTATCAATACTTTATAATAATTCTTATACAACCATTACTTGTATCAAATAACGCTTTAAAGTTAACAAATAGGGTTCAATTCGAAAGCTTTCCAAAAAAAGTGATTTGGGACAGCACTGTATATTCTCTTACAAAGTAAAAATGTAGGATAGGAAACTTAGTACAAAGTAAAATAAAATTAAGGTGAGCGTCAAATGAGAACGCAGCGAATTCTAATTACTCCCCCTTTCTTTCCTTTTCTTGTGTTTTCGTCCTTCCGAGGAGCTGGTTTTCGCTGTCGAAAGGGGACAAGGCCGCATAGCCAAAGTTGCGTGAACGCCGTCACTGAGAGGGGGAGGGGGAGGAATGGAGTCTCCACCCGGTTCCCAGGATGAAACAAGGATCCCCCAAGACAGATTCAAGGATCCTGCAACATGGACCGGATTTCCCAATTATTCTGCTTTCGACAAAATCAAACAATTATTTATTAGAAAAGAGCAAGAAGTCCAGTGTAAAATATTGCACTGTTTCAAAAATAAAGTGTTTCCATTTTCTTATTTAATTCTTATTTAGAAAATGCATTTGATTGGGAAAAGTTTATTCATAAATCTGTGAGCTAATAAATACGTTCAGCAATTTTGAGGAAGAATTTCAATTCTTAAACCAACTTCGTTTATCCACGAAGATCTATTAAATATATTGAAATAAAAAAATACTTTGATATATTTCAGTTATTTATTATTTCGATATATTTATTAATATAAATAAATGAATAAATAAATACTTCCAGCACATGAAACGCAGGTAATTATTATTATTATTATTATTATTAAGTTTCTCTTCTAAATTTACAAAATAAAATTACAGTACTTATATAATCTTAAAGGGTTTGAATTCATGTTGGAAACTAATTTTATGAAAAAAGGTTTATAAAATGCAGTTAATTACAAGAACCGAAAATGTTTGGAATTTGCCCTTCAAAGGCTTAAGAAAACCTCAATTAAAAGTAAATTTGCAAATGAAGAAATTCATAAACATTTTTTATTTGTAAATCACTTTCTTTAACGGCCTTGGTAATCTAATTCGAGTCAATTAAGAAAACGTAATGAATTGACTGAATCTTGGGTTTTTGAGGCGAACTTCTTTGGTTTTAAATTTTAAAATTAAAAGACAGCAAGTGGGAAATATTTTTGCAATCATTAATCTTGAACTAAAAGGCATCACTTTTTTTTTCTGTGTTCAGGAAAGAAGAAGTGATTTCACCATCGGACGATAAATAATAATAAAAAATATCTGACACCAGGGCGGCAGCACCTCCACGACGTAACCTAGCAGGAATTGCTGTGCTAAATGGCCATCCTATATATAGTGTATATAAAATATAGGTCATTCAAATTCAGAGACTCCAGATTTCATATGCTATAAATTATAACTAATTACATAATCTTTCATCGAAAATATAAAAATAACATCAAATTTTAGTGAATTTTGGCATGATATTTGTTAATTAAAACTTTTTAAGTTTTTTTACTTAAAAATTATGAATAGAAAAGCTTTTTCTGTTTCTTATTATATTTTTTATATCTCAATAAATATATGAATATCAGAAATATCTCAGACACATTTTTTTGCATTTTCTCGATTCTTCATAATACATAATGTATTTCTTTCTTTTCTAAATATTTATTCTGAATATAAATGACACTAAATATATAAATATTCACTTTTATTTTGTAATATTTTTTTCTCAACTGAATCTTTTTTTAAACTATTTTAACTTTGATTTTCCTTGTTTTCACTTGCTACTTAACGTTGTTTCTCTTTTGAGTACAAACACTTTAATGAAGTCGGCTTTAATGTTGCTACAAGGTCGTTTTTGCTGCGGTCTCTCAATGCAATGGCAGACACCTTCACTTCGCCAATGTTTTACCTAATAATTTCAAGTCACCGGATTTTTGTCAAACCATCGTAGTAATGTCAAGGTTCAATTGGCAGTCGAATGAATTCATCTGTCCTAGTGGGTCAGCGCATGCTCCTGAGGGAAGGGAGGTATATCAAAGTGCACTTCATTGCCTTCCCTACCATGAGTGGCCAACTTTTTCCAAGTGTTGTGTTTTCCACGATGACCTGGTTTTTCAGAAACCTACGATATTTTTTTTTAATTATATTATTTTTTCCTTAAACGCAAAAAATAAAAGTCAGAAAGCATGGCAGGAATGCAAATAAAAGAATTATTAATCAACCCCTCATCCTAGCCATTTCGCTTTTTTTTTTTTTTTTTAAATAAAAAAGAAGATTAGAAAAATAAAAAAAAAAAAAAAAAAAAATTCTTTTCTCATTTTTATAAATTTTAAATAAAGTGATAAGAATTTTACAGATAAAGTAAATACGTTATTTATATAAGTATTAATTATTATCATTATTTTTAACAATTAAGCGTTATTTCCAAGCAATGCTGACATCTTACGTGCAGTAATGTCAAAGTATAAAGAAATACGTGCTGTAAAAAAATTAACAAAAGCAAACAAAAGAAATTTGTTAATAGTTTTATTTTTATATAACTTATTCATTTAATTAACCCAAATTATCATTCTTTTCTTTTCCTAAAAAAAAAAAAAAAAAAAAAAAAAGAATTTAAGTTTTGAAATTTTTATAAGTCTTATTCTTAGGTTAATTTTTAAAAAACAAAAATTTCAATTAAATATAATTTCTAGTGAAATCTAGAATTTCAGGAAATTAATTTTTCATTTATAAATGAATGCTTTTTTTTATAAGAAAAGTTTTTAGAATTCTTAGGGATTCATTTTACAGTTTATTTGTTGAACAGTTTTAATTTCATTCGGGAGATAAGTTGTTGAACGGCTTTTATTCATATCCTGATATCGAAAGAGAAATCAGTCAAATGCCAACACAGCTAATTTCCCCTAAGCATCCGTGATGGCCAAGCGAAGGCTCCCTACGCCTAGGGAACCAATTGAGATCCACTGTTGCTCGGAAAGTCCCAGTGAGAATCGAGGTCAGTGGATTTGAAGAAAGATAGGGTGAATCAAAATAAGAATGTACTTGCATCATCTCGAATAAAAAACACACATTCTTAAAAGTATTCATAGCCACAAAACAATACAGCTGAGATGTCAAAAAAAAAAAAAAACAAGTTTGATTCGTGGTATTATCTAAGGCTAACTTATTGTCTTTAATTGAATCTCAAAATTATTATTTTTTTAACTTTTGTTTTTCAATTTTCTCTTTAACTAGCTAAATTTTAATGCCATTTTAATTAAATAAAAAATAAATAAATATAAAGTAATATACATTAACAATTACTTATCTTCTTAAAGTAAATCCTAAAAACAAATAAAAAGTTAGGATTTTTACCTTCAAGAAAGTGATTCTTCTGTCGTAGGCCTATTTTTAAGGTTATTCTTATGGAAAAAAAGGACTTAATTTAAAACAGTTGCAAATAAAATAAATAAACGCCAGGTTCCGAAGATACAGCATTTGATTTTTGCATGGTTTGTAAATCTTTGTGATAATTAAAATACTATTAACCTCCTACACAACCTCCTATTTCAATGGGTAGAAACTACACCTGTTTTTCGAGAACAGGAAAATGCTTTTAACCAATCTCAACATTTTATTATTTAATGAGGAAATAAATTCAATGCTCATGATTTTTCAAAGTAAAAGTTCCAAAAAGTAAAATTAAAAATTCACTCTCATTTTTTTCTTTCATTTCTTTGAGATAAAAAACAAAATTATCCTTGAACCTTTTTTCTCCAGAAGAAAAGAAATTTATTGTTTTTCAAGATATTTAATCAATATACTGTTGACTTTTTTTTTAATAACAAAGATTTTTAATTTTGTATTTATTTAAGAAATAAAACAAATAGATACAGAAATGAAGATTAAATAATACAAATTTTTATAGAATTTTTTGAAAAAAATATTTTGTGCAACTATTCACTAAACGATGCGAAGCAAATCAATGAAACTAATACGATTTGATGCAAAATTTATTCAGGAAATTTATAAAACAATTACTAACGAATTATTTTGAAAAAAAGTAAAATAAAAAACAAAAGCTAAAAATTATGTTTCAACGATCTATGAAACTTAATTCATAGTAATAATTCAGCCAATTTTAATAAAATCCGTTCACAAAAACTAATATTGAAAATATTTATAACTATATCTAAGCAACCCTTGGATAATATTTTTATTATCGAGTTACCATATTAAAAACAACAACAATAACCAAAGTAGCTTCTTCTTACGGCAGAATCAGAAAATCACATCAATACATAAAATAGTCCATTCAATCCAGGTTTTAAAAAGAAACAGAATTTTCTTTTGATATCGAGATACATTGTATTTTAATTTTGAGAATGCGATGATTCTATTGATAGAAGTCTTCAAGAAAACAAATGGGACATTTAATGATATTGTGGAGAGAGTCAATGTCTGCTCAAATTTTGATATTTAAATCTCACAACTATAATATTAGCTTAAATATCACTTTAAACTTAACTTTATATTTAATTTTAAGAATGCAAAAAAAAAAAAAAAAAAAATGAAAAATCTTCGAAGAATCTGAATAGGGAAAAGACAAAGAGAGTGAAATAATAATTGGATTTCTGTCTGTCTGTCTGTATTTATCCACCCAATATTTGATTATGAAAATACCTGTCAGGGAAGGATTTCAAATAGGAAAATTATAACTGGAAAAAAAAAAAATGGTTATGCCAGATGCAACAAACACACACTATATTTTAAGAAACACGATTGGATTAATTAAAGTAAAAAAAGTCAATAAATAAACAAAGTATATCACACGCAACAAAAGAAAACATTTATAAAACTCAGTTCATTAGCAATTGTCATACATCATTCAAAATTTCATTTCATTTCTAACAAATCTTACTGGATTCTTATAATATTGCGTTTATGAATCTGTCTCATTATTTTAATCAAAAACACTAATAGAAATTAATAAAGACAATAATAATTGTCAAGATTTCGAAGTTTAATTTCGATTGTATTTGTTTGAATAAAATTTATATTTAAGTCAATGCTGGTTAATTTACTTTTTAATGGTAAAAACCTCATGGGATTGAATTATAATTTGAAATAATATTTACGTATATTTATATTATTTTAACTTACTGGTTGTTCAATACATTACTTTTGATTGCATTTTGTTATAAGACTCAAATTTTTAAATTTACATTCCTTTAGTTCAATTATTAATTAATTACTTTAGGAAAAGTAGGAAAAGAATTCTCTAATTGATCAGTATTTTAGTGATAATATTAAAAAAAACTCCTTAAAAATGACATTAATAATTTTATTCAAGTCTGTAAATATCTGTTTTATTTTTATAGTTGTTTAAAGCGAGTCAATGTAAAGAGTTCTCCTATATATTTGATGAAAATATTTCGTTTTATTTATTTATTTATTTATTTTATTTAAAACAAAATAGGCAAATCAATATGTTAACTTATAGGTTGTTTCAAGGTGTAGTCATGTATTATTAATAATGAAACCTAAACATTTAAAGTTATTTATATTTACACTACAATTACAATTTTAATTGTGTTAAAAACGAAAAACAAAATAAACATAAGTATATTCTTTGCGTTTACAATCAACAATATAGTTTCATATTATCCATAAACATGTCATTTATTTATTTATTAAATATTGTTAGGAATGGACTATTTCTTGAGATCTCCCCACGGCAGTTCAAGAGACTGGATAAATTAAGACCAACTCCTTATCATAGCTGAAATTAAATAATTTACGTTGAATTAAAAAAAATATATTAATAAAATTAAAAGTAATGTTGAAAGAACTTTAAAAAAAGAACCTTCTTTCTTTTTAATTTTTCCTCGCAATTGCAAGGAAGAAAACCCACCAGAGGTCGCTATCATACAATAGATAACCAATGCAACAGCATCTTTTCCTGACGTTGATAGAAGAATGATATCATCACTATCATTATATATTATTTCTCAAAGGTGTATTTTTGTCGGAACGCCATATTTCCTTTAATACTTCATCAAAATCAATGATTGGGACATCATTTTGAAGATTACGTTCCCCGCTACTGACGAAAAAAAAACAAATTGTTTAAAGTTAATGTTTTCGTTAAAAAACTTAATTTTAAAAACCTTTTTATAAAAATGGAGAAACGCTTTAACAGAAGCGACTTATTTTTCGAAACCGAAACACTGCAGCGTCGTAATTCAAATATATCCTTTTTTGAATAAAAATGCATTTTAAAATGATTTTCCATCGTTTATTTAATAAGAACACGTAAAAAAATTATATTTTAATAAAAATTACGATTTATTAGAATAAAAAAACAAAAATTTGTCAATTTCTCATATATTATTTTTTAAAGGTTTTTTTTTTTTGTTTGTTTGTTTAGTTCCCTTAATACTTCATCAAAATCAAATGATTGAGATATCATTTTGAAGATTACGTTCACCGTTAATGACAAAAAAATAAACAAATTCTTTAAAATTGATGGTTTCGCTAAAAAACTTTATTTAAAAATCTTTTTATAAAAATGTAGAAGGCAATCTGTTCAATAATGTATTTCTACATTACCATTCGGTGTCTGAATTATGCGAATTATTACAATATACCATGTAAATATTCCAGTATACTAATATAGCGAATTATTTCAATATACCATACGAATTATTCGCAAGGGTCAACCTTTTTATAAAAATGGAAAAGGCGCCAGCTATTGACAATGTGTTTAACTAACGTACGACAGCTGTTGGATTTGTTTATTATTTCTCAAAGGTGTTTTTTTTTGGTGCGAATTATTCGCACGGGTCAACTAGTTGTATTTTTAAAGACAAATTCTTGTTCGGTTGAATTTTCAATTCTTCTTTCTTTAAAAATGGAAGGGGAAAAAAATAATATAAATGAAGCCGCATGCTTTATTTTCAATCATTTAGTTTTTAAATAATTAACTATTATTTCTTCTACAGTTAGTGACGCTGGTAAAGAATAGAATAAACAAATATAAAGAGTAATCATTATAGTGACGAATGTACTTAGTAACTCATTTACGTGAAACCCAAGATGTTTGTTGTGTTTTTACTGGTATTTAAGTATGATAAGGTTGCTTTATGAAGCAGCTGTTGCAAGCGGAGGGTATAACGTAAACACTTCAAATTAATAATTTTAATATAAGGATTAAGAAATAAATAATGTTAAACGCCCGTACAAGAATTGCTTCCAATGTAGCACCCCTCTGCTAATGTTTTGAATACGGTGTGGGTGGAAAGGTCATTCATGTGGAGGGGAGATCTTGCGATGGAGGGAGTCCGACCTACTTCGCTCGTGCCGACCCGGCCACGAACACTTCCTGGCGCCGGCGGCAAGGATACCGAGAAGAAAAACGCCACAGGCCCAAGTACAAGACCTCATTTGCCCATGCGAAAGCTACATTACACAACATGGAGAAAGTTGAGGACGCCTTCCAACATTTAACTTTTTTTTTTCCTTTTACCGGGGATTTATTTTAATTATTTTATTTTATAATTGTAAAAAAAGTATTTAAAAAATATTCAAAGTTTAATTACGGCTGCTACCTTTTTAATTTAACTTTTGTTTTTGTTACTTTTTAGATTTTATTACCTAAAATTTAATAAAAGAAAAAAAATAATTTCTGTACTTGAAATTGGATCATATGAGCTTTAGATCATGTGGCTCCGAAACTAATAATGAAAAAACCAAACATCATCCACTGCCTTCCCTCCCCTTGTAAAGAGAAATGACATTGAAATAATTAGCAGTTAAATATATATTTTAATTATAAACTTCCCGCACATAAGAATTTATTAAGTTCTCGCAAATTAGTTAATATGATTTAATTCGTTGATCTAATTCGATCTATTGTGTCATTGAGGACGATTATGTTAATGATTAAGATGCTTATTGGAATTTAATCATTAATTAAACATAATTTTAATAAAGTCCTTATTTTTAAATTCTATTTAACCAGGAAAATTTTTTTTTAGAATGATCTACTTAGTTACTCTTTTTATTTTAAAAGAAATTCTAAAACTTATAAACTTAAACTTTGCTTAAATTGAATTTCTATTAAAATAAATTACAAATTTATGATATTGATAAAATGACATTTTCTAAAATAACATATAACGTGTAGAAAATTTTACTTTTTTAATATTAAAAACTTTTTAGTATTTTATCGAAGTACAAAATTCTCTGATGAACTTTATCGAAATTTATTTATTTATTTATTTATTTATTTATTTAGTTTATTTATGTATTTATTTATGAAGCAAATCGTGATTTTCCGATTTTTCTATTATTAATAACAAATTGTTATTTAAAATTAGATATTTCTAAAATTTGTTTAAAACTTTTTAGGTGTTAAAATATATTTTAAAATTAATTTTAATTTCTAAAAATTTACAACGAAAGATGACTTTTAATAATAGAAAAATCGAAAAATCACGATTTCCTTCATAAATAAATAAATAAATAAATTTTGATAAAGTTCTTCGGAGAATTTTGTACTTGGATAAAATAATAAACAGTTTTTTTATTGTAATGGGAAGTCGTAGAAGAACATGTGGCTGCCAGCAAAGAGGCTTGTTCGTTTACTCATCCTAATCGTATCATTCCGTTCTTTTTTTCCCATTCGGAATAAAGGTATTCAACGACCATATGATTACGGAAACCGTGTTGTCATTGAAGATCAATAGCGAAAAGAGTTTTGAAATAGTCATACAATATTGAACAAGACATGATCCTTGAAAAAGGAAAGAATAAAAAGATTTCAGAATTAAATCTTAATAAATAGAATTTTTGTTATAGAAGCGACAGTCCTTTAAATACTAAGGGAAATCAAAATTGGATTTCTTGTTCATTTAATTGATTTTTCAAATAATCTATTCTAAATGAAAGTGAAATCATGAGTTCTTGTAACTATGGGGCTGTTCAAGTATTACGTAAGCATTCGGGAGAAGATTTCAAGCTTTCAAGGGTAGGGGGAGAATCCGAGCAATGCTTACGTATGACAGGCAAACAATGCACGCGAGATAGACTTTTTCCTCAGTATTTCATGTGTACTTTTATATTTAATTTGTTACATTTTAATTCAGGAGTGAATGTCATGCATTCCTATTACTTAAATTCGTAAGATAATTTACAATTATTAAACTATAACTGATGTAATTCCTTAAAAGCTTGTATATTCCATTAAACAACCTAAAACACATAAATCTACCAATTCTTCTTTATTCAACGATATTTCGTCGTCTTTTACAGAATACTTCATCAGGTAGTAATTCGAGGACAACAAAATTCCTTTCCTTTTCCTCTACAGAATTCGTTACTATATTAATCAATAAATTAACGAATTCTGTAGCGGAAACGGGAAAGGAATTTTCTTGTCCACGAATTTCTAACCTGATGAAGTCTTCTGTAAAAGAAGACGAAATATTGTTGAATAAACAAGAATATATAGATTTATGCGTTTTACTTTGTTAATAAAGCTGATATAATTCGTTATAAAACCTTAATATAATTTTGACTGTTTTAATTTATTGTTCAGTGGTATTTATTGTTAATCTTACGAAAGCACAGGACGGGGTGGGGGCGGGCATCTCCTTATTTTTGCTTACGGGGGGAGGGGGTCTACAATGACTAAAAATGTGCTTACATAATACTTGAACGGCTCCTATTAATTTCTTTAAACTTTTAAAACTATGAGAATTTAGTCAAATGAATAAATACAAAAATAAATAAACACATAAATATCCCTTGTGACAGAAATTATGCTTTAAGTTTATAAATTTAAGAATCATTTAAAATTGCGGCATATATTTCCATCTTAAAACTAAACTAAGTTAAATATATATACATATTAAATAAAACTAAAAATATTAAAAGTAAAATAAATAAACTAAATTTTGTTGGTGGAATTTTGATTTTTTTAACATGAAGTAACGTTTGTAACGAGATTTTTTTACTGGATTAGTATTTTATGACCAATGTTTACGAGAAGTCTTTTATTTTAGTCTTTAATTCAGAAACTTCTTATCTTTAATGAGACTTTAGTAACATTCAAGAATCAATACTTTTTTATTCTTCTCAGAGTTTGGGTTATCCACGAAAATGCAGATGTTGCCCTGAACATATCTTTTTAATTTTGTAAATTTCAATTTTTGTTTTGTTTTTCCGGGAGAAATTTGCCAATAATTGGTTGAATAGATTTCCTCTTTTTTTCTTTAAAAAAAAAAACAACAACCCAACAACAGCCTGGATTAGGACTTTAACTTGTAATAAAGACTGAAGTTAAATTGAAGTAGAATTTGGATCACGGCAGAAGCATAAATACTACAATAGCTCAAGTCATAAAAAGATAGCTCAGCATTAGTCTTCGAATGCATTTTCCGAGTTTTTTTCTTAACACATTAAGATATATGAAATTGAAAATATTTATGTATTTGCCAAAGATAAAACATTTCAGTGATAAGATAAGGAATTTAAATTTTCCACAATTGTTTAGTGTAATGAAATAGGAAACAACCTATGACTTAATAAATATCTCGTTATCGTTATCTAAATAGAAATAGAAATCCCTGTTCCGTCAAATTGAACACTGGTAGAAGACATTAAATTAGTTTGGGCCAAATTGTGATTGACAACAGCTTCTATTGGAATGGTAATCTCTGTCATCGGCGACGAGACCATCAATTGGGATGGAAAATGGCGAAATGGAATGTGCAATTGATTCTTCTGCATTACTCAAGTCATTAATTCGTTATTTAAACTCCATTTGAATTGTCAATGAGCAACAGAAGATGGCGCAACAAGACAACAGACTCTGCAATGTTGATTAAAAGTTAATCAAATTGTTGAAAAAGGAAATCTCAAAGGACAACAGATGCCATCTAGTGACCAAAGTCAGTTCCTTCTGTCCACGCCAGTCTCTTAGTTTATTTTAGAAATAAAGTATGAGCCGAAAAAAAAAAAACCCTACAAAATCTCTGTTTATTTTTATGAATCATGATATCCTCTATTTCCTAATCGATACCCATTTATCCAATGTATAAATCCTATAAAAGGTAAATAAGGCAAGTCTGTCCAAGGGATCATGGATTTGTAACAATCTTTGGATGCTATTAATTTTACTTTATGTAACTATTTGATAGTTAAGTGGCTTTCTTCAAACTCAGTACATGTTCTTTCACGATTGGATTTTATTTGAATAGAAGACAGTGACAAAAACCAAGACTCTTTGTTTCAATGTTGAAATCTATTTCCTATTCGTTCATTACCAGATTTAGAACGATATAAAGTAGGATCTTTATTGGATTGTTTCTTATTGTTAATGACCAGTGCCTTTTTTCCAGATGATGAGTGTTAATAAATTGTTAAGAAATCAAGGAACAAAGACTAAAATTTTAAAGAAATTAAAAGAAACAGGAAACGTTGGAGAAACTGTATAAATCCATTACAGATTTAGTCAGACTAAAAAATAAAATTGAAACGAAATTTCAAAAAATATAGTATTTTAGAAACGTTGAAATCAGAGCGGATTCTGATTATGGTAAAAGTAAATCGGATATCGCAATATTAGGAAATATCACTGAGGAAATTGAATGGATTTACAAGAGAAAAACCGAATGTTGCACTACTCAGCGTCTATATATGGTCAGTTTATTTCCTTTCTATGTTAATTTCTTATTTATTCATTCTTTAAGGACTAATAATCTATCATGAAATTGAAATAAGCAAACAGACAGGATTCTAAATATCGTCATAGGCGGATCCAGGGGGGGGGGGGGCCCTTTTGCTGTGAATATAGACTGGATAAAATATGGTATTCAAAGGCTGCTGTCTGATAGACATTAATATTGCCATGATGACGATTTCAATTGCTAATAAAAAGCTGGCTACTAGCGTGAGTTTCAGACACACAGCTATAGTCAGCCCTTCAGAAAAAGTTAGCCCCCCCCCCCCTCCACAAAAGAACACCCCCCCCCCCCCTCGAAAAATCCTGGATCCGCCCGTGAATATCGTTACTTAAAGAAATGAAAATAATAATAATAGTTAATCAAAAACAAGTATTTTTGTAGAGGGTCATTAACTAATATTATACATTTCCGATAGAATCCTTTTCCTGAATCTGTAGGTTTTTTTTTCGTTGCATCTGAGGAAAGTAAATGCAACTGAGAAAAAACCAGTGGACCATGAAAGTGACTTAGTTTTTCTTTTGCATTTCCATACAAACACGGGGTTCAAGTTCAGGTCGGATGGGTTTCGCCCACTACTGTAATAGGGGAGAGAGGATCACCCTTGAAAAGGGTCACTCAGGAGACATTTCCTGCCCTTTATAGGTCAAGGGAAGAAGTTTTTGCTCTCATGGGTTCATCACAAAAGGAACCGACAGACCCACAATTCAAAGGGAAAAAAAAAAGAAGCAGGTAAAAGAAGAGCAACATTGGAATCATCAACTCATAGAATTATCATAGAAGAAATTACGAATAGAAATTAAAATCTTATTTTGAATAACTTTTAAGAACGTTCAAGTCATACAAAGAAATAAGTAAACAAATTATTTATCTTGGTTCTATTTGTATTTGTTTGTTCCCAAGATATTTCTTGAACTGGCTTCAGTCTGCTCTAGTGTAGCTGATCATTGAAACTTTACAAAAAGTAATTAGAAGAATAACAAAATTATAAATAATTTTTCACTTCAGTAAGTTCTACGATTACTTTATGATTTCTTGTTTAATGGCTTTTAATGTTAAGGAAAAACACAAAAATGACTTCTAATAAATAAATAAATAAATAAATAAATAAATAAGAGTAATGTGGAGGATACAAAATTCATTAAATTGTTTAGGAAAATTTGTTCGAAGATTTTGTTTTTGTTTCATTTAAGTAAATTTATTAGGTCCCAATTCATTCAACAAATGTAAATAAGATTATTAAATATAATAACTACATAAAATTTATAAGAAAAGAAACAAAATAAAAATAATAATAAATTCTTCATTGTGAAAATAAATGTAGAAAGAAGAAATGACTAAATCTTCTTACAGTAGTGACTAATATTTCGTAATATTTTTTTAAAATTATTATAACATTATAATACCTTATCATATGACTATTTTCATATAATTCTGAGTTCACCAAAAATTTCCCTGTCCTTATTATAAATAAATATTCGGAAAACACTCAATTTTCTCAAATTTAAAGCGATTTATTTTCTTGTTCTTAAAGTTAAAGCGACGTAGGTTCTTTCATTCAGTGATTGTAAGCGTTTAAAGATTCACTTCCCCTGGAACTAAGAATCTGGAAGCTCGAATTAGTGAAAGAGAAACATCTGGAAGGAAAAAAAAAACCAACAGAGAAATCACCTAGAAATTATCTGGCATTTGGTGGGTGCATATCACGAAGGCCGTAATATTCTACGCCGTTATAATACTTAGAAGAATGTCTGACATTTTATTAGCGAATTTGATTATTTTTTGATGGGATTCTGTTTGGTGTTGTTGGTGAACACCTGGTCTGCGTCGATCGATCCACACAGGGGGGGATCGGGTTTTGTAGGCTTCCCTCCCATGCCACCTTTCCTATCAGAGAACGGAATTAATGCTCCTGTCCTTTGCAATTTTCTCTCCCAATTTCACCAAAACACACAACAAAATAAAAGACTTAAAAAGAAAAGCAAATAATTTATATTGTTTCTCCATTTCTTCGTTATTTGAAAGTTAAACTATTTTTATAATTTAACCCTTAAAGTTTTAAGATCTCGACACATAAGAGTATTCCAATTTAAAGGGAAACTAAAGAGAAGACAGTCAGTGATAATAACAATAAACAAAGGTTTGTGAAAAGTTCACTCAGAAATTTTGATATAATTTTTTAAATGTGATACGTAAAGCCCAAGGTCTTAAAAAAAAACTGCTTATCATAAATAAATTTTGGTATTTTATTTCTTTAGTTATCATACAATTATCAAATTTTATATTTAAAATGTTCTTCTGGCTCGAAGAAATTACTAGTTACAATTTACAACATCTTGAAACACTAGGCATCCTTACGTATTGTGTGTCCGTTAACCTTAAAACATACTATTAATTTCGAGAGTGGTAATCTCATTTAATTAACGAAAATCGTTTTCAAAATGTGCAAAAAAAACCCAAAAAACATTCATTCTGTAAATGGATGAAAACAAATTTCTTATAAAAAATTAGGATTAAAAAAACCCATCCATTTTCTTGCAAAAACTGAAATTTATAGATCTCTCTTTTTTCACAAGATTTACGATTTTCTTGGTCTTGTATTTTCTTATTTGATCTTCGAAACAAAGTTGGGAAATTACTGTCAGAAATGGTGATGAAATTACGATAATAAAAGGCTACAAAGAGAATTGTTTGGAGATTGTAGATCCTAGGGGCTAATTTCTACCAAAACCCAGTAGAAGTTAAGAACGTTTATTTACTAATATCAACAGAGAACTAGTGATTAATAGACTTAACAGCAATTTGGTAGTTCTAGGCTGCTGTCACTAGACCTATTAGTAGCCTATAGGATAACCAATAGAGAATGAACTTTTATTTTAATCAAATTCCTGTAAAATTTCACTTCCTAGGATGAATATTTTTTGAGAGATTTTAATCATATGTGGAAGTGAAAGCTTACGACAATATCCTAGACCTTTTTTGTTCTGGGCCTTTATTCTCATTGATGATTATTAAATGCATGAATACCTTATGATTTTTATGAAAATATGGAAATTCTGTTCTTATGCGAAAAATCGGACATATTACAAAAATAACAACAAAAAGGCTTATTATTAACTCTTTTAAAATCTAAATTAAGTCTTCCTGCAAATGCAGATTCAATTCATTCAACATTCCTTTAAAATCTCTTCCGTATGTTATCCTGTTATCAGTTTCAAAAAAACATCGTTCGTTTCTTTCTTTTTTTTTTTTTTTTTTTTTGGAGAAACGAAAACAGTACAAGAGAGCTCTTAAACAAACTCCTACAAATGCCTGGTGTCCCCATGGAATTCCTGACCCTAAATTAAAACCGGCCCAAAATATCTCGGTCTTTTTCATTCCTCGTCCTCCAGGAATGCAGCTTTCCTTCGGGAACATTCTTG
Organism: Thereuonema tuberculata; assembly: GCA_023159025.1. NCBI lineage: Eukaryota > Metazoa > Arthropoda > Chilopoda > Scutigeromorpha > Scutigeridae > Thereuonema > Thereuonema tuberculata. The sequence continues at coordinate 6,273,863 of JAFIDM010012231.1, read as the reverse complement.
GGTCGGGAGTGTTCCACGTGCTATCGTTCAATGAAGCTTCTACAAAGATCCTACGAAACAACAGCCTTATTTGGTGGCACCGAATTCTTCAATGAACCCAAAACCTACGACAATAACAACAATCACAGAAGACGATTATCTGACGAAGGGTTTCACTAACGTCTCAATGGTACAACATCTTCTTAAGCAAACAAAATTGTTATACAGTATCTAAATATTTATACTATATTCTTACATATAGTATATTAAATATTATTTAAATACTATTTTTTT
>JAFIDM010012231.1:6203409-6273190 GCA_023159025.1 Thereuonema tuberculata | reverse complement strand
AAAAAAAAAAAACTAGTTTACTGTAAATCTGAACATTATTTTGGGAGATTCTCTGCTCCTGAATTAAAATGTGAGTGTAATAATGCATTAAAATAAAACAACAACCAACGACAGTTGTGATTGTTGCATTAAAAAAAAAGCAAACAAACCACAAGGCCAAGTGAAGAGTCAAATGAAGACGACCTTCAGCTGCCGAAGGGGTCGTTGAGGATGTACTGTATTATCAATTAGTTCCACACCACTGGTCATTTTAAAGGCAGTTAGTAATCAAGTACAAAGTATGTTTATAGGCACCGAATACCAGGAAATAGTAATTGACAAAGAAATCATTAGAAAAGGAGAAATTATTCATATTGAAATGAACAAAGGAATTTGAATATCTTATGCTTTTCTCTAAATTTTTTACCCTTTTTTAATGATTTTATTCAAATTCCTCATTTCAGTATAAAAGACATTTATCACTTAGCGTTAACAATTTCTTAAACAAAACTTAAGTTTAAAACTTAGGAAAGGTGTAGTCTATTAAAAGTCTGAAACTATGATGGTTAATTTGCAGTTCAGCGTTCGTTCGTTTTGTTGTTGTGGCTTTTTTTTTTCTTTTCATTGAAAACCAATTTAAATAAAAATAAAAAAACTCAGTTGATTTTCATATTTCCTTTTCTTTTGTTAGGTGTCAGATAATTTTGTGTATTTAATCTCTTTCATGGATCAATAATGTACAAGAAAATGAAATGAATTCTGGTAGAATTATCTTTCTTAAAAGCATCTTTTTACCATGCTTTTATTAAATCACCTGTTTGGTTTCCGGGTTTTGTAATCAATTTTTAAGTCACTTCCCATCGGTCAATCATCTAGAAAGTTTGCACACTTGCTTACGTCTGATGACAATACAATAATAATACTATACTGATACAAGGCAATATGTCCTTCGTGCGCCGTTATTACCGAGACCAGCCGCTAGGTGGCGGCATATGTATATACAACTACAACTACTTCTGAATAAATTTTTTCATAATTCTTATATATTTTAATCATTATATAATATATAAAGCATGGTGTTTAAAAGTTTTTTAATGCCTTAATTACAACTTACCTTTTAAAACAAAAGAATAACTTTTTATTTTAAGACTTCAACCACAAATCTCACATTTTTCTGTTTTCTTTTGCTTTGATATCCTAATATTAATTATTAGTTTTATTAAGGACTAATATAATAAAGAATAATTATTCATTTATTTAGTCTTTCTTCAAAAATAATTAATAGGTTTCTGATGTTAATAAGTATTTTTTTTTTTTTAAATGACTGAATTTAATGAAATGATGATTGTGGCCATTAAAAAAAACTTAACAATTCACTACATTTATCGATTAAATAACTAAATTTAACCACTTTATCGTCTTATCAGTATTAAATACAAGAGTGACCTTGTACTATTTTAATCAAAAAACCCACCGAGTCGTATCCATCTTCTAAATCAAATACTTAGTAAATTTAATTCCAACATTTCATTGCAAGTTTAGTGATCGAAAGAAAAATTTTTAAAAAAGATTTTTTTTATGAATCACAAAAAGAATTCGGAAGATTTTAATGGTGAAAAATAATCGATAAAAACATTACTCTGTAAATTTTTGAATAAGAAACTGGATACTGATTTTTTTTTTTTTTTTTTTATGAAAACGAGTTTTATTAACTTCAGGAATATAAATATTTCAGTGTAAGGAATTATAATTTACTACTATTTTTTTAAAAAAAAAAGAAATCTTAAGATTTTTTTTTAAGAAAAAAACAATATGATAATACTAAGAAGGATCTGTTTCCCTGTCGTTCTGGGAGAACAAACCTTTCGTCCATTTTAATTGAATGTTTACATCCAAATCCCATTTTCTGCCCAGAAGTTCAATGAACAGTTAACAGGGTGGAACTGTTGTTCACAACCTTCCCTCCCCTATTTTTTCCTCGGCAAATGGAGATGACCAACTTCTCTTGATTTTGAATGATCAGTTCACGAGCTCATTATCTTAATAATGTAATAAATAAATAAATAAATAAATAAATAAAGATTGCGGAGCTATGTAATTACTGCTTTAAATAAACATTTCACCAATGTATTTTTATTTTATTAGAGGTAGCTAATAGCAGGATTTTCATGCGAGTCGATTTTTATTTTTCCCTTTGACTTTATTTTCAATTTGGAAGATGTAAAATTAAGGAACGTTTTAATTGTTTAAGTTTTGACCTTTGAGTTTCAGAGCAAACTTCCATATTTTTCGTAGAGATTTTTGAGAAATTTGTTAGTACCAATTAGACGAGTACAATTTTTTTTTCTTTTTTTGATTGAAAACATTGAATGATTTTTTTGGTTTGATGTTTATTTCCTTAAAGTCATATTTTAAATCCCATTTTTGAATTATTTGAGTCGTAAGTGCTTATATTTATCTACGTTTTTAGGTTGAAAAATCCCTGTTTTTTTTTTGTTTTGTTTTTTCTCATTTTTCTTAATTTTTAGGATTTTTTTTTTTTTTTTATCAATATATAAAATTTTGAATTAGAGGACCTTCTTTGTTATTGATTTTCATTCGTGATTTTCAGAATAAATGTTTTTAATTGATATTAATTTAAAGAATTAAAAAATTGATAATATTTAGGATTTTTTTTCTAAGTTACAGACACTGAATATCTTATAATTTCAATTAAGCTTAAAATACAAAGGAAATTATTTAAATTCCATCAATCGTCAAAGTAGGTCAGTGCCATCGGAAAAGTAGAGAATGAGAGAAATAGTTAAGTCATCTGTTAAACTAATGAGTTTAATAAACGAACAAGACGTAATAAAACCATTGGAAAAAGAGGTTTACACTGAGGTTCGATTAAATCCGAACAGACGGATTTAGATTATGAAACCAACCATTTAATCTACCATCACTTATGAAGTCCATCATTTTTTTCTCTTTTTTAACTGTTGGTGGCGCTGTTGGCAGCAGATCATCACAGCTTCAAGAAAAAAAAAAAGGGTTTCATGATTTCGACCTCAGGGGCAGTTTGGAGGCCAATTCAGTGCAAATGGCCCACCCCCACCCACGAAAACAACAAAAACAAAGCCACTACACATGCGCAATGCAACCAAAGCGCTGTTCAATTCAGGAAATCTTTTCAAAAGTAAAGTTGCGGAAATCTAAATGGAAATAAGTTTTAGAAAATAGAAATACTCCGGATTAATAGTTTAATTAGAAAACTATAAAAAATGATACGTTCCATTGAAAGGTTCCATTCCAAATATATTTCATTCTTTATTATTATCTGAAAAGTGGTGACAAAAGCAAACATTAAAATTTAAATTATTGCATTTGAAACAATGGTCAATCATCAATGGAAAATGTTCACATTAATTTCTTATAAATTCTTTCTTCTGTATCAATAAATTCAGTAGAAGAAATCAATAACACAACAAGAACATAATTTGTTTTTCAAATTGAACTATTATGTCTTTCATAAGCTTTATAGTGATTTTAGAAAAAAAAAAAAAAAAAAAAAGCAAGTCCTAAAAATTTCAAGAGAAAAAAAAAAAATCAACATTCGACTTATTAGAATTTAGGTAAAACTTCACCTTTTTCAAAGAGGTCTTCAACTTAAATATAATTCAAATCGAATTTATTACTCAGCTAATAGTGGATAAAAGTTGTATTTATTGGTTATAAGTAAGTAAAAAATAAATATAACCTAAACGCAATGTTTTACTTAATTTTTAAATTATGATATCTTTAGGGTTTGTGGACGTTACGTTGATTAATCCTGAAGGTTTATAGCTAATCCGAATATCTTATCGGGAAATATCAAAATTCGTATATTTAGTCCCTTTAATTGGCCAAAACATGTAAATCGTATACATGTTGTTGGAATTTCTGATTATTAATTTTGTCGTTTGAAGAGAAGACGTTGGTTTCAAACAAAGATTATGAAGATCATGTTGCCCTTATGCGCCAGTGATGCCCTTGAATTCATTGGCAGGGCCTTGATTTCCTTTGGTGGGATTAACCCCTGCTGAAAATGACCTCAGAGAAACAGCCTCCAATAATTATTACAATTCTGGTTGGAAGCGATACTTGTTGCTAATCAGATTCTACGAATTTGAAATCGTATTTTGGTCTATCAATAACTTCAAGGCAAGTAGAGAGTTATTCAATCTCGACCATAACAATTCTTAATACGACCACATTAAGTAATTAAGGACGAGATAAAGAACAAAGAATCAATAAGGTTTAAAAATCAAATGAACATGTGGAAATATTTATTAAGTTGTTAGAACATTCAAGATTGGATGAATTCAGCAAAATTTTTTTTAAGTATGATTAGCTGCTGTTACATTATAAGTTAATAGTTAAATTAAGAATTGATTCTATATCTAGTTACTCTACACTATCTCCATTCATAATTATTATTATTATTTTTTAATTATTTATATTATCAATTGAATTAAAATTATTTTAACGTGTTTTTTCTTTTGACTCTTATTAAAAAGTGAAAATAAATTCCACATGACACATCAGTTAAGTTAAAAATTAAAAATTTATAAAACATTTTATAAAAATTTATAAAATACAAACATTGTTCTATATTTTTAATGCTTTCTAAATTTTTAATTTTTAACTTAACTAATGTGTCATGTGGAATTTATTTTCACTGGTTAATAACATATTTTTATTATCAGTTAAAATTTTTCTTCGGCGTCAAATTCAAGTCTTCAGATCGCCTTCTCTCCTGCAATTCCTCTCTCCTCATTATATAACTACAGTCGGACCTCTATTGAACGAAGTCGCTAAATCCCGAAAAAAAGTTCGTTATATGGAAAATTCGTTAAATAGAGATTCACCTTTTAAAATTATTTTAAACTACATAAAACAGATTTAAAATACATAAACAATAAATATTATTAAAAAAAGTAATAATTTTGATGACGTAAAGCATGCATTTAAGTTCATTGCGTACTTAAATTTTACTAATAAAGTCTGTTAATGTTGTCTGAGTTTTTTGTTTTTGAAAAAGTGTTTTCGCAATAGTATGTCTCGCACCTTTGCAATGCACCAAAAATCCCTTCAGTATTTTCTTCAAATTGCAATCCGCGTAGGATTGTTTCAAATGATTTAGCATTTCATCATACGAAGGTTTTTTTATTTCTGCACCATGATCATTTCCATTTTCATCATCATCACAATTCATTGCTGTATTGTTTTTATTTTTCACACTGTCCAAAATATCCGATTCAGTAAGTGTTTCCGAGGTCTCAACTTCAAAATCAAGTGAAAGATATCACATCATTGTTAATTTCTTCTTTTTCCCTTAGCTGCGTCCACATTTCTTTCATTTCCTCTAAGAGAATATTAATAATAAAAACATTTCAAGGTAAAAGTTCGTTAAATAGAAAATGCACTTCGCTATTTGGAGGTGATTTTACGAAGAAATTAGCAAAATGTTCTTGGTTCCAAAGAAAAGTTCGCAAAATAGAGAAATTCGAAAAATAGAGGTTCGTTAAATAGAGGTCCGACTGTATTATAATGTACTACTAGTAATATTATTATAATCATACAATAAGATTATCATTTATGATAAAGAAAAAAGTTTTGAAGAACAATTTTTTTTTTTTTATTTCATTATTACTTCTGTGATATTTTCATTGAAAGATCACTTGACGACATGGGTCAACAATGTTCTTTAGGATGATGATGTGGGGTTTTCAGAGGCCACAACAGAGCTTCTCTTTTAACTTGTTTTGTCTATTTATTATTTACGTTGTTATTAAAAACTTTCTGTATTTTCCACAGCACAAATGAGTACATAGACAGATTATATATAGTGCTTGTGAACAGTGAATTACCAAAACTGTGAATAGTGAATATGGATTACCAAAAACTTGATATGATATATTCTGGAATCTTTATTAATCAGTTGCAAATTTGTCGTTTAATTAAGGATTTTTTTTTTTTTTTTTATTTCAGATGAGATTCTATGAAATAACAGGAATTTGTTTAGATCTTGTAAACTTTACTTCGCAATATCTAAGAAGTGAATAGATCCTTCAGAATTGACGTAAACTTCCTTTTCTTTTAAAACAATGGTTCTTACGCGCTGCAAATTTTTTTTTTTAGTAGTAAACTTGTATCATATCAATTCTAACACACATAGAAAAAAATAGAAGAGAGAGAATATTTTGTAGAGATGCTATTTTCCACAGTTCTTTCTGGGAAAAGAGACCCTATCTTCATTTACCATCTTCATTTACGATGGACAGATCCTTCCAATATTTTAAAAGTTCAAACTAACAGCCGTAAAGAAAAGCCTTTTAATTTTTTTTAATATTTTCATTTTTAAATGGCCCAAGTGAAAATAATTACAAAAACCTCTCTCGTACAAAAAAAAAAAATCATCGTACTACTTAATGTAGTTCCTACAAATATTTATTAATTTTTTAAAAAAAAACTTAAAACTAAATAAACTGAAAAATAATTCTGCTATTTCACCTTGATTTAGGAGTGATTTTATTACTCATTTGCATTTTAATCTCCATCCAATAGTATCTGATATTTCAATCAATAGCTGAGACGATTCTAATGAATGTAACCCAAGAGGACTTGGATAAGACTGATATAAACATAAAGGACTCATCTCCTTCTGAATAGTTCCTGAGAAGGCTATCGTTGGCGGAACCACCTTCCGCGTCTTTCGCTGTCTTGAGGCCACTGACTCGGCTCCATGTCAGTGCACACCAGAGGAATGCTTTTGTTCCATTTCTTACCCTTCCCTCAATTCGACGAGAGGGATTCGAAGCAAAAAAAAAATACTTTTCTCGTTTGTATTGTTCAAAATCATCAATAACAAAGTTATAAGAAATGGAAGAGTTTAATTCCAGTTTTCCTATGCTTTCCTTTAAACTTCTTCTTTATTTAATTAATATTATTTAGTTTATTAGCAAAGTTGAATTCATTATAAAAATTTAAACTCCTGCAATTAAATGTGAGTTCAATGATTCACCTCAGAGATAGTTTATTATAAGAGTAATAATAAAACAGTAAATCCACCTCCAATTTATATATTTTATTTTAGCTTGTTGTGAGTTAAAGATTAATTATTTTCTAAAGCACTGGAAAAGTAAGAACATTAAAAAGAAGAAGCAAAACTCTAAGCATTTTTTTTTTTTTTTTTTTTCAAATGAGATAAAAAAAAGAAAGGTAATAATTAAAGACTAACTTAGTTGATGTTTTCTAGGTTTTGTTCAATTTTAAATGTTTGGTTCATGATTTGATTTGAGAACTTTTGTTACAAAAATGAACTAAAAGTGCGAAATTGAATAAAACCTAGAAAATAAAGTCGTAGCTGTTCTCACAATAAAAAAATATAAAAAAATGTTAAGTAAAACTGAATTTACACAAGATAATAATTCAACGAAACAATTTCCTAACTCAACAATTAATGCTTTTTTTTTTTTCTTTTTAGAAATGAGGATCCATTATTTTTCAAAGTTCATTAAATTTAGTTTTAATAACAAATCTTATTAATTTGGATTATAAATTTATTCTTAACTTAATTTATCTCATTGATGAACTTTGAAATTGATCATCAAAATCTTTTCTTTTATAGCTTTCTTATTACATTATAAATTCATAAAAATGATTTTAAAAATCGACACCTTAAAGGGAAACTCGCTTAAAGCTGTGAAAAGTTGAATTATCATAAAACATCCAAGTAAGGTACATTTTGTTTCAGAAACAAAAAAAAACTTTCACATTTTTATTTCAATGAAAAATTCCAGTCAATAGCCTTTTTTTTTTTTTAGTTTAGAAATTGCTTATATCGACTGATTTTAAAAGCAAAGTTTCAATAATAACGTTGATTTCATTTTATAAACTTTATTTGATCAACATATTTAGAAAATATTTATAGTTTTCCAGTTGAAATTCTTTAAGATTGAAAAGGAAAAAAATATATATAAACTCTTTTTACTACTGTTTAAATCAATTTCATTAGTTCTATAACATTCATCCATTAAGTTTTCTTTTTTTTTTTTTTAGGATATTTAGGATAGTACTACAAAATAAAAAAAAAAAAATCCACAGGGTATATTTTAGAGTATTTTATAGAGATGTTTTCTGAATAGATCTTGAGGTTTTGTGAATGAAACTTCCTTATTAAATACAAGAGAATATTTTTCAAATATTTGATGGCTTTTAATTGATTTTTATTAAAGATTTTTAAGTCGATTTTGAGCGCAATTATCAATTTTTGTATTGTAGATGTTTAGGAAATAATTAAAGTTTAAATCGAAAGTTCGAATCCCCTAATGGTTCATTGGATTTCTCTCTCTCTCTCTCTCCTTTTCTTTTTTCTTCCTGTTAATAAGAGAAAGTCGTTTTTCTGAAGCGTCCTTTTAAAGAGCCTTTCTTTAATAGAAAAGGGAAGGGCATTTAACTGGCGCTTTCGCCTTCTGTGGCGCGATTCAGTCATAACGAAAATCTGCGAAATTAGAGCAAATCCCGCTAGTGTTTGCAGTGGAAATCCTTGCAGCAGCCATCGTGTCTGTGTGTGTGTATTTATACCAAGTTGCAAATTACAGCCGAATCCTCTCGCCGCTGACATCTCGTCAAGGCGAACAAAGAGATCGCAGGGGGAAATTTTCGTGAATTTCGTTCGATCCAATTTCGACCGAAAATTCCCGACGTCCGCAGCAGCAGACGGAGCCCCTTATTTCGATTATCAGAGACACTCATCTTTTCTAAAGAAAAAAGAAAAAGATAGCGAATATTTTGTGTTGGCAGCGAATGAAGATTTAACGCCTGGAAACAATGTTCCCATCCACCGCTCCCCGCCCACTATGTCTCATCTGCTCTGTAATTTCATACCAGTATTTAAACGCTTTCTACAAAGACGGATTCAATGGATAACCACAAATTAAAGAAGCATCTTTGCATGGCTACCACTAATGTATAACAACAATGGAACATTTATTTATAAAGATTTTTTTGAAACTTTAAAGGCCCTTTAAAAACAAAACAAAAATCCTGTAACCAAAACAACAATTTAAGTTTTTCTTAAATGTTTGAAAATAAAAATCCTTTTGATTTATGGAAATTCTATAGTAGGACAAAAGTCCTGTTAGCATGAATTTAATTAGGTAATAAAGAATCTTTAAGTCTCTCTATTCTTAGTAGATGGATTAATTCTAGGCACTTTTATGGAATTCAATCTCGTACAAGAGTTTTTTTTTTCCTTTCAAACAGGCTTTTAACATGTACATTATGTACTTTTACAAATCTATTAGATTAATAAATTTGAAGTTTTTCGTAATAATCTAACTAATTTAGTATAGAATGTTTATGTTTTTTATTATTATAATATTTTGCTTATTGAAATTTACGAAATTTAATAGCATTCTATTATCATTATTTCGTTGAGTTTCTGTGAAATTAGCTGATTATATAAATTATTTAATTAACAATTATTTCAAATTATTATATGTAATTACTAAAAGTTGATATTACGATTGTATTATTAACAGAATGATGAAGTTGGGGGGTTTTTTTTTTCGGAATTACATAAACAATGTAACTAACAATGAGAAGCCAATTCGGTGCACACTGGGTATCCTTTGCTTGCATTGTGATTTTTCGGTGCCAGGCGGCTTTTTTTTAGCGCAGTTACTAAAAACAGTTACTAAAAACCTTTAATAAAGATCTTGACTTGATACGATCAGTAACTAACAAAACAAAATTAACAAATGGTGTAAGGCATTTCTAAGTTATTGCCAATTCAAAATTTCTTTGATTTATATAACTGTAAGAAAGTGTTATAAATTTTTATAAAAAACAATTTCTCAATGGTTAAAACTCCACTCTGAAAGATATTGATCCGATGAATGATAGATCTTACTCTTATTTCCTACTCATTTACATTTGAAATTCTGATTACTTATTTCTTATGGACGAAGATTTTTGGGAGTTGTTGAGCGAATAGTTTGGGAAATTCTTTTACGAGAATACACAAATCGTAAAATTAATCACGATACATATCAATTCTATAATATATCAATATAAATCAATACAAGGTGAATATGCTTACATAAAATCACAGAAATAAGGCATCACAATTAAAGAATCCATTAATTAATGCAATTATTGAATTCTAAAACAACTGAACAAAAAAAAAAAAGACTTTTAGCATTTCCTAACCATCAGAAAAAAAGACATTTCGTAAATAAAATGTAAGCTCTCCATCAAAAAATAATTTTAGAATCTATATTACTAAAATCTTTTACTTCTCTGTCTGTGTGTCTGTCTGTCCGGCGCAATTTTCTGTGAGAATGGAAAATAGAAATAATTTTTACAATGAAACATCCGCGACAGGAATCGAACCTGCAACCTTCTGATCCAAAGTCAGACGTCTTACCCATTAGGCCACAGGGACTACAAATCTTTTCATATTGTTTTTTGACTTATATCACCTTTCCCTTCCCCCATCAATAAGAAATGTATTCAACCTTTTTTTTGAATCTCAAGATTGTTTATTATTTCCCATCCGTCAGTTTATTTGTAATTCGAAACTGACAATTAGAACTATAATTACCAAAACGTTGCAATATTTTAAATATTCTTACTTTATCAAATTCTATGTGGTATTGAAAAATAAGTGCGTGTACACGGCAGATGTTGGAGTAAAGAAAATAGAGTCAAGAAAGAAAGAAGCACTCTTTTTTTGAGATAGAATATCGAAAAAAATCACTATTTATAACTCAAAAACCATCAATATTTGTAACTCAAACGCCACTGAAAAGTGACAATTACAATTAAAATGAGAGTCAAAAAAGAAAAAAGCAGTACTTCTATTAGACAGAATACTGAAAAATCACTATTTGTAACTCAGAAACCATCAATATTTGGAACACAAAAGCCACTGAAAAGTGACAATTAGAATAAAAAAGAGACTCAAAAAAGAAAGAAGCAGTATTTCTATTAGGTAGAATACTGAACACTATTGTAACTTAGAAACCACTGTAAAGTATCAATTGGAATAAAAAAAAAGAGTCAAGAAATAAAGAAGCAGTATTTCATTAGGTAGAATACTGAAAAATCACTATTTGTAACTTAAAAAACATCACTATTTCTATCTCGAAACCACTAAAAGTATCAATAGGAATAAAAAAAAAAAAAGAGAGTCAAGAAAGAAAGATGCTCTATTTCTATTAGGTAGAATACTGCTCAGAAGTTAGACGTCTCTACATTCTAATCTCTATAAAAAATAAAAATATACATTCATAGCAAAACAATAAGTCTTCAGCTGCAACGTTTGAATAGAATGTGTTAATAGAATGTAATAGTTAATTAAACCTACTGTATCTGTAGATAATAATTAATAATAATATTCCAAAAACAAATCATAATAAAGAATTAGGATAAACGATGTAAATTTGTAATGATAAGTAGTTTGTAAATTAAATTTTCTGACTACTTAGAATTGTAAAATAAAACAACTTGAGTAACATAAATTATGAAGTTGCATTATAAAACAACAAACATTTTTTCATCACAATTACCGTATTTTAAGCTATATTCTATTTAGTATATATATTCTATTGCTTTAGATCTTAGAAGATCTAAACATAATTGACAGTAATCAAGAAAAATAATATTAAAATTTCCTTTACAAAGTAATTAGTATTAAATATAACAATATTTAGTATTTTGCAAAAATGCTTTTTTGCAAAACTCTCATTTTTTGTTGAATTTCAGAATTAAAAGAACATTTCGTTGTCTTTTGAAGTTTGGTCGAAATTTTCAGACTCCTCTTTGACGGAATTTCTTGCCTTTGTTGTTCTTCCCTGAGGAAAACTGTTATCGATTTTATCAGGAACTTGTGGGATCGACCTTGACTTGAGATTCACTCCATTTCCCCCAAAATAAAAGCGTTATTAGATTCAGGAACACGGCAAGATACGTGCTTGATGAAATGGTTTGAAAGATATTGAATTTAAATTTCAAGATATAAAGAATTTGCCTTGCTATATTTCCTAGTCAATTCAATTACTTCTTTTTTGCATTTAGTGTCGAAAACGTAAGAGAGAAATTAAGAAAATAAAACCATTAAGAAAATGACAGAAGTAATTCAAATACAGCCTTTAATGGTGACTGATATGAGTCAAAGTTATAAAACATAGGATCTCATTTATTGATTTCAATTGGAATATGTTTACAAAAAAGAACTAAATAAACTAATAAGGAATTTGAATAAAAGGAGGTAAAAAAATGGATTCTACTTCATCATTCTGAAATTATATGTAAGTATTTTTACCAAGTTGATTTACAAATTTAAATTAAGAGTTGTTTCACTTAAATGATTACCGTAATTTTATTAAAGCCTTAATAAGTAAATTATATAATAACAATATACAAATTATTAATATTTGTATAGGTTCTATTATCTGTTCTAAAAATCAAAGAACAGTTTTTTGCCTCAGTACATCTCCTTTTTCTGACAACTTGAATTCTGAATTGAATTCAGTCCCTATTTAAGCTGATGCTTTGTTGCGTTAGACAGATGTTATGTTTTATCATTATGCAGAAATATAAGAATATTTTGAAGACAAACGAATATCCTGGATATATTTGTATTACTTACAGGAAAAACAAATAATAATATCGAATTTCATAAAAAAACAAACACACAAACATAAAATAGTTTAAATTTTATGATACGAGACATTTCAGAAAAACTCCTCTTTTAAACAAAAATCAAGCAAAAATAATTAATTTTTAGTAACAATTCTCACAAATTTACAAATCACTGATTTATGCTAAAGCACTTCCAGACCAAAACAGAAACATACCAACTTCAGAAGAGAATTACGGCAATAACTTCATTATTACGACTTTTTTAATATTCGGACAGTTTTCTATTTAGAAAGACTGTAAATCTTGAATAAAGTAGTGCTAAGCTTGCCAATTTTTGTGGCGTTTATCGGCATAAAACGCTTGATAGCTGATAACGGAGTACTTCGGGCGCCATTCTATTGGCAATGATTCAGTGTGTTTGCAACATTCGTGAGCTGTGACTGTGAGTCTCTCTCTCTCTGTGTTATGGCAAGTTTTCGCGTTTATTTAGACATAGCTTTGTTGCGCTATTAATAGATAACAGTACAAACATGTCATTAAGGCTTTTCTATGCATCCCCAAGTGGAAGAAAAACAAATACCAAATTGCGCTTTTGGATATAGATCTGAATTGGGTCCTACTGTTTCTAATTGGAAGAAAGAAAGTTCAGGGATGAAACTTACATATAATAAGATCAACGTCTTAATAAGTTGATATTTTATTTCGAGCATATTTAGTTATTTCTCTTTAATTGTTCAATTTCTTACAACAGAAATTTATTAAATCCCCTCCAAATATCAGCGTTGTTTCACGAAGTCCTTTATAAATTTTTATTAAGTTACATAAATTCTCAAACAAAGAAAAGGGTTTATGATTGATTTATAATAAAACTTACACCTGTTTTATCTGCGAACTGTAATAGAAAAAAACAAAACATTTCAGAAGATTAAAAGTTCTCTAAACAAATCGGAAGATAAGAAGGGATTCTTGTGACTGATAACCTACAAACCTTCGGTTGGGTGAATTAAGATTAGAGCAACGAATTGTAAGGAAATGATTGACAGCTTTTGAACTCCTCCTTAGGATTTACATGGACAAGCGTTTGAAGAAGGAAATTTAGTCATTTCACTTCACAATATCTTAAACGAAATTCATAAAAAGAACAGAACAATTTAATCAAAAAGCAAAATATTAAACATTCTACAAATAAACTAACAAAAGGCAATTAAAGATATTAAGATTTTTTTATAACAATCATTTCTGTTAATTTTACGCTCCAGTTCCGAAAGGCAATAATTTACCGATTATTTCCTTTATATAGACTATAATTTCATAGAGACATTTAATTTCAGTATTCTATATATTCAAATTTTATCTAGTTTTAAATAATTACATAACCGAGATTAGTTTGATGAACGCGAGAATTGACAAATTGAAATCTATAAACGTAAAGTAGGAACAAAAAATTCCAGCTCTAATTCAAGTTATGATGAAAAATAGAAGATTTATAATTTCAGATATAAGATATTTTACAAAATTAAACATGCTAATATATAAAAAAAATCCCTGGCAAATTAAGTATTTTTTGTATTCATTTTTTAATCTTAATAGCATTAATACATAATTGAAAATTCTTTATGGAATATAATTTTTACATTTATATTTTTCAATAAAATGAAATATTTAATTTTAAAAATAAAATCAGTTTAGTAACATTGCTATCACTTTATTTGTCCTCGTGCAATTTTATGTTATCATTTTAATTTTACTTAATATCTCACATAATTTTTGCAATAAACAACAATTTACTTAATTGACAAATAGTTTATTAATTACATAATTATCTTAATTATATTTTTAATTATGTAATTAAGCAAAAGTATAAAATTCACAATAATTTTGAATTCTATTATTCTATTCAATTAATTCAAAAATGTTAAACTTCAAAAAAATAATTTTGATTATATGAAAAAAACTTTTTTCACCTCTTAATATTTATCTCCAATCAAATTATTAAAATAAATAATAAAATAAAACAGTAAAACTTTTCCTTTGTTTAATAGCCTTTCTCTATTTTTTTCCAGACAAAAATAACATCATTAAACCGCTTTCAAACAAACAAAGTAACTTTCTATTAACTAATATTCACTGATTAATATCGATTAGAATTTGGATCTAATTTAATGTCTACAAATAGGATCATACACCTCGGTAAATATTGAGATCAGAAAAGAAGAAGAAGTAAACCCAATTACTTTCTTTTCTTCTTATTATTAGTATTATTATTTCATTTTAGGAAAGTCTTAAGTCAATAAGTAATTCAAGACAGACATCAATAATAAAAATTTTAAATTTTCTCAAAGAAACATTTTTTTTTGTTTGTTTTGAAAATAAATCTGTACAATTTACTACATAAAAAGACTCAACAGTTTAATTTAGCAAGCGCTACAGAATAGGTAAAAAAATTATTTAAAATGCTGTTATTTACTAAATACTTTATAATCAGAATTCTACCACTCTTGTTTTGCTCGTGTGCTACAGTTTCTCAGCTCAAACATGGCTTCCGTGACCTCGCCCTGCCTTTCTACGAAACGAATAAAAATGTCCGTGTAATGAATGCAGAGCAAATGCTTATGGGAGCGGATGTCATTTGTTATGCAAACTACTTTGGCTCTGTCAAGGAAGGCAAGCACGGTCACGAAAGCCCGCCCTGTCATTGAGCATTTGGAAACATTTGGGATTATGAAAAAGAGACGAGAGACAAATAAGCAGATGAAAAATATTGCTCCGTTTAAAATACAGATCCTCAGTTAAAGACTTAATTGACATTGAAATAATGGAACAAAGCGAGCAAGAAGAGATACGACCAATCAGAACTCAGTCATTATAATTACAAAGAATAAACATTTCTTCGTTCTAATGCATTTCATTTGTACTGTTTGACACTTCTTTTATAAACCTGGATAATCCAGGATGAATTAATTGATTTGAAGATGAACAGGGTTAAAAAAAAAATGCTAAAAGAATTACACTTTAATATTCGAAACAAAATAATAAATAAATAAGAAGAATTGGCTTGATACTGAAGAATAAATAATGCTTCAAGCTATTATGGGATTAACACAAACTATAATGTGATTAGTTTCCTGTTTATTCTATGCCAGCGATCGATGTTTACACTAAACTGGAGGAACCACAAAGGAAAAAAAGAGGAAAACTGCTGGTCAACCGAAAATGGGTTGGGGGAGTTAAGGTTCTCATTTGATGTTTGAATTGGATAAGCATCGCCTGAGAAAAAGAGTTAGGAACCCAATTACAGCTCTAACATTAAAACTTACTAGCGTAGAATTAATAGAATAAGAAAGCTGTAATAATTGGGGATTCGAATCCTACAATCATATCTCTCAGAATTAGTTTGATTTACTAATAGAGACACCTTAAAAAAAAAAAAAAATCTGAAATCGAAGAAACTCAGAAAAAGAAAAAATAATAGAAAACGAGATTAGTTTAAATAAAAATTTACCTCTGACATTTTACGCCGAAAGTAAAAAGAGAAGAGTTCTTTGCCAAAAGTTCTATCAGTCAGATAAGAATTAAGGATAAATTTCAGTATAGCTTCAAGAAAGCACCCGTACACATAATACAATGAAAATACTTGGTCAAATCTCTTCACGAAATACAAATACTACGAAATGATTCTTTCATCCTGAGAAAATTATAAAATTAAAATTCCTATAATAAGAAATCGTTTCAAAAGAACATCTTGTATATTTTTCCATTTTCTTTCTTAAAACCTAAAATTAGTTTCGTTGATAATTTATTTCTTCGTTATTATTTTTAGTGTATTTTGAGACTCTAATCTTGTGAGTTGAATTTCCTGTTGTTTTAGAACTTTTATATATATTTTTTTTCTATATTAAAAACAATTGCTATAGATACATAAAATACTAATAATATAATGAAGATTTATTTTTAAAATTCATAGATTTCATTCAACAAAGTTCAATACATTGTTTTTCAAAAAAAAAAAAAAAAAAAAAAAAGGAATAATAATAATAAAAAAAAATAATATTTTTAGTAAAATTACTAAAATTTTCAATGAATTTAAGATTCCTTTAAAATTTCAAATAGTTTCATTTATTCGTATTAAATCATATTTCCTCTGTATTGTTCTTATACAGGCAAATTTACTAAGTTTTACATTACTTTTTTCTCAAACAAAGCCTATCTCGAAAAACAAAACACAAAGAAATATGGTAGAAAGAAATATGGCTTGAGAAAAAAGTAACAGAATATTTGCCTTTTTACGAACTGTGGAATAAATTCGAAGATGTTATATTTGTCATCAAAATTCATTAAGTCTTAACTTTTTCTATATTTCTATTGAATATAACTCATAATTTCTTGAATCTCAATAATCTTCTTACACACGTTGTTCTTAAATGAATTTGGATTAAAAAATCAACATTCTCTATTTAATCTGCAGTCGAATGTACAATTTACTTTTTAATTTACTACTTTATTTATTATTATAGCTTCACTATCATCAATGCTGTGATAATCATTACAAAAAAATTCATTCTGTTTGTAATTTGTTAGACTTCAATTCAGTTTCAGCGTTCTGGAAACCAATTCTAAATGTAACTATGTATAAAAATATACTTAAAAACACTAATAACACTGAGGTTTCAGATTCTTAATGGAATAAGATTTATAAAAATAGGTTACAAGCCAGAAATTTAAAAGTAAGTTATAAATTATATTTATAATCCTAATTGATGTAATTTGAAATGAAAATATCAAGCTAGGAAAATTAGAACTTATTTTAAGAGGAAAAAAGGTTTTTAATATAAATTAAAAAAAAAAAAAAGGCACAAAAAAAACAAAACAAAAACAACTCCACAAAAATGCACACAAAAAAATCCTCTAAGCATTAGGCTTTTTATTTTTTTAAATGTTTGTAAATTTTTCAAATGGGGATGCGAAAATTGTTACTGAGTAGAAGAATTTCTAATCCACATGAAGTTGATTTTTTTCTGGCCCTATCTCATCCGAAACCATAAGACACACAAATACTAATAAGGTAATAAATGTTAGGTATAATAATAAGGATGCTCACATTTTCATTTTTATCCTACGTGGATCAACCGGAAGTCACATGACTTCCAATCAACCATGAGGTCTCCCGAGACGCGCTCGCGGGTTGTGAGAAAATTGTCTCACAATCCCATATCACGTGATTCACAGGTTTACTAATAAAAATAATTAAGGAAAATTAATCTAACAATAAAGTTATTAACTGCAAATCTAAAACGCAACTCTGAATTAATTAAAAAAAAAAAAGGCCATCGCAAAGTGTTGCTTCGAAAATTACATGAAAAGACAAAAATTTATTCATCAGTGAGTCAGGAAATAGTGGGAATCGAAATTAGAGATAAAGATTTCATTACCAAAATCAAACATTACGTTATCACTTCAGAGAGATTATTTTTAAGTTTTAAGTAATAATAATAAAAAAAAAAAAAACCCTCAACTCTTCATGCTTAATAGCAAAACTGAACCAAAAAATGTTTGGTCTTTTTTTTTCTCCGATAATTATTTTAATGTATTAACCCATGGCGATCCTCCAGATATAGTTTTCTTTGTTTTTATTTTAAATCTTATGAAATAAAATTTCAAATTTCTTTCCTTATTCCAGTGTGATAATAAATAATGTACTTGTTGTTGTAAATAACAACTTTTCACTGTATATTTTTACATAAATTCTTCAGATTAAAAAAAAAAAAAAAGGAATTTTGTTTAAATTTTAGATATTTATGGGGCCGCGCGGTTGGCATTATCGCTAAGAAGCTGGCCTCTCACCTCTGAGTTAACAGGTTCGGTTCTCATGTGGGTTTCGAGATGGTGGACGATCCGCGCTGGGCAGGTTTTCTCGGGGTTCTCCCATTCACCCTGCACTTCTCCTACCATTCTTTCTCAGTCTTTCTCTTCGTCTGTCCTTATTTCCGTGGTATAGACCCATAGGTCGATGTGCTCGGCTTCCCTGCCACCCACACTCACCACATAACTTAGGTATTTATGTAATAAGTACCTGGAAGACCGAACTTTGCTCGGAAAATTAAAACGAAAATAAAGTAAGAACAGTGTAGACAATCACCTGGTTATTTAACCCCCTTTCGGATAAATGGACAGCTCCGCAGTGAATACATGCGACGTTGAAAGGAAAAAAAAAATAAAAAATATTATTAAGTAAAATTATTATTTTATTACATGTAAATACCCTCCGAAATCGAATTTACTAAGAATAAAATAAAACGAAAATAAAGTAATAACCTAGTACCCAGCTCCCAGATCAATCATTTTACCCCCTAAATGAGTTTTCCCAAAGTCGAGACCTAGCTAAATCGCTTTCTCGCACCCGAAAACGGTAATTTCACCGCATTTCATCAAAATCATTAGGCTTGTTTTCAAAGAAAAAATTACAAGAATTGTTGGCTTTATAGAATTTGATTTGATTTGATTGATTGACTGATAACGCCCGTGCAAATATTATTCAAGCATTTCATCAACTTTAATTTTCTCTAATAAAGAATAATATACTTTCATTAAAAATCACACGTTTATTGAAATCGTAAATTTCTTAATTTTACTTTTTTAAATTTCATTGTAATTAATAAATAATTGTCAAAGAGTTGTAAAAAAATAAAATAAAATAATATTAAAAGAGTTAACATCTCTTACTCTATCACCCCTTGGATGTGATGTTAATTATTATTATTATCCACTATTTAAAATCTGACAATACAAAGCCGACCTTGATTCTTCCAAAATCGCAGAGTGCTGCGAAAATACAATTCCCGTGAGCCATCCATAAAACAACATGAAAGCGATGAAATATTCATAATCTTTCCCGCTTTTTATAGCAAAGAGTTCTTCAATTCGATATTTAAGATTCCACAACGAGTTTCCAATATTTAGATTGTTTGCAATCGGGTTTTGCGTTTACCGATAAAGGGAACGTGCTCCCTCCCATCAGCCACGGGGGCGGAGAAAGTGAAAAGGGAAAGGCAAGGATTCTCTTGGGTTGCAGCAGTGTCAGGAAGCCCCTCGTAATGGGACTAGTAGGTCAGTAGCGTGTGGGTCAGTGGAACGAAAAGAGGCATAGTCCCTTTTATAGCTCCAGGAGCAAAACACTGGATAATAAAGATCTAAATTCACACCTTCCTAAACGATCAGTTAATTAGTTAACTATTAACTATATTTTAATGCATTAGTAATAATTCATTAATTATTTTTTAAATTTCGATTAAGTAATTTAAATGTGCTACAAGGCCATTTGAAATTTTTATATTACAAATTATGTTATCATCCTAAATATGATTATGCATTACAATTAGTTTTAAGTTATATTACATATTTAAATATACATTAATAATAAGAAAGTACATTAAATAAATTAATAAAGATTACATAACATACATACAACTTTTATAATGTAATACAACTTTTTTTTTCTCATATAATTTTATCTTTATTAACAAAAACCACTAAATCGTTCTCATTAAAATTTTCTTTTTATTTTAATGAAATGCTCTTACAGATATATACTTAATACAATTTAACGAAAATTTGTGCCTGATTTCTATATCATTAAGAATAGAAAAGTAACTTTTCCAAAAACTCAATTGTAATTTATGTTTTTAGAGGACTGAATACAGTGCTGTAATCTTTGCGAAGAAATTTGGTGTAATCCTTCATTAATATTTCAATTTAATACTTCTATTTAACCTATTGTAGATGATTTGCAAGGAAGATCAATGTAATTCTTTATGAAAAAATAAATAAATCTTAATATAAGAACGTTAGCTGCAAACTCAGTTATTGGACGATATTTTTGATGCCTTTTTCTTTTTAACTTGTAGCTTTGATAAGTTATTTTTGTTTCGATGACCTTGACCATTCAGTTCTTTCCAGGATTTCAAGCCAAAATTGAAATATTTTGCAGCTCTTAACGGTAGTTAAGAAACAAAACAAAAAAAGGCTTCAAAAATGAAGTTTTGAAAAGATTTAAAATCTTATCCTTTTATACTTAAGAAATCAATAATGCGTACAATTACTTCATAATAGCTTAAAACAAAATAGAAACATGAACAAAGAGAAACATAAGTACTGAGAAACATAAGAAACATAAGTACTGAGACAAAACTTATTTAGATGTATGTGAGATAGTTTTCTATGTATAAATTCTGTAGTAAAAATTTTCTATTTCTGTTATGTAAATTTTTTCCTTCATGCTTGAAGTATTTTAAATTAGAAATTACAGTTCTATGTAATTATTGACAATAAAACGTTCAGAATCCTGAAACAGTTCTGATAAAATTTGAAATCGAAGTTTTTTTTAAGACGAGATACAGAAAATATATTCTAAGATATCTGGAAGTTGATTGTCTCTCGTGCAATGTCAATAAAATGATATTAAAATATAAAATAAATAATATACAAATAATCTATAAAAAGCGCTTGTATTTGTATATTTGTATTTGCGAATATTTTTGATAATTGTAGAGACATAGTAAATGTCGTATTTGTAATGATTGGAAAAGAAAAAAAAATCAAAAAATAAAATGACAGACTATCTCTTGTTAAGATAAAGGTTTATCTCAATCGCTTGGAAATAACTTTGAACATAAGTATTTTCAAAAATGAAACATTGAGACACTCTTCCAACATTGTTTATCTCATTGTTTAATGTTATTCCATTTTAATTCCATCCTTATGTTCATTGATAAATTTCAGTTATATATTTTAATCCGAATTTAAAAAAGCCTTCATATAATAACTTCTGAACGTTTTAGTCTCTGTTATTAACTTCTTTGTTTCCAACCATTAATAATGTTGTAAATGATTAGTAAAAATGATCAAGAAATTAATCAAAGAGATTACAAAGGAAAAAAGTAAAGCGTTATTCTTATTAGAGAAATGATGATTTCACTTTTAAAAAAGTACTAATTATTTTTAAAAACTATCAAAATTATTAGAAATATTACTTAAATAATTACCACAACCTACAATTACTTTTTTTTTTAAACTGATAATTCATTACCTCAAATATATAAACATTTAGAAAAGAAAAGACATTTTCATGGTAATTTAAAAGAAAATAGTCAATAAATTTAGATGGTTAATAAATTTAATAGTTATCAATACAACTACTAAACTTTCCTTCTTCCTTAAAATAAAAATAATATGCATTATAGAGTAAAAAATGTTTCGTATCTATTTTTTTAAAGCAAATTTAAAACCAAATGAGTCTTCGTCCGTCTGAGCAGTCAAAAACTTAGATAATGTCTGTCTTTGGCGCGTTTCATTCATTATAAATCAATTTCGAAATTTTTTTGTCTTTTTTTAAGGTTCATAAAAATGTCATTGTTAAATATCGCTGTTTCAGATCTGAAAGGCAGAGACAAGAAAAAAAAAAATCATTTCCTTTATGTTGGTCTTGAATTTAGTCAAGAATAGAATAAGTTCATTAATCCATTTTTTTTGTTATTATTGTTATTATTATTATTATTATTATTTTGTTTTAAAGGACTGGATATCTAAAGATTTCCGTTCTAAATAAACATAGTATAAAAACAAAAATTTAATTTATTTCAATTGGCAGTTAATTTAAAAAAAAAATCGTTATAAAATTCCTCAACTATTAATAACTAAATAAGTTTTTATACATTAAAATATAATAAAAAAGATTGACATTCCTTCATTGATAAAAATGCAAATAAAACATTTAGATTGTTAAAAATCCATGGATAATAATTATAACTTTCAATTGACTGTTTTGTTTTGGACATTACACAAATAGTAAATTCTTCATTATTACTAAGCATTTAGTAAAGCTATTTATGAAAATAGTAAACATAATTCGTACAAGTTTTCGCGAAACAACATGAATACGCTAGCGAGGTAATGATTTTTTTATTTAAAGATAATTGATTTTTTTTAACTTGAATTACTCTAACAAGCATTGGAAATGAAATCAGCGCGAAATAGTTAACAACATTGACAAACGATCATCTCGTACTTTCTTCGTCTTCTGTCCCGCCCATCAAGTGAAGGAACTGGGGACAGTGAAATTGAGATCAAAAGACTAATTATCTGTCAATTATCATTTACGTTTTACGAACTGATTAATGGCTCTAATAACCTCAATAAAATTAACTTGATTTTCGACAATTAACATCTGCTTCCTCTAATTATGTTAAGAAATTAATTTTGCCAAATTTTTAATACTATTTTTTTTTTTGCAGGTTACAGTATTCTCCGAATTAATTGAAGCTGTTCCAAGGTATTTTTAAGAAAAATTACCAAATCCTAAGCAAAAGCACAGCCTTAAATTAAGAAGGAAATTAAAGTTAGGTTCATGACTCTTCGTAAAAGATCAACACTTAAAAGAGAAACCTATCAAACAGGATATATAGGTCTATATATCCTATATTATATCCTCTGTTTTCTCAATGCTTATTAAAGTAAAAACAGATGGAATAAAATATCAAACCAATCCTAAATTATTTCTTTTCACTGAATATAAATGAAATAATCTGACAAAGACATTGATATCTCAAACATTACCTTGCTTCTAATGAAAATTTATTATTAAGAAAAAGTATTTATCCAATATCAGAATAATACAGCAAATAAAAAAAAGAAAAAAAAGTATATTTTTATTATTTGATTTTAAATTTGTTTGGAAGCAATTATGTTGTATATTTGTGGATGTATACGTACTCTGCAAATATTTTTCTTTCTGTTTAAACCGATTTAACAAGTGTCACTTTCGTTACATCCAACTAACATCTAAAAATACATTGTGACAGTAAAGACTATTGTTACAATTGTCGAAACAAGTAATGTCTTTGTATGTATGTTATTTCAATTTGTTGAGTGTATTTTTTGATGTTAGTTTGACATATTCTGTCTATTTTATTTACCTGTAAAGAAATATCTTTTTTTTATTTAGGCCGTATATTTTATATATGTTCTATCTCCGTAATCTTAGTTGTTAGAGCGCTTCAACTTATCAACATTTAATAAACTAATGCGTGAAGAGATTATTGGCATTGACGAGATCTCATGTAAATGTCTTAGTTCAGAATTCCACATGTGGAAAGATTATAAAAGTTTCTTTTTTTTTTTACCAATATCTGCAACCCTCGTCTTTCCGGGTTGTTGCTAGAGAGTTCCGGGATCCCCGCGAGGACAGCGATGAACTGCAATCGAGGAAGAGGAAATAAACATCACAGAGAATTCCTTGATCTCGGTACATCCAAAAATCGGTGATTGGAAATGACAAAATATGGGGTAGAATTTTTTTTCCATAGAAAAAATCTCGTTGAATTTAACTTCCTTTCCATTGAGTTGAGATTCAATGAAATCTTTTTTAAATATCTTCAGACGAAAACTTCAAATTCGAAAATACAACAATATTTACAAAATTGATTTTTTTTTTTTTTGTCAAAAGTCCTAAGAGACGTGTTCTTGTGAAAAGAAAGGCTTTGATCAGTTGGAATTGAAACCAAGAAATAAATCAAAGACAGTAGGACTTTAAATTGGTATTATTTTTAGTAACTCAGTAAAATCATAAGAATTATTATTTTGAAAAAGAAAAGGAAAGAAACAGAAGCTAATTTACCTCAAAATGTATCTTATGGTGTCATTAGAAATCCAAAAACAAGCTTGTCAGAGTAATATCAACATTAGTTAAACACTCAGTCGCGGGTGTGCCGTAGAGCTATTGCCGCCTCCATTCAAATGTCCACAGCTTTATATTCATAAAATTAATCTATTGTATCCATCACTAGCAGTAAATGTAGTTCATTTCGCCTGTTCTTGACTTAATGCACTGAAACAGTTTTTAAATAGAACAAAAACCATACGAAATATCTATAGTTAATAAAATTTAGAAATAAAACATGAACAAATGTTACAAAAATGCCCTCTATAGTATAATACAACTAAAACTTCTTCTTTCTTTGTTCATTAATGATATTTGATAATTCATTACATAATTCTTATTCCGTAGCTAATAATCTTAGTCTCTACTGATACGTTTACAAATGATTTGATGAGGTTTAGTTTCTTTGCCAGTTACAAATATCTCCGCTGAATATCAAGAATTCTTAAAGCTACGAATAGATTAGGAAATGTTGTTACTAATCCTGGAGTAGCTTCTGACCACTGGAGAAACTGGCCATTATTTTTTGCTACATATTCGAAAGTTGTTGCTTAATATTCATCGAGTCGTTGTAGAGCTCAAGGCTATTAACTTTTTTTTTAGAAAATGCGCTCTTTTGTTAATTTGAGAGGAAATATCAAAATCTAAAGAAGCTTTTCTTAAATCGGTTTCAGACTTCTCGAAACTCACTGACAAATCTGAATAAATCATTCACACAGTTAGGCATTCAAACCTTTCCTGAATGGAATTTAATGCAGAATCAACGATAGTTAAAGAAACTGTGCTTTGAACAATTCTTTTAGATTTTTAATTCATTCGTTTCCTAGTCAAAATAAGTACTATTTTGAACTACTAATGAACTCCAGTACTATTTTTAACACAGGCAATGCGTTAAAAAACCAACATTCATTTCTGAAGCTAAATCTTCAGCATTCTGAAGAACGTAGGAATTTAATAAGCTCGTAAAAATCCTTCAAAGATTAATTTATATTGATTGAGGACTTCAGTATTTTACTCATCTCCCGTATCACTAGCGAGCGTACAAACTGATAACATGCAACCTGATCTAATAAGCGTTCAACTGCGGGTTTAGTTTTCATGCCTCTATTTAAACTTTTTATGACTTCATTTATGTGCAATCTCAACTGTAGCACTTCTTTTATACTTCCCTCCTGCCTAATGTTATTTAAAGATTTCAATGTTAATCTAGTCATTCTTTTCTTTAGTATCTCCCACCTGTAAATTGACCACCCCCTTCAAAAACAAAAAAAAAAAAAAAACCCTGCAGATTTTGACAGTATCATTTACAATCAAATTTACTGATTGGAATATGGTGCACAAGATACAAAAGCAGCTCTAGGATTATATTCTTAATTTAGCTTTGTAAAACGTAATATTTTACACATGTCGGCCCATTATCTATTTTAAAGATCTAGTTCATATTCTGATAATAGTTTACTTAAAAGATAATCAAACCATCGTATGTGCAGCTAAAACAGAAAACACACCGTTAAAGAACTAACTCCTAGCACTTGCCTTACCCCTTAAACTCGCGTGTTCCTCCGTTGTATCTTTAATTGATTCATATCATTGAGATTCGTCCTCTGTCCGTCTCCAAAATTCTTGGACTTCGGGATTTGACTGTCCTACCCAGCGCTTAAACGAATATGTCTGTGGCTGACTACCTCCTGGCATTTGCCTTTCCCGCTTTACTCGCGTGCTGCTCCATTGTTTAAACAATTGTAACATAACAAATTTCAAAATTGACAATTCTTATTACAAATGATATTTATTCAATGTGATCAGCATCTGGAGTAGCCAAAATTTCTGAGAAACATTTTTCCTTTCTTTTACAAAACCTTTTATATTTGATTTCGTGCCATGATGGTATAACATCTATTATTTCAGTTTGAAAGCATGACTATACACTGAGCTAATTTGCTTTAGTCTCCCCCCCCCGGATTTCCATACTCGGATCAATAAACAAGTACCACAGTATCAACGTCATATCCGGCCACTGTAAATAGACATGCCTTTCCCCCTTTTGTAATCAAAAAGCATCTGCCAATGATGGAGGAACGTGGCAACATAAGCCAACTTGACCGCGGGCAGATAATTGGGATCCTGGAACAGGTGCCAGTATTTCGGAAACAGCTGCACTTGTTGTCTACTCCTGTACCACTGCATGAACGGTGTACCAGGACTGGATAACCTTGAACAGACATCTAGCAAGGGATCACACTGGTTAGCCAAGCAGGGTTAATCCTTGAAGTGAGCATCGGCTGTCACGACTGGTACCTCAGCAACGACGTACAACAGCCATACAGCTCAACCAACACTAGTGCAGTTCGACTCATTTTTCTATATGCACAATGCACTGAATCTTGCTTGGCCTCGAAATTCACAGCCGAAGACCAACGAGGGTCGTGTCGAAGAAACATCGGCACTGAACCTTCGACAGATGGAACAAAGTCTTCTGGAGTGATGAACCTATTTCGTCGTGAACCATGCTGATGAAGTTCTCATTTGGCGTAAACAGCATGAGATCCTATCCTTTGGTTGCACAGCTGGGATAGTGGTTGAAGGAACACGCTTTCACCACATTGCTTTTGCCAAGAAATTTCCCTGAGTGTAATCCCATTGAACAATTGCTGTGAGAACCGCTGATCCTCCGTCACAGAATGGGTTTGAAATGACGGAGTTGCTGCAGCGGACAAAAGTCGAGTCACAATGGATGATCCGCGAAACCCTTATGGAATTTCTTCCTATGCTTCGCGAGCTTTGATTGTATAAGAAGGTGGACCAAAGCTTTATGAGGTGGATGTTCCTAACGCAAAAACTAACTCAGTGTATTATAAGGCACATAATGTTTAGCAAGTTGGGATTCTTTTTTTATTTTAACCACATGTTGTGAATAATTAGATCACCTTTTGCCAACATTTCTACAGCCTTCAAGAAGTTTCCATGGTGTGTTTAATATAATGTATCATTTTCACCCTAAATGATTTTGGGTTCTTGAACATTGGGACTTGACTGTCCTACCTAGAACTGGAAACTAATTGAATAAACAATGAAGTAGCACGCGAGTTAAGGGGAAAGGAAAGTGCCAGGAGTGTTTCTTTCTTAATACTGGATAAAATCAAGGATTAATCTTGAATTGTAATATGACAAATTTCAATTAACTTTCCAGAATAGAGAGTGGCTTTTCATTACATTTTCTTGGATGCTTCCAGAAAAAGCTGCATTATTAACCAAATAAGTATTCCGTTCTGAAAATTTGAAGTGGCATGCCGATTAAATTCTCGAAAAATCGTCATCTGTGGTCAAGATTTAACGAGAAATGTTGAAAATGAAAACAAGTACTAAAAAAATTAAACAAGAAATAAATATTACCTAATTTAATTATTTGAAACTATTCTGATGCATATAATTCAGTGTTTATTTTCTTAAAACGTAGATATAGCGGCAATAATTTCTAAGGATCCAAATTCTTCTTTGGCAATTGACAAGTGGCGGAGTCGGTATGGAAGCGTGTGAGATCCGTTTTTAACATTATTTCATTGGCATTCTACTATCAAATTGCCATTGGTATTGATTACTTTAATAAAACACAGCCTTTACCCTCCGATTCTTAAGATCGTTATGGGTTATCGCTAGTGTTACTGATTCGTCCTCATCATCAGCTAATTTCACGAACTTCAGAATTGACCCACTTAATTTTTCAGTTTCAATGTCTCTTTCGTTTCCGATAATTGACGTTTAGTTTTTCTTTCTGATCTCTCCGGACCTAAAATATGAAGATGATATAAATTACTTTGTAACTCATTTCAGAGCAATGGTAAACATGATAAGGAGCCATATCGACTTCAATACTATGTGAGCACCAAATGTTATTAAAACATACCTTTTATGCTAATTCCATTTTTCCACAACACGTATCTATGTTACTAACTCCTAACCCAATCAAACCGTCAATTTCAAATTCAATGGTAATTTTAAGCAATTTTACGACTTTATTCTGTTTTTGTAGCCTTTTTTATAAATTAATAAGAGAGAGATTTCATATAAACAGATAGTTTTCCATAAAAATTTCTCACTAATTACCCACACCCCCTCTCTTCTACTTAATGGTGATGATTGGAAAATGATGATTTTGGAAATCAATGATCAGCCATTTCATTTTAAGAATCAAAAATATAGTAAAAATTTGTCATTTTTTTATTGTTAATTTTTATCAAGTGGATAATAAGAAGCCGAAAACTAGGAATAAGAAATAAAATAAATCTACAAAACCTCAAAATATACTTATAATTGTGAAAATTTATATCAGAAGAAAAAAAATAAAGAAAAACAAACAGGAAAGAATATTGAAAATTACCAAACATTTAAATATATAATAAAATAAATAAAAGCAAGATTTTATGTATTTAATGAATATTCGTATGTATAATAATCTATACTCCATCGAAAAATCTTAAATAGCAAATAAAGGCAAATTTCGAAGTAGCCTATATACTTCAACTTCTTTTCAAGCCAAAACATTTAAAAATAAAAAAACCCCAAAAAGAAAACAAACATTAGATGAATTTGCTGTTCCATATAACAAGGTTTTACAAGTCTTTCAATATTATATTTGAATTACATTTGGATTTGAGAATTATATTCAATTTGGTTTTTCTTAATACTTTCTTTAAGTATAATGATTTGTGTGTATAAACAGTCTTATGATTTCCCAATGGATCACTATTTTAGGTAATTTCTTTCTTAATTCTTTGGGATATCACTTTAACGTACTCATTCCTGGGTAAGTATAATAATAAAATGAAAATATTTCGTTACGTTGACGATGTCTTGATATGGAACTGAACGGCATTTTTTGACTTATTTTACAAGTTTCTAAAATTCTTTGCATCTCAAGATTCAGTCTACAATGGACAAGGAAATAGATGTTGTATTACGTTTTTAGATATTTAATTTTGTAAAGCGTACTCAAAATTAAGAATGCTACAAAAAATATTCAAAAGAATATTATAAAAGCAAACATGTTTTGAATTTGACACATGGTGATGCTACTAAAAAGGGGGTTATTAAAAGCTTTCTAAATTTTCCACGACCGGTGAGCCAAACGTTTATAATCAGAAAATTAAACTGTGGGTTTGATGTTTTTCTTATGAATGATTATCTAAAGGGATTTCTTAGAAACATACTTGAGAATTATAATAGATTCAGTATTAAAGAATTGAATGACACTGATTATAAGAATTCTATTATTTCGTCTGGTAATTTTACTTTTCTTTGATGGATTTGGATGTAGGGTTATTTAAAACGTAACTTCAAGATTGGCAGTTTATTTTTAGATAATGTTTCCTGTCCTAATCCAGGGATCAAAATTAATTATCCTAATTATGAAGAAGTAAGGATAGTATATTGGAAAACTCCAGGTTTGTGCATCAACGTCTTTCCGAACATAACGCTATTTTTTTTTTAAAAAGAGGTGATAGAGAAACGTCTCAAATTGTTGGGCATTGCTTATCCATTGCATAATTTCAATTAATTTTGTACTTTGAACCTTATCCAAAGGAAGAGGAAGAATCACTGAAGCGCTTTGTATTCGAATTTTAAAATGTATTAAAAGAAGCAAAGGTTTTGATGTTTGTTTGCCTTTGATGGACAAATGGTTCTACGATTGCACAAAACTCCACGTCTTACCCTGGAATACCCTGGAAGTCTTCTTCATACTTGGTATGCTTATTTAAGGACTAAGAGAGTCAAACTTTTTTATTTGAAAAATATTTCCATGTGGTTCCTTGACGAGAAATTAGCGTGTGAAGGAGGAAAGGATTCGAACCGAAACAATCTTACTAATGCCTTTATTTTCCCGCTCCGTGCTTTATTAAAAACTACTTGGAGTAAATGTGGAATGCGGAATTAAAAAAAGAAGGAGAATTTGTATCTGACAAATTTATTTTGACAAGACACATCATACATTTTTAATGTAAAGAAGAGATATTTTGGCTTGTTTAACTTAAACTTTAAACAATAATGGCAAGTAAATAACACAACATTATAACAGACTTCAGTTCATGTGATAAGAAATAATAAATTTCAATACAAGTAATTTCCATAATTAAAGTTGTTTTTCTTATTTACATCCGTCCACTTATAAAAAACTTGAAAGTTGTTGCCATTCAATATGTAATTACTTTAAACAATTAATTATGAATGATTCAAAGAAATACGTAAACAAACGAAGGAATAACGTTATTCATTATGAAATTGCAAATAAATAAATTCGTTGCATTTTGCCACACACTTATGCTTAATATCGAGTTGTGTTTTGACAAATGTTTTCTTGTTTTGGAAAGCTCTTTATATAAACCAAAATCCCCCTTTTTTTAATCTAAGAAATGCTTCTTTGAAAATGTTAGCAGGTCCATCCATAAGAGCAACGGGAAATTATTTCCACAGGCATAGAACGAAGCTTCATAGCTAGATGAAATCTCGAATGTTTACTGGTATTCGTCGCCAGGGGGACTGAGAAGAACACCACCAAGTGGTAAGTCAGTAAATAGGTCAGTCTCTCCGGCGCTCAACGGAATGAAATAGGAAACAATGTTGTCGACTACCTTCTTTTCTGAAACCAGGAGAAAAGAAGGGAAAACAGGAAAACACAAAATTTACATTCAAAACATCAAAAATTTGATTTCACAATTATGCATTACTTTTTCGTTTCGATGAATCGCGTCCATATCTATTATTAAACTGTAAATTTATATCAATAAACAAATGACCTAACAAAGTTTGTATTGGAAAGAAAATGGAGAGAAAGTTTGTATTATTATTAGCTATTTCACTTCTTACATTATCTAACGGTAATAATAATAATCAATGATCTGACACAATATGCCTTTAACAGGACAAAAAACAATGAAATAGGCTACCTCACTGACAACATCAGCTTAAAACCCAAAAGAAACCTGGAAAATCAAAAAGTATTTAAAGTTATCCAAAGAAATATGGAAGAAGTTCTTAAAATGGAAAAATGTTTCCCCATCATCACTTGTGCAAATGCAGAAATCCCCCACATTATAGAAAATCTTTCAATTCGCAAATACCTGTAGCCTATAGCTCCAGAATAGTTTTATCCTGACTATTCGAATGCTATCAGAAAAATATTTAATTCAAATCGACTGAAAGCAAACACTTAACTATTTAATCCGAAGCATCAGAACTATTAAAATTGTAATCAAACATACAGAAACGAAGGAACAGATCAATATATTCTTAATAAAATACGATATTTCAAGTAGTCTCTTGCTAATCTTTCTCAAGTTTGATTCCTATTACAAATTATAACAATATACAACATCTTATTAACAAACAATGATAATTAAGAAGAAGAAATATATTGATGTAATAAAATGGACCTTAAAAATTTATCTAGGTTTGCATGATTTTCCTGTATTGTAGTAAGAATGTTATTTCATGAGATGTTGCATAGTATATGATAAGTTAAAATTGAAATTTCATGAGACAATGCATTTTTTTATCATTGTTTGTTCATAAGACGTTGTATATTGTTATAATGAATTTGTAAAAGGAATCAAACTTGAGAAACATTAGCATCGAAATGTTGTGTTTTATTAAAGAAGAAGAATATGTTGATATAATAATATGAAAACTAATTGATTTATTTATTTATAACGGAGGAACATTTAAAAACATCTTAGTAATTTTCTATAATATTCTTTTTTACTCTTTTAATATTCTTACTCTTGACTATATTTATGGATTCATTTTGTAACACTATTAATGTATTCAAACTATTATTAGAAGGTTCAAAACTGGTTTTGGAGGAAACCTTGTTCAAACAATATAACAAGCAACGTGCAAATATCCAACATTTCAATTAAGAATTTCCTAGTTCTCTCCAAAAGAATTAATAAGAAAACAGGAAAATGAATTAAAAAAAGTCTCTCATTTCTATTTGCTAACTTTGACATATTGGAAGTGCGTTGCTTGAAGGTCATCCTTCTTGACCTGTTCCATAGATCTGAAGAAAGTTGTAATGTGGGGCAGTGAATCTGGGCTCCTGATTAGGCTTATCGTATTCATAGCGCGGGTGATGCCCACGGAATAATTCATACAACATCTCAGGCTTTAATGTTCAACATGGAGCCAAATAACAGGCCATACTTTTTTATTTTTTTTATGGTTAATTAAATAATTATTAAAGAAACTTTATCTTTTTTTTTTTTACAATTATTTCCAATAGTCTGTTCTTTCTAGTAACTAGCCTTGCACTATCTCCAGAAATCCTTAAACAACAAACAAACAGCATTGTTGCAATAAAGAGTGAAAACTAAGTATCAACGTGTGATGATAACTTAGTACATTTTATAAGGCAACATACATTTGATAGCACTGCTATGCATTTATCAAATATGTGCCGCTTTTTTTATAAACCAACTGTCAAATCGTTATCAATTCTTCAGTATCTAGTTACCGGAAAATTTGCATTTTATCAATTGCAAAATTTATAAATTCCTTTATCGTAATTGAAATAACTTCTTAGAATAATTTCAAATTTATTTTTAGTTACATATTTATCAACTGTTTTAGTTAATATCGCTGCCACTTTTTTTTTTTATATATTTTCTTATTACTAACTAATAAATAAATAAAGAAAAGTTTTTAAGTTTAATTGAGATTATTTACATTTCCAGCAGAATGGTATATTTGTTAATTTAATAAAAGTGTTAAGTTTATTTAAAAATTTAGTTTGATCCTTTTTTTTTTCACAAATAACTTAAAAAAAGAAATTTCACAAGCCTTTTGCCTTTAGGCTAAGCAAAGATTATCCGTACAAAGTAAACAATGTCTGAGAACGAGGAAACAATTGTTTATGAGCGAAATTTAACAGCGACTTTTCTTTGGGTGAGAAGTTAAATTGTAATCGTACATCAATGTTTATTTAACTACTCTAAAGACATGAAAAATGGCGGAGGAAGTCAATTGACTAGCCTTTTTTTTTTTTTTTGAATCGCTTTAAGCGCAGTGTGATGCAAGTACAGGTTCATATCCGTCTCGTGAATGCCTGTCGAACTCACAGGTGGCAGCACTACCTAGATAATAAAAAGTTCTGAGTTTTATTTGCGAAAATTTTTACAAATTCTTTGTGAAAGATAATTCAAAGTATCAATAGTCGATTAGACTTTCTATTAATTTAAAAAATGAAATTATTTCTACAAAAAGTGATTTTTATTTAGTTGTGAGGAAGTTACTTTTAAGAAATTTTTTATTTTTATTTTCAGGAAATTGAGTATATTTTCTGCACAATTTATTTATTATCGACACATACTTATTAAACTAAGCGTATTTACTTGAGACAGTAATTATCTGTTTAATTACATTTATTTATCTGTTTATTTACATTTATTTTATTAAACTGGGTATATTTAATTGAAAACAGGATCGGAAATGAAAATCCACATTTTGTTAAATATTATATTTTTGATCAATCTGTATTAATTGTACAGTAATAATAATGTATTTTTTTTATCAATAAGTAATTCCCAAATTATTTATCAAAGATAAACTCATGTTTGTAGTAAGTTAATTAAGATATTTAAAAAAGTAGGCTTTTTTTTGGAGTGATCGTGAGAGTAGTAGATAGTATTTTTAGCTGAATCTAAAACATCAAAATTAATGTTTCTTTTGCTCAGATGGTCCCCGAATCTTCTCAATAGATTCAACCGAAAAAGAATACAGTGAATTTGATTTAAAAAGTTTAATTTTCTAATCACTAAGAAGAAAACTCAGGATCTCACCCAGGGAAATATAGATAGGATTTTATTTCACGGATGGGAGAGGGTAGGAAGCTCATTTCCAACAAACGAAATAAATGACGTCTTCAAAATTTCGGTAGGGGGGGGGGGAGCAAAATCTTCTCAACTGACTGCTCAACCAAAAATACCGAACGAAAATAGGGCCGTATATTCTCTATATATACTCAAGGACCTCTCGTCTCCCCCAAACACCTCTATGATCTCACGAAGTCATTTTTGATTGTTTTAAAAGATGGTTTTAAAATAAGTTTACTTTACTTAATACTGAAGTTATTCTTACTTAAGCTGGTTCGTCTTTATTTCTATTGAATGCTTTATATTTCAAAGTAAAAATAACTTCAGGGAAGAAAATTCCCAACTGGGTTTTTTGATGATGTATCAGATTTCATCATAATTTTTCTGCTTATGATCCAGACAGGTGACCTTTCAACGTCCACTTAGGGAATTCTTAAAAACAAATAAAAGAATATTTCTTTAAACAACTGAAAGATTTTTAAATTAAAGTTAAAATACTTTAAAGCAAATACGACGAAGATGACGTCACCTAACAAAAGACTCGTTGCGATCGAATGAATCATCTGCTAACCATTACATTTCGATGGTTGGCTCTAAGGAATTAGATTGACAGGAGAATTTACACTTTTACGATGATCTACCACCGAAGAAGAACTATTAGCAGGGACAGTGTGGACAGATGGCGCTGCTTTACAACGCTACTGCAAATGGCCAAAGGGCAAAATAGTGGAAGCAGTCAATTTGCAACTGGTTGTTCTCTGAAGGTTAAATATCAGCTGTTTCGTTTGGAATCGGTTCGACAAAATAATTGCATCATAAAAACGAGGATACTGAAACTAAAGAAAGAGTAAAACACCTGTTCCAGGAAAGTCATTTGATAAAAATTTAAAGTTTTAGTTTATTTTGTTCACTTCCTAAGTCAGTGTATCTTTGTTTGTTTCTAAACAGTTTTCTTTAAACGTGGCTTGAGTATTTTTGGATCTAACTTTTGTTCAAATACGTGTTGTTCCCTGTGGAGAAAGTTGAAGGTAAAGATGAACAATTCCTATAGAAATCGATGGGTAACAATCAAATTTCATTTATAAAATTATTTATATAAAAAACACTTCCCTCTATTTAAAGTATATCATTGGTAAATTCACAAATGATAATTTTAGTCGTTATTATGTCTTTTATTTCAGTCCATTTAATTAAAGTTTAACTAAAACATTGAATCTATTCAGAAAGTTGTTTGTAATTCAAACAATAATAATGTTTGGTTATTCAAGTCTCTGTAATTCTAATATATTCTACAAATCATCTCAGAACATTCAACTGGTTTTACTCTAATAATCATCAGCGCTGTAGTAAATCTTGATATGTTAACGAAAGAATCGCTTGCTCAAATTAGAAAAGAAAGGTAAACAGTTATGAAATGCATAGAACAGCAGCTTAGAACATTGTTCCAAGTCTTTGCAGAGTTAACAGCCTAAGAGCAAAATCTGGAGAACTTTGATAGAAAAGATTAATTAAATTCAAGATGAGGATAACTAAGTTCCATTAACAATGCAACAGGTAATTTTAAATAACTGATGAACTTAAATGAGGATTATTTTGTCAACAATTAATTATGTTTTTCATTTATTTATTTAAATATACAGTCATTTTTACAATTTCTTAATATTTACGATAATGAAAGAATATTCAAAAGAAAAATTTAATAATGATAGCTTCTTTCGCTCCAAATGACAAAAGGAGGGAAGATTAAAAAAATAGGAGGAGGCAATTTAGTTACATTACAGTAAAAAGTAAAGTAAATGACAGTAGAAATATTAAGTTATATTAGTCAAGAAATAATAAAGTAATGACAAAGCTAGCCCTACCAACAAATTTTATACAAAATTTTAAGCTGGATTATGTTGGATATTTATTAATCTATCGGTTTTTGCGATGTTGCAGTCTTCAAATGGGTCTCTCAAGAGTATTGGAGGTGAAAATTCATGAAATTAAGATTACAAGATCTGTTCGGTTTCCTAATCGCAGCCACAAGATAAGAAACCAACAACAGACAAAAAGAAAAAGAACAAGTTTATC
Organism: Thereuonema tuberculata; assembly: GCA_023159025.1. Lineage (NCBI taxonomy): Eukaryota > Metazoa > Arthropoda > Chilopoda > Scutigeromorpha > Scutigeridae > Thereuonema > Thereuonema tuberculata. Next base: position 6,236,893 of record JAFIDM010012231.1, on the reverse strand, counting down.
TAGATTTATATCCTTTATTCAATGACATTTATTTTAACAGAATTATATATTAATCAAGATTTACTATGAGACTTGTAAGTGAATCTAGGTAAGTGGTTTTATATCTTGTTGATCTCTCTCTATTTTTTTTTATTGTTTGACAAACTAATAAAAAAATAAAAGAAAACATGACAACAACAAGCAAAGCAATAAATGGATCTGCATCTGAATCACTGAATGATTCCTTGCTTTTTCTAATCAATCCAATAAATACGGTTACAATCTATTAAACTAATCAATATGAAACAGAGCTGTTTTCAGTCGATCGCTGCAAGGAACTTATCAATATATCGGACGATCACACTCGAAAAACCTTCAGATCCAATCAAATTACCTCAATGAATCGGATTTTGTTTCAAATGGGAGAAAAGAAAAACAACGTCCGCCATTTTGAATTTTCACTGTCCAAACATTTTAAGATAAAAAAATCCAAAAATAAAAAAAAGACGGCGAACATCTTTATTTAGTTATTAATGTTTATATTATTTTTTTTAAGAAGTTTTTTTTTTTATTTGATATTCAGTAACATTTTATAAATTAAAATTTAAACGTTTTAAACAGGTTTTATACATCATAATTGTACTTCTGCCGAAGTAAACCATCTAAATAGCAGAAGATTAAGGAAACTTTAAGAATATATTCCTTGCTATTTAATTACTAAATATCTTCAATAAAATTAGTTACGAATTTTTGGATGACGAATGACTAAACTCGATCAGTACGTGAAAAATATTCTTGTTCCAATTACTGTCTGATTTGAGCTACCCATTGTAGAACACTTCTGTTATAAAACAATCTTATTGGTTTTTTTAGGCATGTTATTTATTCAAAGTCAAAGCATTTACATATAACGATCCTAGCAAAGAGAAATGTTCTTAATTACTTTTCCTTTTATCGAATTGCGGCGTGGTAGAGGGATTGAGAAATGATTGTCCACTTTACATGTTCTTAAAAAGAACAATATCTCACTTGTTGCTGAAGCTTAAAACTGTCCTAATTGAAAGCCTACTTTCGTTAAAATGATAATCCTTTTAATCTACACCATTTTAAGGAAGTAGACTTTTGTGTAGTCTTTTTATTTGCAGTATTTCCTTATTTTCTTGTCCTGAAACCCTCACAAACGAAAGTCTACAATATCCCTAGTTATAGAAAACAGCAAAAGTTTTCCATTTTCTGAAAAGCATTAATTATTTCCTTTACTTGTTATATTAGTTGTTTAACTAGATTAATTTTAGATAAAAACGATAAAAACGATTTTGGATTAGATAAAACGAGCTGTTGAACCTCGTTGATTTTTAGGGAAATTTTAATCCTCTGATTTCTCGACAAAGCCTCGCTAAGGAAAGATTCAGACAAAGATTGTTTCTCGTCCCTAAATTTGCTTTCAAGTTTCATGAAGATCAAAAGTTGAAAAGTTAGAGGAGATTAGTCATAAACACAAAGTGAATTGATAGCCTCACTCCTAGGAAATTCAACTAGAAAAAGAGACACACTTAAAAAGAGAGTTGCAGTTTTTATTATGAAAAAAGTTTCCAAAATAAAAATAGGATCATGTTGTGAAAACCCTGAATTTTTAAGAAATTTCCTCCAAAAGCTAAAACAGAACAGATTCCACACAGTAAAATGGATGACATCTACTTCACTTACGAAATGAGTAAGAGTTCTTAGGTGAACCTCTAGCTTCAATTACATCATCTCAAATAACAATTACGTTATATTTTTCATTAGCCTGTCAAGACAGGAATCCAACCTTCCGTTTGTCAGCACCCGAGGGAAGGCCATTCACAGAAGCCAGTCCATTTAGCACCTGAGGATTGTCGTCAATTTATTCAACGCTGGAATTCAGAATCCACAGTCAATGGCAAATCAACATATCTGCTTTTTTCTTTTGTTCTTCTCGGAAACAGAAGAAGAAGACGAAGGAAGATAATAATATTTCCTGTCCATTAAATAAAAAAATAGACTCTCCTTGACCAAGGTCAGGATTTCTTAATTCTACAAGTTATGTTTATTAATGAAAAATGCTCTACATTAGAGGTCATTGGTAAAGGAATTCCGAGGATTATTTGAAAGAAAAAAAAATCTAAAGAAGGTTTATCAAAAATAAACTTAAAAAAAAGCTTGAATTCCATACTTTAATATCTATCTGTCTATCTAAATATAAATTCACAAATGAGGCATTCACAATGAGGCAGATAATAATTAAAGCCATTTATTCACTCATTTAAAACAATGTTCAGAAAAGCGAGGAAAAAACCAACAGCAACCAGGATGATTTCAGCATTTTTATTTGATTTTCTTTATCTGAACTCCTTTGCTGAATTTCTGAGTTTTAGTTTCGGTTATTAACTAATTAAATAACTTGACTCAACATCACAGATGAGATTTAGGAAATAAATACAAATCTGAGTGAAAGGAACTGATGAAACAAATTCTTCTTAATTATGCATTAGGACCTTTTGGACTTATCGTTGAAATGGCGAAGTGGTCAGCTTCATTTTACCATTTTTAAATAAACTTTCAATAGAAAAAAAAAAGGCATCAGCGATGCATTTCGTATAGTAAAGAAATATACTTATATTCTTGTCTTATATGTATACTTTTTTGCTACAAAGACCCCGTAGTTGTTGAAAGTGATAATGGGGGGTTGTTGTAACCGTCTTTCTTTTACTTTGTAGCCGCAATGAAAAGCCCGAAGCAATCGAATGAAGTCGGGAATTTTTCAAAATTCATTCTTCTCGTTGAGTGTGCAATAAATTGTCGCGCGGGAGAGGTTGGCTCCGACCCTCCAACATTACGTATATGGATTAGCCCACTTCTCCCGAGATGAACCTGCCTCCCTCCCTCCGCAAAGATGAAGCGCCACCAACACAATAGGGGGAGGGGGACCATCACCATTTTCCGCTGGATGATTGGAGTCTGCGCTTTTGTTATGCAAAAATCAGAGTGGTAAAGGAAGGGAAGGGAACATCCCAATGTGTTGCCTCGCTCCCTCCTCCCTCCAGCTTCCGTTAAAAAAAAAAGACAAGATCGAAGAAAGAGGGATATAATACGGCAATGATAATTAATAGATCTGCGTTTCTAGGAGGAGAAAGGAAATAAAAAAACGGAATTTCAAAGGTAGCTTTCGTCGTATTTCGGATATGCATTGAGTTTTCAATGCATATAATTTTGTTTGTTTTTCTGTCTCCACAGACAAAGGATTATTTTGGTTAATTTGAAAGTTTTAAATAGGGTTATTTCCATATGATTTTATTACATCATTTGAGAAAACCCTATCACTTTGATATAGTTTTTATTTTATTATTAATGTGTCTAAGTAAATTTACTTTTTGGAATCTCTCAGAAAACCGAAATAGGAACTTATTTTACGTGACTTCCATAAATTAAGTTATCACAAAATAATGTCTATCTTTCAGGGTTATTTTTATTAAGAAATTGCAGCTTTCTTTGTAGTCCCGTATTAAATAACTGGAAATTTAAAAAGTTTAGAACTTCTTCCTTCATTTTGAGTGAATCAATTAAGAATTTTTTTGTTTGCTTGCAGAGTAAATTAATCTGAAATCACAATTTAACGATGAAAAGTTTAATTGTTTGATTTCTTGAGGAAAACCGATAGTTTTTTCATGAAAAAATTTCTTCTGCTTTTACTTTTATTTTCACGAACAGAAAATCGTCCAAAAACAAACTTGAAATTCTTTTCAAAAAAACTAAAAATTTTTTTTAACTCAAAACATAAAGCCAAAAAAAATTATTAAGTTCCAAGATCATAGTTCAAGACAGTTGTTTTTTTTTTTTAAAAAAAAAACTATTCTTTTTTGTTTTAAATAAGGCAAAAAATCCATTAATTACGTTTAATTATTACACCGAACTTTCTGGAGCTTTAAATAATCATGAAAAGAAATGGAAGAAATATTTTACTCCATGTAAGTTAGAAGCCATAATTGTAAATTCTTAAGAATGAATCATTCTTAGTAATAGTTAAGTAAAACTATCTATAACTGATCCAGAATAAATCATCGTAGCCAACGGTTGATCAGAACAGATTCTGGTTAAAACTGAAGAACCACAACATCTGTCACCGATTAGACTTTTGAGTCGAGATAATAGATATATATATATAATCGATGGTTTTTAAAAGCTAAAGACATTTTTAAGACAAGCAAACGTAAAATTTGTATTTTAACAAGGACGATGAACACATATTCTTTCATAAATCAGAAACGAAGTGTTTTATGAATTTAGGAAAAAATATATAGGACATATTAATGGGACAGAATGCAAAAATACAATGTTTTAATTATACAGAAGTTTATCAAAACTTCTGATATTCAGATAACAATTAAGTTTTATGACTTTTATAGAAACTAAATTGTACGTAAAATAAGGTAGGATTGCATTATAAATAAATCTAAGTAGTATTTTTTTTAATTCTTATAGAACTACATCCTATATGTTATACTATCCATCGCTGCTTTATTAAGTGAAATGATGATTTTAGAACATTTTGGAGGAAATAATTGCTATTCATAAGTTCATGTTATTTATTATAATTACATATCTTATATAGTTTATGTACAATAGTTGTAGTTTATCTGCTTTCCTTTAACTATGTTTTAACGATAAACATTAAAAAAACCACAGAGGATTATAGTATTTTTAAAGTTAACATAAGTTATTCAATTCAGTGCCTTCAAGAAAATAGTTTTCAAAAATGATCACTACAGTAGAGTATCGAAAACTCGGCCTAATACGGACCGAAGGGTGGCCGACTTTGTGAAACTGCGGATTATTGGGAAAGGTATTAAAAAAGAATACGTACGATTTTTTTCGTCATAAAATACTTTTATTTGTTGCTTGAGAATACAACAGCTTATAAAGAATGCTATAACTCAAACTTATACTGTCCAAATAAACTTAAGAAAATACCTAATACAAGAACTGTATGTAAATGTAACTTACGAATACTGTATTTAAATTATCCCTCAAATCGAAGGAAAATTAATGAATACAGTAATTTACCTGATAAGGCAGACTTCAGAAAATTACTTTATGAGGGCATAAAGCTTTCTCTAATGAAAATTAACTAGCCTACTTTTAAAGGGCGCGGGGTTTTTCCGCCCTGCCAGGGGGTGGCCGAGTTATCCGGACTGCCGGGTTATCGAGTGCCGAGTTTTCGGGATTCTACTGTATTAGATACTTTCTAATATATAAATAAAAATAAGAAATATAAATCCACGAAATCATCCTAAAAGCTTCTTTTCTTCTTAAACAGACAAGGAAATCTAAATTGAAACGTCAGTGTCTTAAAGAATCCAATAGCATCGGTTAAATTCAGTTCAATCGGAATTGAGTCATATTTTGATATCTAGGTTGAAATGGAAACACGTGACGACATCCAATTTCATTTATTTGTTAATCTTGGGTGCGTATAAAAGCATTTCTCAAATGACAGCTGAAACTTTGACCCATCTCTGGTGATAATCAAGAAAATAATTGTCATTGTAATTTACGTTTTTGAAAAGGATTTTTTTATTTACCTTTTTATTTCCTTATTTTTAATAATTCTACTTTAATACGAATTACATTTCAATGATAATTAAATTAAATTAAAAATATAAATTTGACATTTCTATGTCAATCTCTCAACTTATTTTTTTTAGGAAATTTTGCTGATCTGGTAAATTCAGAAGTACGAGAACCACTAGTTTACATTACAAATAATATATTTTTTTTTTAATTTATATTATTGAAGATTTTAATATCTTTTTTTTTAAATGTATAATAGAAGTATGTTAAATAATAGATAGAGACAAACTAACTCGTTCTGGAATCGTAGTCGTTAAGATGTTAAATATTATTTATTATTTATATGTCGAACATAAACCTCTTGAGAGAGAAACTGAACGACCTTTGGAGATGTAATCTACTTTAAGAATTATTTAAAAATAACCAAAAGCATTTGACTTCAATAACATTAAATAAGATTTTATGCTGTTTAAAAAGAAATAGAGAGTAAGCAGTAAAACTGAAATTTTTTTACAATGGTTGGAGGGGGTGGAGGAAAGAGATTAATAATTAAATGAAGATGTAAGATCTATAATACAGATAATAACTTTCATCTTTTGTTCGTTCAGACAAGTTCCTACTATGGCAATATTCACTTTCTTCCGTATTCAGTTATTTTGAAATATTACACATTCAAATTTTTTTCAATTTTTTTTCTCATCTTAGATAGTTTTGGAAAACATTGGAAGGCGAAAAAGAAACTTAAATTTTTTTATTACATATTTATTAATTTTTAAAATTTTAATCATGTCTCGAAAATACTTAAATCACATGTAAACTAAACCGTCTGGACTAACTCAAAATTTATCTGTTATTAAACATTCTAGAGCATCATATTCTTGTCAAATCATTTCATCACGACTAGAAGTAAACAAATATCAGGCGAATATTAATTAACAAGGAGATTCTCTTCGGAAAACAATCTCATGACTTTGATTAACACAAGGGGACTGAACTCTACACAAAGACAACAACAATGAATACTAATTTTTGTAGTCAAACAAATCGCGTGATTATTGAATGATATGAACACACGAGAACATATAATTTTCAGTATTTTGCTTTAAGTTTTGTATTGAGAGATCAACACCTAATCCATAATTACATCACTGTTATTCTATCATTAGACCGAAGTATCTACCATTCATCAACAATAATTGACAAAAGAAAAACATTTCTTTTCTTTTAAATGAAAGTAAAATAATGACCCACTGGAAATTATTAAATCACATTTAACCAACGATTTTTACTTACATGTAAATATTCTTTTAATTTTACATTAAAAGAATATTTACGTATCATATTATTGATATGTGAATATTCAGAAAGTATCGTATCACATGACTGATATAACCCTGGGTAAGTATTTTGCAATATCAATGAGAAATCGCACAAAAAGAATTGGGGGTGGGAGTGAGGGGCAAAAAAATTCGAAGGGTCTACATCAATGTGGGATTTGCATATTTCCCCCAGTTTCTATTGAAATGGTAAAGGGAGGGTTTAAGAGACAGAATCAATAAAACTCCAATTTCTTATTCCTTCTGTTGCCGAAAAATTGCCAAAGCGTTTCTTCTATTGCATCTTTTTCCACGGAAAAAAAAATCAAACAATGATCATAGTCTGTTTCTTATTTTACTTTAATGAGACAATGGAAACCCACAATTTAACACATAGGCAGCATTGTTGAAGCCAATGGATCGGTTCCAACTGAGAATCCCATTTTACTTTGTTTATAATAGAAAAGTAATGGAAGAATTAATCTTAAAACTAATGGAATGTCTTTTTGAATGCATTTTGAAAACATTAGTGACTTGATCATTAACTGTATCTGGATGAAATTTTACTTATGCAGTTTTCAAATCGGTTTTCAGTTGACTTCCTTATATTAACAGATTCTACATAGAATTTGTTAGATAATTAATATGATAAATGCTATTAATTGAGCTTTTTTATTTTTTTTTAAAGTTAATTTAACATTGTTAATTTAACAAGTAACATTGGTACCACTGAAATGAAACCCAAGTAACATTGGTACCACTGAAATGAAATCAAGTAACATTTGTACCACTGAAATGAAACCAAGTAACATTGGTACCACTGAGATGAAACCAAGTAACATTGGTACCACTGAAATGAAACCAAGTAACATTGGTACCACTGAAATGAAACCAAGTAACATTGGTACCACTGAAATGAAACCAAGTAACATTTGTACCACTGAAATGAGACCAAGTAACATTGATATCATTGAAATGAAACCAAGTAACATTGATATCATTGAAATGAAACCAAGTAACATTTGTACCACTGAAATGAAACCAAGTAATATTGGTACCACTTAAATGAAATCAAGTAATGAAACGACAAAGATTAAGCTTTTTCAAAGATGCTTCAATTATCTAGCATACTTTTTATTTACCTAAACAGTTTAGTATATAATAAATCAGCGAAAAATGTTAGCTCTCTCTTTACAAATTACCGTTGTATAACTCAAAAATTTGCCATAAGATAGAACAGTAAATAATTAATTGGATATTAATATTTTTTATTTTTTTTCGTTCAATTAGTTTTTCATTCACCTTAGAATTACTTTAAAAAATTGCACAATCATGGCCTCAAAATATCTTTACAATATTACTAAGCAATTTTGAAGCTCACAAATAAATAAATAAATAAATAAATAAAAAAGCAACCACTAAATGAATGTAAAGGAAAAAAAAAAAAAGAAAAGAAAAGTTATCTATACAGGGAGATAATATTGGTTTCAATTTACTGAACAACGTTTAAAGATAAAATAGACGATCGATCGAGGTTTTCATTTCAAATCAGAACTTAATAGAATTTATTTCAATGATGAATAGAAAAGGAAAAGAGAAACTGATTGGATTTGATGCGAATTAAATTCGGTTTAGGTCTGTCAGAGCAGTAGGTAAATGACAATTGCAGAAGGCGATGACATCATTGTTGTTGTTGTTCTGGAGTGCTGCCAGATGGCGCTAACGGAGCTTCCTTCAAAATTAAGAGCTTGATTTGACTAATTATCGCAATTTCGTAGACAACAGTGCAGAGAAAAAGAAAAAGCAGAAAGCTTAAAAAAGAGAGAGGAATTGAAAAAGAGCTTTCGGCAAATGATGAGGGAAGGTTTCATTTGTTTTGTCGCCAAATAAAAAAAAAAGGGAAATTAGTGTTAAAATAATGGATAGAAAAGAAGAACAAAAAGAAGCCATTTAAGAGAGAAAAAGAAATTGTCCTTGTTAGAAGAAATAACGGTTTATGAAGCAGATGCTTCTGACGAATAAACTAAGATTTATTTCAATAAAGAAAATTTTAAAATAAAGTTAATAAATATATTTATTAATAAGGTATTACTAGTAATATTAGCTAAACCAAATTATTATTATTCAGTCAATAACAGCTCTATGTATTTAATTTTTTATAAATTGAAGATAATAATTGAATTATATCAAACCATATTTTTTTTTTGTATTGTAAACTGTAAAGAATCTCTAAAGTATTTCTAGCTATTTTTTTATTAATAATATTAAAAAAAAACCTCAATATATTCAGCTAAATGATACTTTTTTTATCTCTGAAATAGAGAGCTAAATTTTTAGCTTTAACGGATATATAGTTTTGAGCTACCATTCTCAATAATATTTCAGCGAGTTTGTGCTACGCAGCTTCCAGTAAGTACTACAAAAGAAACTTTGAATATAAAGAAATATGTTGAATTAAAAAATAAATAATAACAATAATATAAAAAACATCAAAAATAAAGTAACTATAATCTAAGTTCAATTATTTTTATAACAAAAATGTACAACAAAAGAATATTACGAAATAATTAATTAAGAAAATTAAGAAGAAAATATAAATCCCATATACTTCACAAGTTCGTATTTAAATTTTCCAAATTTTAAGTGCCTAGGTAAAAGAGATTTGGTTTGAAATTCCTCCAAATTGGTTGATTCTAAAATAAAATAAAACCTTAAGTAGATTTTGAAATAAAACAGCGAAATAAGAGAATTACAGACATAAGAAACAAGTTCGTCTAAAGGTTTGAGTAGGTGGCTAATACTTGTATGCTGCATAATAATATTAAAATTAATTGTTACAAAAGAAAGTCAGTGGCTTTACTAGAACAGTCCCATAGGGTTATATAGAAACCATTAAAATCAATCTTCCCCTTCTGACAGACATGGATCATATTCTATGCAAGGCACTGCTTCCAAAATACACATCGAAATTTACCGTAAGTGTAGAAGAAGAAGAAGTACTCTGAAGAAAGCGACCACTAGCAATTTTGAGTAAGAATAAAAATAGATGTTTTAAAAACAGACCAAAAAACAGGCGAATTAGAGATTATATATTATCTTTGTTTTTAAAACATCTATTTTTTTTTATTTTTTATTATTACTAGTATAATAAACTTTTATTATTAAAAGCATAATTTTAGTTTTACTGTTAGGCAATTTTTACATTGGATAAAAAGGACTTCCTGATAAGCGGTTTAAGGTAAAGAAGGAAAAAGTTTGGGAAGCAGTGATTTAAAGAGAAGAATAAACAAAATATAAATAAATATCAGAATTAAAGAACCAAAAAAAAAAAAGGATTTCTTTTGAATATGACTTGCATTATTCTTAAATGTACAAAAGAATTTGAAATTAATTTAAAAATCGTATAGCAAACTGAAAATTTAGTTTAATTTATAAAATATTTCTAAAAAGGAAAAATATTTTGAAACAATAACTAAGTACGAACATGTTTTCATATCTACATAAGCCTTACAGCCACAGATTTGTTCTGTAAAAAATTGTTTTGCAAAACTCAAATAGAGGTTAGACACGTATTAAGAATCAGATGAGTTTAAGAGCTCCAGAAACTGCCTTAACTGCCTTTTTTTAAAAATTATAATTTATGTTTCGCAGACAAATCAAAGCAACAATCCTGTCAGTAGATATTCCAACTACATTCTAACATGATGATGAGTAGAAAATGTTAGCTTAGTAAAGTCGAACTAGAAGATCATTTACCAGTCTGATTATTAACTCGGCCTAAATGTCTATATAAAGAAAAATTCATTAACTTTTGTTTTAATCATTATTTAATTATAATACTTAACTAAGTAACTAAATAAATAAATAAATAAATAAATAAATAAATAATAAATAAAATGATTTATGAAGCGAATCACAGATTATGTAATACCGGGTGATCCAAATTAAAGAGGAGGTGTTGAGACCTCTCTATAGAAAAAACACAACTAGGCGAATCGCAACTAAATTTCGTACACATACTGTCTTGAGAATGCGGTTTCGGTTTTTGAATAATAATAAAAAAATTGTTCAAATTTCGGTCGCTAAGGGCGAATTGTGTTGTTCCGTAATTTGCATATTGCGACATAATCGAACAACCTCCACCTGTAAAAGAGTCACAAAGCATTTTTCACAAATCCACGACTAGCGAAGAACATGATAATTTACTAGTACAATATTATATACATGTAGATCTTTTCTGCTTTATGGCGCACTTTTATATTTAATTTACAGAAATCCCGCGGCACACCAAACCTTGTTCTTATAAATCCATAACTTTTTCATTTCTTTCATTGCTATAATAGAATCCTTTGAACAATATCTATGATTTACCAATGAATAGAACATTTTTAAACATTTTTTCTTTTATAAATATCTTTTAAGCTGAAATGAATGTGCTGTAATGTTTTATTTAATTAATTAATATTTAGAAGGAAACAGACTGCACTTCATATTTTTGTTTAAGTTAATTGATGTCTAGATTTTAAAACATGAGCATTTGACTCGTGTTAAGCTAAATGTTATTACATATGCACTCTCACCAATTGAGAAGCTCTCATGTAGACAATATAAAGGATGAGGGATAACCTAACCCCGATGATTGTCAATCTTCCGGAAATTGAAATCTTCCGAAAGATAAAGATGAGTCCTTTGCAATTTGGTTACAATTTTATTATTAATGGAATGAGTTCAGAACTTATCCATCTCTTAAGAACTTAATACAATTTCTAAACGATCTAACATCATCTAATATTTTTCGAATTTACATCATAATAACAGGGTGCGAAAATCTGATACAAATCTCTTAACTAAGAAACAATTCATTTATATCTAGTGTAGTGATTTCAGAATATCGTTTCTTGTGTTTACGTTATCACATACACATAAATAAATTGATAATAGGTAAGTGTTTTTTTATTAGGAATATTTAAGGCCATAATTTATTTCTAGTTTGAAGATTTAATAAATCTAGATTTACGTTTCTTTAGATATTTTTAAAGAATTTCTTTAACCCGAAAAATGTACGCGCGTAAATATTTGATTTGCAAGAGCGAGGACCTGAATAAAAATGCGGTGTTTCCGGAAAACCAGTGTAGGCTTTGCTCCACACCTGATTCTCCATGGCCCACTTGGGATCATCGTTGCGGAATTGTTAAGGCGGTTTAATTCATCGACTTTCTCTCCAAACTTTCTCGTAAAACCTAGAGAAAAGGAGTCTCCGAAGATCTCTTTGCAGTCGAACCGTTCTCAAAGATTCATGAGTTAAAAAAGGCGCCCACAGACAGCACTCTTGTTTATGTTGCAATTACGCTTGACTTGTAGCGTTTCAGAGGCAATTTTCATACTGAACCGTCCTTTTTTCTCCTTTTTCCTACTTCTCGTAATTTTTTTTCTCTTCTTCTCTTTTCTTCTTTGCCTTAAATAGAACTTTTCTTTTTTCTTTGGCAAAAAATTAAAGTCAGTAACAAAAAAAAAAAAACCCGAAATAAACATCAAGAAAAAAACAAAAACAAACCTAAAATCCTTTTAAATTCCAGAAATTCCAAATTGAAAATTAAACACTTCGCTTTATTTTTTTTAATATCTTCCTCATTCCATATTACACTGACTGATTTTAAAATTTCCGGAGTCACATTTAATGCAGTTACACCGAAATTTGAAAAATACATTAAAATAGTCATAAAAAATATGAATAGATGTAAATCAAGTATTTTTTTTTTTTTTTTTTTTTTTACTCAACAAAAAACTGCCTGAATATGAATATGATTTACTCATATAGTCTCCTTTTTTTAAATTTTTTTCTTTAGATTTATTAATAATTTAGATGAATTTTTAATTCAAAATTGAATTCAATTTTGAATTGAAATAATATTAAAATTTCGAAGATCATTCGATTTCGATTGGAAATTAGTTTTTTTTAAGAAAAGCTTAATATTTAATGTAAATATATAAATAAAAATAAAACTATGAATTTAATTTTGCCCAAAAGTAAAAACAAAATCAAATTTTACTTTATTAATATTTATTAAAAAAAAACCCACAAAAAAAAATCCTCAAAAGAATTATTTCCCGCTTTCTCTTAAATTATGAATTAACTTTTAATCAATGGTAAAGTATTTTGTTAATTTGTTTCTATATAGTTTCAAATAAGCCTAATTTTAATAACAGGGCAAAAATAAAATAAAAAAACTTTTTTTTTGCTCTATTAATCTAATTTAAGATTATATTTCAGGAATTTGAACAAAGTGAATTAATAAATTAAAATAATCATTATCAAAAACTGACAATAAAACTTACTAATTGAATTCATTATAATACTTTGTTACGAACAAATTCAGAACTGAATTTTCAAAGGAGAAATAAATGAAACTGTGGATAATATTCTCAATTGATCTCATTTGACCAAAAACTATTGAGTAATTGAAATCAGTAAAATTTAACTAATAACAATTTGAAGAAGTTGATCTGATCCAAAATAAGGTCATTAAATTTTCTTCCAGATTCTACAAGTCAATTTCAAACCTGTTTTTTGTTTTGTTTGTGTTTACAAAGTAGAAGTTGATTAGTTTGTTGTTGTATCATAAAATTAATGTGAAATAGTTTTCTTCTTTCCTACCTGAGGTTTGCTCATCATGAACAATAGCTTCTCCGTCTGCTGCTCCACTTTTCCACCCTCTACCTCGGACTGACTCACCACCAACATAAAGTCATCCCTACAACCCCCGAATGTCACAATGGACTGATAGGGATAGCACATGACTGGTTGCTGAAAAGAAACATACAATATTTTATTAACAACTTATTATCAATATATACATACATTACATTACATTACATACATACATTAAACAAATGAAGCACTTTATTAATTTTTTTTAATATGAATTAAAACTTATTTATTAAAATATAGCAGGGTTAAATAGGATATTACATAAGAGAGAGAAAAACTGGTCAATTAGAACTTAATTATAGTCGTTTTTCTTCTTTTTTTTTTTTTTTGGAAAAGGTTTTCATCTTTAATGTTCATTGAAATAACGAAATAGAATACATCTTCTTCAAGTCTAAGATCTCTTTAAAAAAGAAATCTCTTCTAAACTAACTTAAGCCATTGTCTTATCAAAGGTTAAATCTTAGAAGAGTTTCTAACAACAAACAGTCTTAAAATGTACGAAGATTTAAAAAAAAAAAATCGCTTTAATCCAAAATTATTAAACATTATTACATAATAACATTAGTTAAAAATCACTGAATAACTGAAAAGAGAAAAGATTTTTACTAAAAAGTCAAAACAATAATTAATTAAACATGAGGTTATTTTATGGTGTGTGCAAGTATTGAGTTAGTAAATAGCGATTAACTGTGATTTTCAACGAAGACATTGTTTTTATTGCTAAATCTGTAGAAGTGTAGATAATTAGAAACAATAATTTCAAGTAATTAGATTCGAAAAATCATCAATTGGAATTATCAACTTTTTTACAGTTTTAGTGAATTAAAACAGTTCTGAATTAATTTTTTTTCCAATTTTTTTCCTTTTCATTTTCTTTTTTGAATTTCCAATTAACTCGCTTTTTTTTCCCCCCTAAAAAACGTTCTACAATTCTATTGACACTTTGTTGGGGATAGAATGTGACTTATCATGCTTAAAAATTTTGTAATAAAAAACTAAATTCAAACAGGACTGTTAAAAAAAAAAAAATATTTAATTTACTTAATTTTAATTTTACAAAAAACTTTTGATTAAATAAAATTAAATAATAGAAAAAAACAAACAAACAAACAAAACAAAATAAAACTGTTAGTGAAGTATTAAAGTACATACTTGCACCCGAAGTATTAAAGTACATTTTATAATCAACAAAAAGACAGCCCATATCAACCTTGCAACGAGTGTCTTTATAATGTAACTAGACGGGTACCGTCCCTTCGCTCCGGAATCCTTGCATATATAGCATTAAAAAAAAAAAAACTTTATTTATTTAGCAAATTATGATAGAGATCGGAGAATATATGATTTCCCAGCCCATTGTGGCCTTCTCCGCTTAACTCAGGTGTATTGCGGGTTGGCATCACACACCTGGGTTTGTCGCCACACACTTCATGGTCAGTTTGCCAGATTATTCCCTTCAAAACTTCATGATAAATAACGCGTTTTGTGAAAATTCTTGAATCATTTTCCAAAAGATTTCCTTGCTCCGACGTTTTAGTAATTTATAATTTAACCTTTTGCTTATAGAATGACAGACAGAATAACCTTTTTTATAATATACGTTTTTATAATATATAATAATAGCCGGGTACCGTCGCTTTTCTGGAACCCTTGCATATATAGCATTCAAAAAACAAATTTTATATATTTAGCAAATTAATGTTGCGATCGTCGGAGAATATATAATTTCCCAGCCAGTTGTGGCTTCTCCAAATAACTCAGATGTATTGCGGGTCAGCGTCACACACCGAAAATTCACATTTTTTGCGTGTATCTTGCAAACGCTGAAGCGTTTGTGAATAAGTGATACATCGTTCGATAGAACTTTCAAATACCAACATTTTCACAATTTAATGTTCTCTTCCATCTTTTATACTTTTCGTTTAAATTGAGAAAAAGTCAAAATTTGACCCTTTAAAAGGCGCCATCTTGGAAACCAAAAACTTTTTTCGACAGATTTTTTGTAGCATTTTGTTTGTCTTAAAAAGATCTACATTTTATCCATTTACATGACCAATCTATCTCTTATAGTTTGGTCACAAAATTGGAAAAACGTAAAGTCTTATGACAGACAGAATAACGCTTTTATTATTAAGATACTGACATGACGGTGAACTTACGAAGAAATCCGTTCAAGTATTACGTAAAGCACATTTTTAGTCGTTTTAGACCTCCCCCCTTGTCCTTATGTAAGATTTGCCAAATCGTAAACAGTAAATCAGTAAATACCCTGAATAACTTAAATACACACGAAATACTAATGAATTTTTTTTTCTGTCTTACATAAAAGCATTGTCAGCAAAAAATATATAAGCAAAGTTTGAACCCCCCCCCCCTTATACTTGAACAGCCCCTAAGAAAGAATTTAGAGATTACAAATACAGGAATCTATAAGAAAAGATATCTGTTTATAATTATAAGATTTATAATTATAAGACAAGACCCAAATATTTGATGCCGAAGCTCATGTTGTATTTGACGTTATGAAATGCTGAAGTGGAATTGGTAGAAGAAAGAAGAAATGACCCTAGAAAGATACAGCTAACTCTAAATTGGACTTTCAGGAATGAGAGAATGTACGAAAAAGTCCGAACGGTAAATGGATGAACGAAATTTATTGTTTTTGATGAATTTGATGCAAAAGGAAAATCAATCGAAAGAACAAAGAGGCTTCTGATGGTAAAGAGGAAAAAATATAACGACTGATCTGTTTTCAGATGGTTTTTAATAATTTTTTTTCGCTATTGTTATTTGTTTTATATAATAAAAATTTAAGTTTTTAGAAATATAACTTTTTAATTGGGCTAATTTTTTTTATCTCTTTGGAGTTTTACATGTTTCATAATAAATTTATTTATTTACTTACTTCTTCTTCTCTTTCTTATGATTTACTATACTTTAATTTTCATATATTTAATATTTATTTAATAGGAAGAATTATTTAAAACCCAAACCCACAATGGGCAGTTTTTCGAAACAAAGAAACGTTATTTTCCTGCTGGCAAACCACCCTCTCTCTTGCTATTGGATGTTTAAGCTGCAGCTCCATAAACGGCATTTTTTATTGGCGCCAACTCGGTTCGATCTCGTTCCGATCGATACACAACGAGATTGGATGAATGAAGCAATAGCCTGCTGACGAACTACAGCCAAGGTATCTTCCTTGCAAGATAACAGTATTCACTCTGCTCTGCGTGTTCAAAGATGACAAGACAAGAAAATACATTCCCATAAACAATTCAAAGCAATTGTTGTTACGATTTTTTTTTTTTTTTTATCAAAATTCAACTTTTCGGAACAAATTTAAGCGACAAGAGAGGAAATACCTAATATTATGAATACTGATTTAGCAACACAAACTTTTATATTTTTAAAAATTCCAAGAAAAAGCTAAAAGAACAGGATGTGCTAAACATTTAGTTATTTATCATTTAAGGAACAATAAATAGTAGTTGAAAGCATTTAAAATCTACTAAATTTATCTAATCATAACTTAAGTGTCTGAGGTTGTCAATCTCATTCTATCAAACAATACTCCCACGTGTTTGCAGTGCGATTCGTCGCTCCACAATACATCTATCCGCCAACAATAGTTATCAATTTAAAGACTTGCCTGTAGATAAAGATATTGCTTTACAAAGAAACTGAAACTGTTTAAATCCCGTTGAACTGAGCTACGTTTAAGAATAAACCTGATGACGTTTTAATCATGTACCCGTGGCAAGCATATGTTTTAGACTTATTGTAAGTTGACTCCAGAATTTTATACTAGAAAATTTCAACATCATTTTACGTTGCCTGCTAAAGGCCAAGCTGTAAACAACAACGAGAGCAATGATACATTACTAATCAGGTATCCATTAAGAATAGCAAAGGCATTCTGTAAACTCCTTGCCACTATCCATTGCATCTTTTGTGAAAGCTTTTTTTTTTTTTTATTTCCTTCATTATTTGCATCACATCCCGCTTTCAGATTAATGTCTATTTACAATTACTGTTGTCTAAACAATATCCTAACTAATCAGTTGCTTAAACACTAACAGAAAATAAATATATAATTTAACGTAATGTTTCTAAGTACTTCTGTATATTATTATTTGTTATTTATTAATCTGATTTATGCTAATGTTTTAAAAGTGTCATTCATTGTTTAGTATTTTTATGAATCAAAATTACTGTTCTATTTGTTTATTACTTTATTCTCATAGGTTTGTTGCTATTTATAATAATGCTTATGTTGTATTTATAATAATGCTTATGTTGTTACTTTTGCTTCTTAAACTATTGTTCTCTTATTATTTACTTTTGTTTATTACATCTATTTATTAATTGCTTCTTATTAAACAAATCTATTACTGTTAAATAGGATGAGAGAAATATGTTTTTGAATGGTCGCTTATCTATTGTATTTATATGTTTTTACTGAAACTGAAACATTACTTGATTTGTTGCCTAGTTATTAATTGTTATATAGTAGCAAAGGAAAAAATTCCGTTAATAATTTGAATATAACTTATACTTTCTCACAACAGCAAGATGGAGAAACTAAAACTACATTGTTTATAACTTAAATCGCTGAATATTTGATGGGCAATTATTAATGCTGTATAAATGGGCGACATTTGATTAATTTGCAGTGGTGTTTATTTTCCAGTTAGTTTTTCCAACATTTCTTATTTAAAAGCTTTCAGCTATGAATCACCATAAAGAAAACATAGATAAGAAATTCCATTTTTCCTTTTTTCCTCCCTAATATATGATTTTTTTAAATACTGAAATGATATTATGAATTAACCACTGCCAATCTAATAATTCGCCATTTTAATGATCGAAAGTAGAAAAGAATGAAAATCTGGCCGCACTGACACGTTTTATGTAAGATTAAATGAGAAACAAGAAAAAATTAAATCACTCCTAGAATCTAAGACAAGTTCCAATGTGATTCTACGACAGCTACGATTAGAATATTCGTCAGCTACGGTCACCCAATCCAAGAGCTGAGATGATATAAAGAAGAAAAGTACCAGAGAAAATTCACTTTATCAGAAATAACGTCCTTAAATGTTGACGGGATTTAACTGAGCAAAATTAATGACTAAAATCTGAGTATTTACTACTACAAAGTTTTCATAAAGTTTTATTTATATAATCTTTGTTCTTATATTTGGATTGCTTATTTCTTATAAATCCTTTTCTTCAACATTAATTACTTTTTTTTGGATTGATTACTGGATATATCCGTGAAACTACTCCGATGATTTCTTACTTCTTCATTCATACAACAAATACTTTGGCTCTGAAGGTCGCAGCCTCCGCCATTTGTTGCTTGACTGCGCCATCTGCTGACAAACGCGTCGCTGATTTCCCTGAAGGATGTCCGAGCGCCGTTGCGAAATAAATGAAGTCGTCAGATGGCGCCATTGCTCTGTCCGTCAGTTTAATTGGTCGTAATTTAACGCGATGGCAAGACGCCTTACAAGGCAGAGGCTTAGGGCACCCCGAATGCGGTTGGACCACAAAAGAGCCCTCCAGTATCAAACCAGCGCAAAGCCCCCTCCATCTTCGAAAGGAGTGGATGTAAATTTCCTCTTTACTTTCGAATTCTGCTCGTTACTTCATTAGACTAAGTGGCGCCTTGGCGATCTTCGGAACTAATCGTAAATGGCTGCGAGAAATAGAAGCAAAGGGTTAATCTACAAAGGGATTATGGTCTCGAGAATATGCGACATTATCACGATTCTTAAA
The DNA here is from genome assembly GCA_023159025.1 of Thereuonema tuberculata. Lineage (NCBI taxonomy): Eukaryota > Metazoa > Arthropoda > Chilopoda > Scutigeromorpha > Scutigeridae > Thereuonema > Thereuonema tuberculata. The sequence goes on along the minus strand of JAFIDM010012231.1, from coordinate 6,217,516 downwards.
TTCTGTCTCTTATCTCTGCTTTCACTGAATAAAACCATGATTTTACTTCATTAAGTTACTTAACAAATCACTGATACCATCCACTTTCGTTCATGACCACAGAATCTAACTAAAAAGAAGAAACACCAAAGATATGTCTAGGAAGAGGGAGAGGGTGGTTATGGTAATTCTTGCCTAAAACAAAAACAAAAAAAAATGTATTTTCTGTATACAAACAAACCATACTTCTTCCTTAAATCTTCTCTTTTATAATAAATATTATTAAACATCACAACACCAGAAAATAAATGTCAAACTACATTTATTAACTGAAAAAACGAATTTTTTAATTTAATTATAACGGTTAATTTTTTTTTATCTCCTTGAAAATTCGTTTTTTCAGTTAATAAATGTAGTTTGACATTTATTTTCTGGTGTTGTGATGTTTAATAATATGTATTTTCTGTCTTTTCGGGTGCATTGGAAGGGGAAAAAAAAAAAAAAAACTCTCCATCCAAACATAAAAATGCGGAGGCCCTCCCCAACTCAGTGGAAAACCCCTTCCACATATAAGAAATAAAAGACCTGAGGAGTTCCTATGCTATTACTTAGAAATTTGTTAAGGATAAACTCAATATAGTGGACTTCTTATTTGTTTCAAAGAAGACTCAAACAATCGTTAATTACTTCAAAATGAAAGACTTATTTTAATAATAAGAAAAACTTATTATAATTTCAGAACGATTTTAAGGATTATGGACGAACTTTACAACAACTTCACTAATATAAAAGACTTAGGATAAAATAAAGTCAAATAATAATATCAGGGAAATTAAAAAATAAATTCGAATGAAAATAATATTTTTTTTCTTTAATTTTTGAAGTAACTAATTTATTATTAAAAAAAACACAATAATAACAGAATTTTAATTAAAAATATAAAAATCAGTATTTCATCGCTTATTTCTTCTAAAGAAAAGAAACAAAAAACAATTATCTTGCAATTTCTTGCACACAACATAAACAAAAAGAATAACATTGTGTTGATAATTAATATAACATATATCATAAAGTGATGAATAAAGAAGAGACTAGCACTTTTACATATAAAGATTAAACATCCATTATGTGCTGCACCTCTTCTAATTTCTTTAAACATAAATTCCTGAATCATTATAATGATTATACCTTTGCAACCGAAACATCCTTTAAAGGTATTTCTTATGTTTTCCAATTATTGTGAATAAATCTTTTGCTGTAGAAAACCTTTGTTTTGTGATTTCTTTAGTCTCAACTGGCTTTAGATAGGAAATAAAAACGAATTTTATGAAACCCATTTTGTCTAAACGGTCTTCTTTGAAATTATGTATGATTCTAAATGGGCAACTGCGTGCCTTGCTATCACTTAAAGCTCTTAGATTCGGTGCTGTACTTAAATTACAATCTGCTTGAGCAGTCAAGCGCTAACACAGTGAAGTTCGGGTCAGTTATACAGTCTGTCACTCAACATCTCACTTGCCTTTTCGCTTAGATCTACAGAACTAGAAAATCAAGTGAAGAAACTCGACAGCATTTACTCTGGCAGAAAGCTGTAATGCTTCCATTTTAAAGGTTCATTTCAAAACTACTGTAAAAGATTTTAGCAATTTCACTTTGGACTTCCACATTAAAGTTCTCTGAATGATATTTACAGTCCACTTTATGTTGACTCCAACACAAGGTTGGCTATAACTATATTAACGTAAACATTACCAGCACTAACCTTAATTTTCTAGTTATAACAATTCTTTAGCAGAAAAATTTTATTTTAGCAGAAACTGTTGAAGAAGACCGAAATATCTAACAAAGTTTCTAAAATAAATTTTGTTTGCTATAGGAAATTCTTCATCTGCCTTTCTATAGAGATTACACTTTATAAAGAATGCAAAAATATTGAAAACTTAAATAACAATGACAATAAAAATAATACAAACACGAAAAAAGAAAGAACGAAAGAAACAGAAATAATGCATTCATATTTTAAAAGTGTTTTCAAAAGATACATTTTGTTGCTCACTCGTTACGATACTAATTCTTTTCTTATTTACGTACATAAGAAAATGACAAAATCAAGATATAATTCGTATTCAATTTTTAAATATCGACATTGTAGGCTAGAATAAACTGTATGTATTGAGACTGACAATGGTTTTTTTCTTTCTTTCTAATATTGAAGAAATTACAAAAAAGACAAGTTGTGACTCCCCCCCCCCCAAACCATTTACTTTTCCTTTTGTACTTTTTCCCACCTCTACAAGCCGTAAATATTCCAATAAACTATTACTCAAGTCTGTCCGACTTGCAGTTTGGGCTCTAGAGTTGATGACAGACGAACAGAATCCCCCTTTACACTTTCGCCAAAGATAAGTAAGTTACAATAAAACAGTAAATACGAGGGGTGATCAGAAACTAAGGTTACAAGGCCGATATTCCTGGAGTTTCGTCGGTTATAGAGAAATAGTAGTGTGCGGTAATTGCAATATATATGCGGTTGGCAACTGTGCAGAGTTTCAGCCACCCAACAGCGCTAGTGGTAAGTAAACACAAATGGCGAATCGTTTGGAAAACTGGTCTCGCAAAGAAATCCGCGCCATTATTCGATTTCTTAGGTCGAAACATGTAACCGCGGCTGAAATTCACCGGCAGCTGGTAGAGGTTTACGGAGAGACTTTAATGTCTCGTCAGCATGTCGCAGAATGGTCGGTAGAGAAAAAGTTATCGACGAGGATCGCAGTGGCCGACCCAGCACGGCATCAAACAGATTTCAACAAAGTTTTAAAGGCTATTTTTGTAAAGGCTCATTCATTCCCCGACTCTTACTATTTGTTTATTTGTGTAACTTTGAAACCACTGCTGCGCTGAATATTTCTTGAAACTTGATGTGTTGATACCAAGAAGACAAGAGTGGCTCTAATGTTTAATATTTGAAATTTCTCCCGTGTGGATCTTTATTGAGAAATAAGAATATGAAGATAGCAAACATTTCTATAGAAAAACTTTAGAATCAAAACATTTGATTTCTTAAACAGTGAAAATGAATCGCTCTGTTAATCCTCGTAATTTCTACGTGAGTTTAAATATAATTAAGATTTAAGCAATTTAATTTATACTAATTATATTCAGCAGAAAAGAAATATAAAAATAAATACAGATTTGTGATTTGTTTTATTTTTCATAATTAAAAAAAAAAAAAACAAAAAAAAAAACAGCAAGATTTAAGAAAACTTGGCTTTATGTTCTGTCAGGATTTTTTATTTTATTTTATTTTTTTGAAAGTAGTCAAAATAACAAAAACAAAAAAAAAGCCTACATTAATTAGTTTTCCTACTTAAACAATATAATAAATTTTAATAAGAAATTACAATTAGTAATTTAAAAGAAAATAACAGAAATATAAAATAAGAAATATATTTAATCGCTTGTTCTGAGCAAATAAATAATAAAATAAGAAGTTCGAAAGAAATTGAAAACATACAGTCCTTAAAATATCATTACTTTTTTTTAACATGGTTTTATTAATTCGCTTTCTTGTCTGTCTGTTTGTACGGTACAAATTTTGCAATTGATTTTAAACTAACTTTCCGATGAGCTAGCGACTTGAAACTTTAAACATCGCCCAGAACTGGATGACAATGCAATATTAACTCGCTTTCTTAACATTAACATTGTCTGTTCGTTAGGAACCCTAATTCTTCGGATGACAGGTCGCATATCTCTGAGGCGCTAAGTTGCCGAAGCGTTCTGTCAGTGTTTTTGCAAATGGCCGCATGGCGAGCGCGCGGTAATAACATATCAATCTGTTTTCTGTTTTTATTCAATAATAATAATACACTCCATCCATACCATCTCAATTATCATTTATTACAAGATAATATTCACTCCATCCATACCATCTCAATTATCTATTGCATGCGCCCATGTTTTTCGTTTTAAATCTAAAGTAATTTTTTTTTAAATAATTTTTCTCTCTTTTTTTTTTTAAAGGAGTGAAACAAGAAAGGTGAAAAGCTTAACTTTAATTTTTATATTAATTAATTGAATTAATTAAGTAGAGATGACAAAAAAATAACAAAGAAATTAAGATTTGCACTGAATAAAATAAATAAAATTCTCATTTCAAAATAAATAAATAAATAAATAAATAAATACAAGCTTATATTAAGCAAATAAGTAGATTCTAAATTAAACAAACTAAAAAATTTAGAAAAAAAATTAAATTAAGAAAAAAAGATGTATGTGGATTACGAACAAATTTTTCAAAACCGAATTTATAGATCTCGTATGTTTTGAATATTTTCTTTTCTTTAATTCTGGAAATAAGTGTTAAGGAAAATACTTTTAAGACTGCTATAAAACGGCCGCTGTTTTAAAGGGCTGTGCATTTTATAGAACTGTATTGAATAAACTTAATCAAGATAATGTAATTTATGACGTCAATATTAGGAAGGCAAGGTCCTTTGAAAACCTCGTATGAAGGACGGTTGCGTAAGGCCGCCAAAGAGTACGACCTCTATGTATGATACCTCCATTTAATTTTTATCAAATAAAAGTTTTCTGTTATTACATTACATTCTTTTCTGAATGTGGAATTTTTACCAATTTCCAAAGCTATTCGTATCTTGTAGATTTACTATCAGCTTGTAAGTGACGCTACATTAATACAAAGGCAGAAGAGCACATGTTACAGAGCAGACCACCATCTGTCACAGTGTGAACCCCACTGTTTACTCATGTTGCTACTAAATGACTCTCAGAGTACGTGAGAGCCATTCTTGGTTGATTATTATTTTAGTTCAGAAATTGTGATCAAGCATTAAAACACTTCTGCACAGGAGGCTTAACTTAGAAAACAAATCCAGCTAAGCGAATGTCAAGGTCTGGAAGTGGAGACGATATTTTACCTTCTAGAAACTAATTCAAAAGCCAGTGAAATATTAAGGATGAGTAAGCAGAAGGCCCTTTCAGGGATTGGTCCATGGTCAACAGGTATAGAAAAAAATCAGTATCACATGATTTTGTTTCGCACCGGTATACTAATATATAAAATTTACATCTCCATTCATTTCCAATATATTAACCATAGATTTCGCATCACTGATGGACATCAACACTGTGCTACAATGTCTCAAAAGTATTTTATTCCAAACAAAAAAAAAAAAGAAGAAAATATCGATTTTTTTTTTTTTTTGGTAAGCAGACAAATTTAATTAAAAAGATATCTCCAAATTTAATAAAACATTAAATCTTAAAATTATCTAATTCGAATCTAATCTTTTATAATGAATTTGCATCTAGAACTGCCATCGCTGAGCTTTCAATTGAGAGGCGACAGAGGTCTCCAAACCCCGAGGACACCTCTTTAAGAGCACGTGCGGCGAATCCAACCGGAAACAGGAAGTAAATGCCACCGGCCAATATTGATTATTCAAGAAAAGGGATAAACGAAAAAGAGTGTGTCTTTCGTGGTCTTGTTCAATCCAATCCCCAGAATCCGAAACAGGACCAAGCTTAATCCTAGTTAATCCCGGCAGAAAAAAAACAAAAAAAAACACACACACACACACTAGATCAGAATCACTAGAGAAGCGATCTCAAAAAAAACAGAAAAATGCTAAAATTGGACAGGAGAGAAAGAAAGGGATTGTGATAATATCAAAGAAACTGAATTGGCTTAAGATTACAGTCGTTAAAATAAAGAGAAAATTCTGGTTTAAGAATTAACTGACAATACAAATTATAATGAAAATTTAACACTTCATTTTTAATTTTAATATTCTTTATGTTAAAAGATCGTTTTATACATGGTTTGTTTAAATTGTTATTAATGGCTTGAAATGATAAGACATTTTTGGGTGTTTTACTTATTCATTTAATCTAATTCCTTGTTAACTTATTATTCTTAAGGAATTTTATTATATTGTTCTTTAAGGAATTGACAAACCTTAAAGAATGAAAAAGAAAAACATTTTCAATAATTCTGTTTAGGATTAATGTTTCATTTCTATTTCTTTGAGTAGTTTTATTTGAAAATTTCCAAAAGCCCAATGTTGAAAAATTAAAATTATAATAAAAATAAATAAAATAAAGAAGAAACAATTAACATTATTAAAGAAATTCAACCATAAAAAGTGGAAATCTAAAAGTTATGTAATAAAATTTAAACAAACATTCTTCAACTATCGGAAACAGTCAGTTATTTATTTTTATTGCTTATTTTTCAACAGAGCTATAAAAGGACTCGTTATTCTTCTGTTATGTTTCAAAATAAGTCAATAAAACAAAAGAAGTTGATCTACTCTTGTGATTTGCCTTTTCTGCCTTGAACAGAACTAGAACATCTTTCTCAAGAGGCTAAGAATTAGTCTCTTGAGAGGCCACTCATCCTCACTTCATCCAAGAAGTCCTCTAGCGGGACGAACAAGAAGCTCTTTTCTTTCTTTCCCAATACTCTTCGCCCTAATGTTCTCAGAAAATATTCTGGAATTCTCTCTTTTTTTAGGACCTTTCGCGAAGTCAAGAGTACTCGTTAAGTAATTCGCATTGGAATACAAGTACATAAGAATACTATAATAAAAAAGAAACTTGTACAGGGCAAGTCAAAAGTCTGGAAATTTCAGGAAAAAGATCTTGTCTCTCTTTGCAAACTTTTTGTGAAATACGATATCACTGAATGCTGTTATGACACCGTTCAATAATTTGGTCACGTGGATTCTTATCCCTGGGCACATTTAAAAACAAAAATTTTATAACAAAAATAACCAAAAAAAAAAAAGAATTATCATCAACACTCAGCCAAAGTCTGCAATGAGTCCATAAAGATTGAAAATTGATATTTACCAAAGACAAATGTACTTGGCAGATTCAAGTTCCAGAGAAATACTTATCAATGTTTATGTTTGCATCCCATCACTTTACCTTGTACAGACTAAGCAACTGTACAAAGCGATTCAACAAAAATTAAAACTTTTTTTGATTCAGGAACTGCTGGAACTAATTAAAAACAAATCAGATGTATTGAATTTCATGATTTTGTACATTAATCGACCCAAAAGGATTATAACATTAGACAGTGAGTTCATCGTTGGTGAAACGTATTTCATTTCAATCATTACATTAACAATCCAAACATAGGATTTGGTGCAGTGAATTATCGACGCATTTTAACAGCAAATTGATATTTGGTGATTTATTTGCCATTAACATATCACTAGATGCATTATTTTATGATATTTATTGCATTGCTGGAAAAAATTCTGAAAAGTGATTCCAGAACTTCAAACTTCAGAAAAGAACTAAAAAAAATAAGAACACTGGTTTTATTTCGACTGGTTTTAGAAAATGGATTGAGAGCCCAATGTTATAAGGCAGAAAAAAAAGAACTGTTTCCAAATAAACTTAATTCAATTTCGTAATTTCATAAAACTCTAAATTTAAAATGTGAGTCAGATCATTAAAAAACTGAAATTACTAAGTGAGCGAAAATAAATTATATACTCATGGACAAAAAAATTAGCGCACCAAGAAATAATTGCGGGATCGTAACGAAACTTGCAATGAAGGTACATGTCGGGGAGATATGCAAATGATTAGAAATGCAGCGTGATTGCGCATTACGTATAGCCGGTAGAGGGCGTTGAACATCGTACTCTGTGGAGTATAAAACAGGTAACCAAAGCTTGTTTGAGTGTGCTGAATCATTTACAAAGGAAGAGCTGAGGTAGACATGCCATTACGCCGTGTTCGAAGACAGTATACGCAGTTGTCGCAGTTTGAGAGAGGGAGAATCGTCGGGATGATGGAAGCTGGGTGGTCAGCTAGGCGAGTAGCTCGTCAATTAGGCCGCTCTGATTGTGTTGTGAGGAGGTGTTGGGACCAGTGAACCCGAGAGATGTCATGTACACGAAGACCAGGCTCAGGACGCCCTCGACAGACCAGTCGTCGAGAAGACCACCACATAGTCAGAAATGCACGCGTACAGCCAACTGCTTCATCGGCCGCCATCCAGGCACAGGTAGCACCTTCACTAGGGGCCTCTGTGTCTTCTCGAACCATACGAAGGCGCCTGGCTGAAGGACAGTTGGTATCGCGGCGCCCATTACGTGTGCTGCCCTTGACGCCCACCCATCGACGCCTCCGTTTGGAGTTTTGCCGCGCACGAGGAAACTGGACTGCAGCGGAATGGAACCAGGTCGTCTTTAGCGACGAATCCAGATTCAATCTCGGCAGTGATGACAATCGTGTTCGTGTGTGGAGAGCCCGTGGTGAACGCTTCAATCCTGCCTTTGCTGTATAGCGACACACCGCTCCCACAGCTGGTGTGATGGTATGGGGTGCTATTGCCTACAATACACGGTCACCCGTAGTATTGTTCCGTGGCACCATGACAGCCCAGCGGTATGTTCATGAAATCCTGCAACCACATGTGTTGCCACTCATGCAACGGCTCCCAGGAGCCATTTTTCAACAAGACAATGCTCGGCCTCATACGGCAAGGGTGTCACAAGACTGTCTCCGCACTGTTACTACCCTTCCTTGGCCTGCCCGATCCCCAGATTTGTCTCCAATCGAGCATATCTGGGAAAATTTGGGACGACGAGTTGGGCATCCCACGAGTTTGAACGAACTAGAGGCAAGGTTACAGCAAATATGGAACGAAATGTCTCAAGACATCATACAGAACTTGTATGACTCAATGCCCGATCGTATCGCATCGTGCATTCGCGCTAGAGGGGGTCCAACGGAGTATTAACTCCTCCGTTCTTTTGCCTTTTTCTCTGAAATAAATTATCCTTTTTCTTTGATTTTCTTATCATTTACTTATATCAAAGTAGTCATTACGTATGTAAATTTTCGTTTCATTTTGACGACTCCTTCTTGGTGCGCTAATTTTTTTGTCCATGAGTGTATTAGAAAAAAAAATGAGAAATTCTGTTGCAATTATGTTTAACAATTTGATACTGATTAATTTTTTCCGGATTTAGCGTAATTTTCGAGATGAGTTACGTATAAATCTTTTATTTTTGTTATTACAAAAATTCATTTTATTTTTATTTGACTTTTTTGAATCATTACAATACGTAACTTATACTGAAGCTTCTATTAAACTACAGAAGTTTCAGAATTGGTAAATTTACAGTAATGTTTCAAAAGTTTCCGTTAAAATATCCTTTTATTTAAATAGAATAGAATATTCATTCTATGTTCAATAGAGCATTAGAATATTCCTGAATAGATTTTTCTTATCTTGTCAGATTCCTGTTTTACAATAATGTTTGGATATTTGAGCTATTTTGAAGTGGAATTCTTAAATCCCTTGATTTTTTTTTCCAACAACGTGTGAATTAATACGACCTCTAGTGTTCTATTTTAGTAACTGAAAAAACAAAAACAAAAAACGAACAAACGGAAAAATCTACCAGAATTTCTTCAATGACTGATTGATTAAATATAAGAAGAGATTACGACTGAAATACTGTCTATTTCTTTATTAAGAATAAAGAATATCCCTCTAGAATACAATACTATTTTGAAGATTTTATTAAAGAAAAAAAAAAGGATTTTAAGTATAATATTTAAAATTAGATAATCTTTTTTAATTCCTTACATTTTATCAAAACTTTCTATCGTAAAAGATAATTATTTAAAAAAAAATCCTTATTCTTTAAAAAAAAAAAAAAAACAAAAAAAAAAAAACAAACAAACAAAAATTAATTTTAGTTAAGACATATTCAGTGAACAAAGCTCAGTTAACAAAATCAATGAGAATTAATCACCTCATTTCGATGTTGAGCTTGAATGCTGCCCCAAAAAAAAAAAAAAAATTTGATCAATGAATGATAGATAAATGAAATGTTACCAATAGAACAGATTCTCTACAATACTCTCTCAAACCACTCAAATAATTTTAGAGTATCTGAAGATGCGTCCAGTATGTCTACATTAATAATATATTTTTTTAGCGAATTAAAATCAAAATAAAGATTCTACTGATTTCTAAAAAGTCTACGTTGCTCACCTTAATAAATATGGCTTTAATAAATTATGAGCTTCATAAATGGAAATGGCAAAATTAAAATCTGCGAACGAATTGACTATTTCCTTGCTAATAGAGTGGAAACGGTTGATTTATAATCAATTTCTCTGCATTAATTACTGCTTGCAAATCCCCTAATAGACCAGATTCCGACCTGATTGTTTTGACAAATTTAATGACTTAATTTATATCAATATTTACTCCAAGCCTGGAAAAAATTTGTTTCTAATTTGATTTTAATAGAATTTCTACAGTTTCTTCAACTGCATTATTTTTTTTATTTACTTAATTAATGTGATTTAAAATATTTGATAATTTTTTTCTCAGAAAGATATTCAAAAATTTCAACATCTTTAAGTTATGTGGAAGAGGTGTGTCCCCCCCCCCCCCCAAAAAAAAAAAAAAAAAAAGAAAATTAACATGAACTACAGTCTAACAGATGGATGTTGACGATCTCGTTTGCATGAGAATTACGGAAAACACGAGATCTGGCCATTAGCCTCTTCAGCAGGTCTCAAGGAATTTAGTATTTTGAATGTCTTGTCACTAGGAAAATGCTACCTAATGAATTTATTGTTTGTTTATTGACTGTTTTTAATTTATGAAAACTATATTAAAATGTAGTAAAAATCTCATGCATTTCCCCGTATTATAATTAATTTAAATATTTCAATTTACTTCGCCATTTTGTGAGAAGACATGGATAGAGGCTATTCTCGCGTAAATTACTTGAAATCACGAAAATACGAGATCGTCAAGATCCGTCTGTTGGACTATAAGTCTCATGGCTCCACATGTAATCTAACAAATACATGAACTCCGTCAAACCATTGAATGCAGTTAGTTAATTACACATAGAATAATAATAATAATAATAATTAATAAAAAGCCGGGCTTTGATGAGACTCGCACACCGTTAAAATCACTTCCTAAAATTTACATAATAAATATATAGATATGTTAAGATTGAAGGTATTTAAAAGTGACTAATGCTACGACGCTATAGGCTAATTGGAAATTTCAAATCGTCGTTTCGGCTTAAGAACTAATGGCGCTTTTCTTATGGCTTTTTCCAAGTTTTTAAAAACAAATATTGAAAACATGATCCTACACTTCTACATGGATTTGTACGTGGGTGTGCAAACAGCCAGTTCGTCCAGTGAGTGTATGACGAGGCATTGTAAAGTGACTAATACTACGACGCTGTAGAATTATAAGAAATTACAATTTTTTTTTCTGTTTCAGAACTAATAGCACTTTTGTTATGGTCTTTCTTATGGCTTTTTTCAATTTAAAAAAAAAAAATAATTCTTTTAAAAATTTACTGTTTTAAGTATTAAAAATAGGATTGTGCCGTTTTACATGGATTTCTATTTCGGTTTGCAAAATTTCCTATTTCTGGTAACTGTAAATTTTGAAAAAAAAAAAACGGCTCACAAAATGTGATCTAGTTGGGACTGGAGAGACTAGTTTCGATCGTCTAAATAATAATAATAATAATAATAATAGATAAATAATGATGATTCTTGTCTACAAAACTTAAATAGATGAAAGAATCGAGATTAGTTCAATCTTTGTAGAACAAGATATCTTACTGAGTAAATGCATAAATTTCCTTTTCTATTTTTTATTTGTATTTTCATATTAATTTAAAGTAATTATTTAAAAGCAAAAGAAAAATTGCAAGGCAATAGGCCAATCAAAACCATGTTTGTAAATACTAGAGGCACCAATTTTCGAATTAAATAAAAGCGGTGTAAATTTTTATTTCATTACATTAAAATTTAAAAGATATATAGTAATGTTTTTGTATTTTAACTAACTGAAAAAGTTTTGGTAATTTTGGTATTTCTTTACCTTAACCTCGAACGCAAAATATAACGTTGTAGATTGGATCCGTTACTGAAGCATCCCTTTACGGATAGCAATAGATTGATTGCCCTTAAGAACAATCTTTAAGGTTTTTACTTATTTCTTATTTTAGATTTCTAAATTTCTTTTCCATTAGTCGTCTGCTAAGTCCGTACTTTACCTAATTCCAGATCATTTTTTTTTGTGTGTGCATAATCCATTTTTTTTCCAGTCTATATTTTTCAGTTATTTTGTAACATGTCTCCCGTTCTCTGCTTCCACTATTTTTAAGCTGTGACCTTTGAACTGGCTCACTGTTATATATTCATTGGGGTTCAGACAGAACAGCTTGTTTGTCCCTTTCTATTGTTTTAAGATTCATTAATCTATATTTAGTTTTAAGTTTCAAATTACTTCCTTCACTTCACACACATACAAGAAAAAAATAATAAAATTTTTAGTTCTTTATTTGTTTCTTATTATTTCAAAAGAAATTTAAAAAGTGAAATATTAAAGATATAGAATTTTACATTTTAATGTAGTAAAACCTAAATCTACAGAAATTACTATAAAGTATAAAATTAAAATTCGTTAAAAAACAGATACAAAGTCTTTATTATTTAATCTGCAAGCAAATTCAAACAGAATTGATTTGTGTAATTTGGTTTAATGGGATTTCAAAATGGCTCAAAAGCAGCATTACCATAATGTGCCAATTTAGGGAAATTAAAGTAGAATTACTTCAATGACTTAAAATAAAACACGAATATGTGCTTCTTTTTCTTCCTTTTTTATTTTCTCCCGCATTATATCCAAATTATCTAGATTTAGCTCAGGTTAGTTATGTTTCTATTCTTAAGAAATAGAACATAATGGTATTGGAATTTCAAAATTTGTTGTATGTTTATTTAAGTTTATTTATAGATCAAGTGAGTAAAAGACTAAATTCTCTTTAGTCAAAACATACTGTATTATCTGTTTTTTAAGTTTCAAATTATATTAGTATTTAGAACCATGAGATCACATTACTGTGTTTGTCCTACAATATACGAAAATTGTTCAAAAAAATGTCATACATTTAACTACATAAACACTTGTTTGTATTTGCATTAACCAAAATCTTATGTCGTCAAACTATTTTAGAGCAGGAATTTTTTCTTTTTTTTTGCGATTGACTTCGTAAGTTAAACCGAAACATGAAGAAGGATAAATTTGATAAATGATAAAAATATGTGAATTGAAGCCTCATGGGAAATTAATCAAATATATAGAGGATTTGACTCCAGCCTCTCATCCTAGCTGTAAAGGGCGCAGATGAGTTCTGATGTGATAGGAGTCTTGTTCATTCCTGTTACATTTCAATCTCCATCATTCAGGAGAACATCGATTGCGTGCATGACGCCGGGATGCAGGATATGACCATAAGAAGGATGGAAAATTCTGTCACCGTCTTCATCACGATGTGCATTCAATCATGAGGACAAATGTGAAGATGAGGAAGACAGGCGTTCAACACTGATCATGGAAAGAACATGTTTCATCAGAATGCATCCATATTGAAAACTTACATCAAATCAGAGACCAAAAATGAAAACATATAAATCGTCCTAATAGCCCATTTATTTTTGTACTGGCTGCCACAAACATTAAAAGCTTTTTTACTGTAATTAATTAATGTAATATAAAGAAACGGAAAAGGAAATTACTATCTTTACGACTTTATTATCTATCAAATGCATGAGATTGTCGAAGAGAAGCGACAATGCATTCATTCTCATTGCAATTAACACAGCTCAGATTTCAACCCAGCCGTGGAAGAATATTACTATTCCCAATTGGAGCATATCAATGTTTTGGACTAGGGAATACAGATACCGAATTTTATTCGAAGGAAATTAATACATTACAACACATATTAATGTGTTTCACACATTTTCTGGAACAAATAAGAAGCAAACTTTGTTCTTTATAGTTCTTAAAGAGCAACAAATAGTTTAGAGACCAATGAAATATTGATTGAAGAGTACGACCTAAATTCAGATGATACAAAACTGTCATGTCGCACCTACATATTTTAACAACTAAAAAATCACTATTTTATATTGTTTTTTTATAATCTATATTACCAAAATCTTTTATTTCTCTGTCTGTCTGTCTTTCTGTCTGTCTGTCTGTGTGTCTGTCCGGCGCAATTTTCTGAGCGAA
>JAFIDM010012231.1:6192116-6203399 GCA_023159025.1 Thereuonema tuberculata | reverse complement strand
AATTCACTATTTGCAACTCAAAAACCATCAATAAATGTAACTCAAACGTCACTGAAAATGACAATTATAATTAAAATGAGAGTCAAAAAAGAATGAAGCGATACTTCTATTAGATAGAATACTGAAAAATCACTATCTGTAACTCAGAAACCATCAATATTTGGAACACAAAAGCCACTGAAAAATGCCACTTAGAATAAAAAAAGAGACTCAAAAATAAAAGAAACAGTATTTCTATTAGATAGAATACTGAACACTATTGTAACTCAGAAACCACTGAAAAGTATCATTTGGAATAAAAAAAAAAAGAGTCAAGAAATAAGAAGCAGTATTTCATTAGGTAGAATACTGATTTCTACTGAAATTACTATTTGTAACTCAAAAACCATCACTATTTCTAACTCGAAAACGACTGAAAAGTATCAATAGGAATAAAAAAAAAGATAGTCAACAAAGAAAGATGCACTATTTTTATTTGGTAGAATACTGCTCAGAAGTTAGACGTCTTAGCCATTAGACCACTAGGCCTACATTCTAATCTCTGTAAAAAATAAAAATATATCATAGATATATGATTTACAAGTTGGTTCTAAAAGCAGTCGTAGATTGAGAGAATATAGACATCAAAAATTAAATTAAAAAAAAGCTTTTAAAAAAATTTAGTTTTAGTTTGCTTGATGTAATTTGTGTGTGTGTGTGTGTGTGTGTGTGTTTTTTTTAATAAATAAAAAATTGTTTTCCGTTACATAAGGGAGGCTTCCGGAGCGAAGCGACGGGTAGCCGACTAGTTCTTAAAAAGAATTCATATTTTAGAGCATTAGATGGATGTATCAGTATAAGCCATTGGAATTAGATTTACTGTGGAACAATTTACTTTAGAAAATACACTTTTCATTTTCACTTCTGAGAAATCTCTGAAGATGTGATGATGACAGTAAATGAAGAACTGAAATTACATTTTCTATTTTTTTAAAATTTTACTTAAATATGATTTGAAGGAATTGAAATTTTTATTTTGTGTTATATCTTATTGAACTGCTCGAATAAACAACGACGCAAATAAATGTCTCTATAATGTAAATACTGTAGTAGCTCAATTCCTAATTGAATTCACCGAAACATTTAATACATAAAAGCGCCCAAAACGAATTAACCAGAAAAATCACCCCAAAAATTACAGCCGTTTTCTTTTTTTTTTACTCCTAACTTCTTGAAAATATTATTGTCTTTATTTATTTCTATTTCACTGACGATATTTCATGCTTTTCCATTTTAATTTCATCTTTGTTAAATATCTGTTAATAATTTATTTTTCTGAAAATATGATTTATAAATAAATTAAAGCAGAAATTAAATAAGAAATTTTGAATTGAAAAATCTAAGATTAAATTATTGATTTGATTTAAATTAAATAGAAACAGATGGTTTACGGAATGAAAAAGATCTTCTCATGTCCAAAAAAAAAAAGAAGAGCGGTAATAAAAATAAAGATAATGTTAGACAATGAAAAACCTTAAGAATAGTTTGTTGTGATTTGAAAGACAGGTGGTGTCGAGCTACTAGTCAAGGTCGTACGAAGGCCACCTGGAGGGATGAGCAAACATGGAAAAAAGAAGTGTCAGGTTTGACCTCAGTCAACACTAAACAACAACAGCATATATTTATTGTCACCCATTCAAATACAAACCAACAACACACGTTTTTTATTAATTAAAAACAATCAAACAAATTAGAATAATGTTTCCATTCAATGCAATAAGAACGATCATTTACATTCTTTAATTTTTTTAAATTTTAAGTTTCATTTGAAAACTTAAAAATCAATGAACTAACTCACGATATTTAGTAAATAAACATGTAGACCAAATCTTTTAATTTATTTTTTTTAAGTTTAATTCAACCAGAAATTTCGTTTTTGTAATTGCATTTTCAAAATACACTTTACAGAAATAAAATAGATTTTAAAATTCACAGAAATCAAATACATAGCAAGTATGATATTCTATCATTTGTAAATTGTAGTGTTAAATTTGTATAAAAACTTTTATGCATTTATTTGACTTCTATATTATAGGTTGTTTGAGATCAAAATGTCGATATGTTTTATTAGAAAACATTAATATAGCATTTTAATAGATTTCAACAAGTTATATAAGTATTTTATTTTTCTTTAGAAATAAATGAAAAACAGAATCAGTTACTTTGTCAATGTTTATTTTTTAATAATAATTGGAAGTTTTTCTATTACAGATTATCTTTAATCTTTACTAGAATTCGATTCATAGTGAAAATATTACCTACCGGTACTTCAGAATTTGTTATTAAAAAGTAATTATTTTAACTGAAAAAATCTAGTTAAAAGATCTTTTGCTTTTATTTTTTTCTCTAAATATTAAGCAATGTTATCATTTGCTTATAGGAAGATTTATATTAATATTTTAAAATCTAGATTTAAGTTTCATGTTTTTTTTTTTACATAATTGATTTGCCAAATATTTAATTTGCAAGTGAAAAGAGCAACTGATAAGACCTGATCACAGGATATTTTAGATAAAGATATGGAAATATTTCATTGCATAATATTATACAAATATACGTTTTGTTGTTTGTTTGTTTGTTTTTGTATTATTTGGTGTTTATTTTTCTTGTCGTATTTATTGAAAATATCAAATTTTGTTTAAAAGATCTTAATCAAAGATCTAATAAAAAAGGAGATTTTTATGAATCGTCTTTTATGAATTTCAGTCGGATTTAATTGATTATTAAAATTGACAATCATTTAAATCCAACTTAAATTCATAACAGACGATTCATCAAATCTCAGTGGCTCCTTTTTTTTTTTTTCCGAACACAGTTATGTTATTAAAAAAATAAAAATGTTTAATTTGGATAATAGGCCGTTATTTTTGCCAATAATATTAGGTTTTTAGGTCTAGCTTGCTTTTTTTTTCCTTCCCTTCCAACCGCAACGGAAACCGCCTTCGTCAACGGCCCAGTAATAGGTGCATTTGCCGCTATTGGTTAACGGTGAGATGCAGAACTGAAACGGTGGCAAGATTTACGCGCTGCCTTGCTTGCATTTACAGGTTCTGGCGTGTGAATAAATGCAAATTTCGCACGCTTTGTATCCCTCACCCCTCACCGACATCCTTCCACCCCCACCCCTTCCTGCTTTACATCCTCCCGTCTATTTTTCTCTCTCCTGTTTTGCCTTAAAGATTTTCTGAAATGGAAAAGAAGAAAAAGATTATTATGTTGCCACCATAAATTTAGCAGCCCGGGTGTCGTTAAGGAGCCCCCTCCTGTAAAATGCAATTTACTAACAAAGGCCTATCGTCAAAATTAAATCATTCACCACAGAATCAACTAATTATCTTCAACAATAATCGTTCGGTGCTTAGCAAATCAAATCAGACAAGTAGTGCTATTGAAATACACCTTGAAACATGATTTGAAATTGATATAAATCTCGCTTTCACAATCCATTCAAAGATGAAGAAACAAAGAGTAGAAATGATTGTAAAAAAAACAAAAGAATTAAAAGAAGAAAAGCGTATGTTATCAGAGTTCAAAATATGTTTAAAATTGATGGGCTTTGATAATTTTAGAAAAATTGACGCGAGTTGATAAATTACAAAATATTAATACAGTCACTTTCAAATGATCCGAAGGAAAATGAAATGGGAATCTCAGTTCAATTCAATTCTCATTTTTTTTTTTCTTAAATCATCTTCAATAGTTTATGAAGAGTTGAGTTCCAAGTTCAGTTGAGTTCCGAATTTGGCGCCCAAATTAAATGTTTGTCTTATTTTGACCTAACTCTTAACCTCATATCTGAATAGACATTTGAATTGGTGACAATTGGTCGCAACTTCCCTACAAGCAAAAAGGCTACAAACCAACGACAGTCAATCCGTGCGATGAATATAAACATTTACGTCATTCTTCAGTAGATGGCGCGAATCATTTATCCATTGTTTTTATTCTTCTTTACATTAAATTTTGTTATTCTCCAACAATACTTTTATTTTAGCCATTGCTTATTTCCATCACCATAAATAATATTGGAAAATGATTTACCAATTTCAATTAGTTGTTGTTACAATTGAAGTTAGTTGAAAATACTTCATAGGATTTGCAAAAGATAGAAATAATCAATAATGAGATAATACTTTGGATTATTTATTTCCGTATCCCTCCTATTCTCAATGTCTGTCATCTTTCCATTCTTTTCCTTCCTATTTAGTTTTCTTGTAATAGCTTTATTTTAAACACCATTAAAATTTCTTGTGAATTTCATTTAATAGTGGAATTAATTTTTTATTCATTTCTACTAACATTAATGATTTTTATAAACAAACCCCATTTTTGTTCTAAAGATAATAAAAAATCAAATTTATTAATTATCATTCTATTTGATGGCGATTTTCCCCCTGATGGCGTTTGAATTAAAATCTAGTTGCTGCAGAATAAGGAATATATTTTTCATCTTTTATTCTAACTTAAAAAATTCTTCTACCTACATTAACGATATATTTTGGGTTTTTAAATTTCTTTCACCAAAATTATATTGAAATTATTTCCAAGAATAATTCAAGGTAGTGTTTTAAAACTTTTCTGTAACAGAATGCTCTCGAAGAAAAAGAAAAAAACTAAAAGAACTTAAGAAATAAAATAACAAATACTTACAAAAATAAATAAATAAAATAACAAATACTTATAAAAATAAATAAATAAGAAAACAAATTTCAAAGTATTATTCACAATATCTAGTCTATATCTAATCTAGTTGGAAAATGCTAAAGATGATGTGCAGAATATAGAAATCAGGCAATGTAATATTCATTTTATTTATTTATTTATTTATTTATTTATTTATTTATTTATTTATTTATTTATTTATTGTATTCTATTTTACTTCTTAAATTTGTTAATCAAAATCAATTGACGATTTAGCTCACTCAAACATTTAAAGTAATCAAAAAAAGAAAAAAAAGAAGAAGGATAATTATTTCTGTTTTTATTCTAAGCCTCACGATTTAAAGCAAATGTTGCTATGGAAACAAATTCAGCAGAAATTTGAGGTTTCCAGAGAAATTTCATTGACTGTTAAATTCTTTCATTCAAAAGATAAAGCATTTGGTAAACCCTACAATATATAAAATTCCCATCTTCTAACCTTCAATTACCAATAAATTACTCAGCAATTAATGATCTTAAAAAAAAAAAAGAAAAAAGAGCAAAAGAATAAATTTTCTGCTAACTAATTAGGCCTAATATTTTGACCTTAAATCGATCTCCGAGTTGCTTTCGGCAGAGTTCAAGTTACAAATAGTGTTGTTTATTATTTGGTTCTTTCGTAAAGAAAAAAAAAAAAGGTAGTAGAATGTCTTACCTATAAAAGCATTTTATGTCTCGAAGGCCTTTTTCTTTTCATTTCACCTTCCAGTTTATGACTAAAATTTCCCGAAAATTACAGTGTCCGCTCAGCAGTTGTGATATACGGGGCACTTATGGCAGCAAAACAAGTTTGTGGTAGTGAGTTCCTTTTTTTTTTATCTTCTCTCAGAATGGAGCATCGTAAAGCTTTCATCTCATAGGGTCCTCCCAATCAAAAACAAAAAGTTACTATATACCTTCACCTGTAGCAACTTGACTTGAGGCAATTTTAAGCTAAAATAATTATCATGTTAATGAGGAAAAAAAAAAATTATCAAAAACTAACTTTCCACTTTAATATTTTTTTTTTCAATATCTTTATGATTTATTTAGAAATCGTTTGAAACATTCAGATGGTAAGTTTTTATTTTTTTCCTTAATTTATTTTCTTCATTAAAGTAGTTGAACTAGAAAAGATTTTTCTTATATGAATCTGCAGAATGTTAATACATTTATTTTATCTGTAATTATAAATTATTTATCATTTACATCCTAATGTGACTTACGATGGCAATCAGTAAAAATTCGACAGCGGAAAATCCTCCAATGAATAAACTGATTAAAAAAAAAGGAAAAATAAAATAAACTGCGGATTGAAAGCTAATGTTTGTAATTCAGTCTCCTCATTAGAAAACATTTCACTGATTTTCAACAATAAAGCTAAAAATATAAAATGGATTTTAATTACTAATAGTAATGTTAATTCATTTTTCCTTCAGGAAATTTAATTGGAAATTGTTAAAAATTATTTTTGAAATAATTTTTCTCAAAATCTTTTTTTCCTTCATCAATATACTAGGACTTTAAAAAAAAAATCCTTTTTTTAATATTAATAATAATTGTAATTTATAGTACTTCCAATTTAAAAAAGTACGATCAAAATAATCGAAATCATGTATGCCATGTAAATATTTGTTAAACTATATTAAAAAAGAAACTACTAAATAAATAATTCAATATAACGGGACTAATTCAAATATTTTAATTTAATAATGTAACAGAATCAATAAAATTCAAAAGGTAAAATAGTTAACGTTATCCAATACATGTTAAGAGGAACTTAACAGTAAAAGTCAATTAGGAAAAAAAATCTCAGAAAACTTTGTCTTTGCATAGTCGGAAAGGATAGAGAATTTATGGAAAGACGAAGCATATTTCTAAAATATATCCCTAATCTTTCAACAGATAAGAAGACAGTCCTGTCTTAGCCATACAAAAGGACCTAAGAACCAATGACAACCTTTTCGTGGAATTGCAATATAGAAAAGGAAGAGAAAATTTTATTTTTGAGAATTTTTGTTTTTTTAATTAATTTCTTTTAGAAAAAGTTTGGATAATTTAAAAACAAATTGCCTCTGAAAAAAAAAAGAGCATAGTAAAAAGGATTAACTAATAATTAACTATAACTTCTATTAAGAAATAATGTAAATGAAATCAATTAAAAGTAATTACTAATTGTCTTCTTTAACAAATAATAAATAATAAAAAAAAAGACGGAAAATCGTGAGATGGTACTGCAGTGTTTAAATACTTGTAAAATGAGAACACCATCGAAGATTCGGCCAACCAACAATTAGGTGTCGTTTCACCTTGTAATTAGCCACCTCGTTGTTTGACCTGAGATTGAGAGGTTTAGTGTTCTACTAATCACCTGCCTTCCTATGACAGTAATTAAGTAGCCCAGGTAAAGATTAGAAGCGAAACAGAGGAGGTTTTAAAATAGTCAAAGCAATCCCAAAAAGGAAAAGTAAGAAATTTCAACACTAACTGAAAAATAAAAAAATATCATGGTTTTTTGTTTTCAACAAGTAGCTTTTGAAAAATTTCAGAAGTTTGTAGAAGCTGCCAACAGTTTAATAAATTAAATTCTGTTAATTATCTAAACTTAGTTAAGGAAAATACTTCTTATTATTTAAAAAATAATAAATAAATAAAACCATATTTGCATTAAAGAATTGCTCAACAAACATTTTGAAAACAGGAAAAAAAAGAAGTTTTAAAATTGCGATCATGAACATTAAAATTGTATTAACTTTCAACTTAATATTAAAATGATTAACTGTCAATTCTTGCAGGTGATAAGTAATTTAATTTTAAAAAACAAACAAACAATAATTCATTCTAATAAATTAACTTTTTGAAATGTTTAACTTGTATAAATATTCTGAAGGTATTCAAAACTGATGGGAATAATAGTTTAACCATTAGAGTTTTGTAATCAAATACTATTATTAATATAAAACGTTTATAAAAGGAAAAAATTATTTCCACTAAAAGCGATAATGTAAATTTACAGTAAACTTTATTCATTTCGATGTTTTCATTTGATTCATTAAATTCTCAGAAATAAACAAAAAGGAATATAAATAAGATAAATTAAGAAAAAACAACAAAAAAAAACAACTTAATTAATACTAACAATACTACCATGTTTTCTAAAGAACACATAATAAAATGAAGCATTTTCCCAGGCCATATTTCTAATCTTATTCAATAATCTTATTTTAAGTTTTTTTTTTCTGAATTAATAATAAATCTTTGTAAAACAGAGCTAGTAGAATTAATTCTTTGATTTTTATTTTGCTGTGATATTTTAACTACAGCGTAATACTAGAAATAATTTATAAAGAGACTTATTCTACTGCTTTTCTTATTCCATTAGTGTTACTCTCTGTTTTATTAGTCGTTAGTTGGTTTTTAAGTAAGTGATAAGAAATAAGGAGGAGATGGATAATATTTCGATATTTGAACAATGAAATATTTAGAAATTAACTTTTGAATAATTATTTTAAAGTAACAATATTTTAAAGCTAATTAGCATAAGAATTACTAATAATGAGAATTACCTGTATCAAATTTAAATGATATTTAAATATAATATCCAAAATAATTATTTTATAATATGAACGAAATCGTATTTCAAATAAACCTAAATATATATTTTATTTTCGGAGAAATGAAATAGCAAATGTGATTCATGTTATTGGATTAAAATGTAAAAAACAAAAATTACAGTAAATCGTTCAAAGACATTTCAAATACAATAATATCAAAGTTTTAAACGATTTTAATGTTTTTATATATTAATTCAAAGATTTATTAATAAAAAAAAAGTAAGATCTTTCTCTATTTTCAGTTATAAAATACTTCTTTTTAACTTTCACTGTAATTCTTGTCACTTAAAATGAAATAGATTATATCATTTCACTTAGCAAAAATTGCAATTTTGTTTTCTTTATCATTTTTGAATGTAGTGATAACTAGGACTGAAACCAATTCTGAGGACCTTCTGTTGAGTGTATTAACTTCCCGTTTTTATAATCCGACTAAATACTTAAGTTCATTTTTAACAGCATTAAGTCATGTTTGCTTTGGAAAATTAATCTTTCTTTTTCTGTATAACCTTAGAAACGACGTTTCGAATAATCACGTAAAAATGCATTACAAGAGAGTCGTTAAAGAACGCGCCAATTGCCGAGGAGCATCCGGCGTCTCTCAGCTAAGCCTAATTTAATAATCGTCCGTTTCAAGCAGGTCATTTTGCAAATGGAGTTTGGAATATGACTCTTTGTGTCTGAAATGAATTATTCATTGGTCGGAGGAAGAGAGAGAACTGATTAAAACATGACTCCCAATTAAGGTAAAAACTGCACCTGCCACCTAGCGGCCAAAATAGGAAGCGCAAAGCCAGGTTGCTCTAGTGGGCGATTGGAAGTGATTAATCCGTTCACACCGATCAGTAAATCCCCAATTTAAATAAAGGATGGATTTAGGGCTGAAAAGGTCCAAGGATTACATTTCATCTTGCATAGAAAGATTAAGCCTTGAATTAAGCAAACCATAGACTTATGTTACTTTCTTTTTTTTAAAAAAAAAAAAAAAAAAAAAAACAATATTTTTAAACTTCATAATTTGTCTTTTCTTCTATAATTTATGTACAAAATCATAAATTTAGACAAGAAACCTATAAAATAATCTAAATTTTAAGATTACGATATCAGATATAATTGTCGTATATACAAATAAAAGATTGTAGGAAAAAACAAAAACAAACGTCATTGTTAAAATTCCTTACAAATATCACAGGCAGTTTCAGTAAATAAAATATTTAAGATGGAATTAAAAAAAAAAACATCGTTTCTATAAAAGTAAATTTTTGGTGAATACAATTTCAATTTGTAATTAATATTATTTTTGGCATTTTATTATTTACATTTTAAAATATCTTTTACATTGTTATGCTTTATGAGGTCAGGATTTTTTTTTCCCTATGTTGAGCTACTGATTTTCTTTTTTTTTTTCATGTCCCCAATTGCAGACGCCCTTCCCCCCCCCCTTCCGTCCCAATCAGTTTATAAATAAGTAAATAAGAATAGAATTGTTTACAAGAATATTAAAACTAGAGTCTGTTGAGAAATATTCTCAAGAAGATGTGGTAGGACTTACTATCTAATTTGAAACCTCTTTGAAGTCAGTTTATCAAGTGTTTAAACTGTAACTTAACATTCAAATTAAAAGTTATAAAGAAGCAATTGTAGTGATCAAAACTGAAATAATGCAATTAACAGGAAATAAAAAAGAGATTTTTATTTAAGTAATATTAGCAATTTATATTGTATTGTATTTACAACAGAGATTTACCAATGAAATGTTATGCTAGGCCATCGAAATTTTTCCATTCATTAAAAATACCGGGAGATCGTAATTAAAATACCCTATTCAACATTCTCTAGAGCGACATGTATCAGTCCAAATGCAACGGAATTTGTTAAGGTGATATTTCAGGACATGTGGCCAAGATTTCCGATAAAAAAAAGGGGTAAAGTCACCATTATGTCACTTGTGGCGCACAATTATGTTATTTGTTAAAGACATTCAGCTATACAGAGATACTCCTCCTAGCGATGAAACTGCTTAATGTGGTCCCCAGTCTGAAGGTGTAAAATCTGAAAGAGATGAATGCTGTTCAACGGCCGACCGTAACTGAGCTTCAGTGATGCTTCTCACATGTAGTGTAATAGAAGGCTGCCAAAATTCGTTTTTAGGTGTCCCTACAACCAGAAATCACAAGGATTACGATCCGGAGAACAGGGCGGCCACATGGTACGAAAAGTATGACTAATTACTCTGTTCTCGGTGAAACGTTGTCGTAGAAACTGCTGTACACAGCGTCCAATATATGGAAGCGCTCTATCTTACATGAAAGTGGTTGATTCCAGGCATTGTAATTGCAATTGGGTTGCGACAAAGGTGTTGAGCATTTCTCGGTATTTCTAGGCTGTCACAAGGCCATTGCCAGTAGCTTCTTCGAAGAAGAATGGTCCAAGGACAAATGTGGCTGTGAATCGACAATAACTTTAACCGAGTGCAGTGGAATCAGCTGGGAATCATGAGGGTTATCCATGTCCCATGTTCACCGCTTCACTGAGGTAAAAATGTGTCTCGTCGCTGTACAAGATCTGCCATGGCCATGACTCATCCACTTCTATTCTGGCAAGAAAGGTTCATGCAAATGTCATTCGAGTTTCCTTGGCAAGCAACTGCTGGTTGTGGCTGATCTTATCCGGGTAACAATGCACCACCACACTTTCACACTGTGCCGTAAGATACATCTAACTGTTTTGACACTGCATATGCACAACCGGAGCCTACAATGCTATTCATTGACTGTTCAATAATAGCTATGGCAACATCTTCAACGACTTGTGAAGTGATAGGATTGCGCCCTCGACTGGATTGAACTCCTAAATGTCCAGTTTCCTGGCATCGCGTCATTATTCTCCTGGAGAGCTTGTGGAGTCAATGGTCATAGATGTAACTGCTTATGATGGGGAAGTCGAAGCA
>JAFIDM010012231.1:6175481-6191716 GCA_023159025.1 Thereuonema tuberculata | reverse complement strand
TTTTTTGGCTGCTAGTATTGTTGCAATGATTACGTGTAAAATAATTTGTAAAACTATGGAGTAACACAAACACATTTAACTTCAATCTACAAATACTTCGAGATGAGGAGAGCTCTGCAAGTTGAAAACGTTCTAGGGTCTCAAAGACATCCTAATTTCTACTCTTTCTTATTGTTGCTTATCTTGGATTTATGAAAGTGAATAATCTTAAGTACATATTATTTAGTACAGTATTTATTTATTTAATAAGTAAAGAAGTAAATAAATAAATAATAAATGAATAATAAATATTCATTACCGCTAGCTAAAAGGTTTTAAAAAAAGGCTGATTTATTTCATTTCATTTTAAATAGATTAGGTTAAAGAATCCCATTTACAGGCTATGTTGGGTTCGTAAAGGCCCAAAATCCCAGATTGCTTTTTTTTTTTTGGGTTGTCTTTGAAGGGGGGGGGTCTTCTAACCCCTACAACCCCCCCCTCCCCCGAAACGCTAGTGGTTTGAGTTATAGGTGCAACAATTCCTCGATCACGGGGATGAAGTTGAGATCCGGTGGTGAATCCAATGCCCTGCCGCCTTTAACCTCAAGAAATCTTTATTTTACAAAGGGCTGGGTAGAATCTAGGACTCATCATCGAAGTCAACCTCCGCCATAAATTGATCCGGCTCGTCCACTCACAGCCCAGCGACTGTGGACCAATTTTTAAATGTTAAATGAATATATAAATATGGTAATAAGTGATTTGAAATGATGTGATCGTAAGTATGAAATATACATACAAAAAAAATCCTTCCAAAATATATTTAGATCTAATAAGTAAAAATAAATATTTTCTTAAGTTAAAAAAAAAATAAAAATAAAATAAGATAAAAAAAATAAAAATTAAAAATATAACGTCTTCTTAAGAAAAAAAGCTTTTTATGTGATTTATTTAGACAATAAAAATTCGAGTAAAAGCGCTTCCCCACCTGTGAATTCCATGATGCTTTTATTGTGCAGTAAAAGTAAAATAGCAGCCGATTATTACAGGTGGTAATGCACTGCTTTTGGTCTACCTGTCACCTCTTGTCATCTGCGGTGTTTTTAAGTGTTCGTTTCTAAGCAACAGGTTCCAATGATGATACGTTTTTAGGAGTTAATATCTCACGATAGGAGTTGCTCTCTCTGGTGATATGGAACTCCTACACAAAGACGCTACAACCAGTTCTTTTCTTTACTTATTTCTTAAAATTAACGAGTTCACATTCCAATATTATAAATTAGAAAACATTAAGTCTTTTATAATTTCTTTCTAATTTTAAAATATAAATATGCAATACTGTATATTTTGCAATTAAAGCAAACTTAGCGTTATTGTTGTAAGTTTCCCTTGAACAAACTACAAAATACACTACATCAACATATATCTCATCTTTTCTTCTTCGTTTTGCGGGAAAAATACAGTAACATAATATAGAAATTCCGTAAATACATATTCAAAAGATACAAAACAAGAAACATTTACAAAATTAGTGACGCTTTATGGGAACATGGGAATTAGTAAAACATTGCTAATTTTACACAAATTTATTATTTTTAGCAACGAAATTAAGACTATTAATAGTGCTAGCAATTAAAATCCTAATTGCTTTAATGTCTCTATAGATCACGTTTAGACAGCTAATCATTGGTAGTTACCCTTGCTTTCTTTCTATTATGTCACATAAAAGATGAGTGATAATACATAGCATTCATTATTACGATGTTGTAACAGGAAGAAATCATGCATTACTGTTACCCAATTAAGAGGACTTTAAAACCACTTTAGACTTACAATCGCAAATTATCATTAATGATCATTATTAAATATATATTTTCCCCTCAAAGATAAACCCTTTTTTCTTTTTGGTTTTGTTATGTAAAATTTATACTTTAGTTTTACTTATTTATTTATTTTTAATGTGTGGGTTTTTTTTGATCGATTAATCTTTTCTTTTTGTTATTTGATTGCCTCAGTTTTCAAAACTCGATGGCTTTAGAGGAGAACGAGATGAACATTTTCTTATTTACGATTGTCTGTTAGAATTTCATTAAAACAAATAAAGGTTTTCATTATTATTTAACTATTTTTTCAAATAGAGAAGTTATTGTTAAGAGAAAAAAAAGACTGTTTAAATTGTATAATATTTCAATTCTATCCTACATACAAAATAAGCCTATCAAGTGTCGTCTGAATAAAATAAATAAAACAAGATAATAATTTATTCACATAAAAGTTGCTTTTCACAAGCAAACGAACGAAACACACAGCGATGACGAGATATTTTAATATAAAAATGAAGAATCCTTAGACACTTTCTTAATTCTTGGCTTTGATGGCGTCGGAGGAACGGAAAGAACAAGAAATGTATTTAAGAACAATATCAATGCTATGAATGAATATTTTAAATTTTAACATTACTATTACTTTGAACTTTTTTTTTTTAATTATTGTATTTTAACTTTAGAATCCATTGATAGGAATAAATTGCCCCAACGGGAATGTACTAATATTTACTAAAAAATATAAAGATAAACATTTGTATTTTTTTTTAAAAAATGAAAAAAATATAAAGTTGGACGAGAAATATTAGATATTGGAAAAGATTTTTGTCTTTCCTTGCTTTGTCTTTTTTTCTTGAAGTATAAAAAAAAAAAAGGGCAGAGAAATGGATGGTCGTAGGGGTGTAAAACACAACGAGGTAATGTGTTGGTAGGAGGAGATTGTGACGAGCTTTTTCTGCTGCTCTGAAGAGCTGTAACCCAACCCTTGTCAATAATTCAGCAGTAGCAGTCGTTTAATTCCGGTTGCTTTATAAGAATTGATCCACGAACGAAGAGGCCATGTTGGTGAAACCACTGCTACACCATCTGCGTCGTTCGTCTTTCGAACAGTTCGCTGAGAAATTGCAAGACATCTGTTCACCATTCGCAGAATTAGGAGAAAAAAAAAAAACCTAATCTTAAAAAATGGCTGAAAGCACAATCAGACCGTTTTTCTGATATGAAAAGTGGATGTGACTTTGGATGTATAAGGATTGGTATTATTCTGGATAATAAGAATTCTCCAGATAAAAGCTTTTGAACTAGATCTTATAGGAACGAATCTTAGGTTACTGTTTTATTTTGCAGTCTTAACCAAAATCTAAAAATTACTAGGTTTTGGGATTCTGGCTAAGACTGCGAAGGCTTTTTGACTGATCGTGTGATTCCCGAATGGAACAGTGATGAATATTCTGATGAGGATGGTTCACTTGTCAATCGAAATTAAGTATAAATATAGGATCAATCTGTGCTATACAGAGCTTAACATTGATTGTAATTATAAAAACATTAGACTCTCAACTTTGGAAACAATGACTTCCATTCCATGATGTCTGTTCGCGTCAGGTTGTCAACAATCTTAAATTTTCCTTATTACATCAACATAAGCAATTATATTTCTTACAACATCATAAAGATACTACTCAATTAAATGTTCTACATTACGGAAGACTTGTTTAAAGATTAAAATACATTTTTTGTTATCCTATCGAGTCGTTAATTTTAAATTTTTCTTTTTACTTTGCCTAAAGTTCCATTGTTGAAGTCTTTGTTCAGTAACATGATTAAACCGTCAATCTTTGCAGAAAACAAGCAAGTGCAACTACAATGAATAAGTTTATCATTATTTATTGAAACTTCAGTAAGAATAGAAACGATAATAATAATCACTGTTAAGGTTTTCGTTCCTATTTAGGATAATAACTTCAACTTATTACCAAGACCGTGATTTCTGGCTTTCTTTACGAAATATAAAGGATGTATTTCTAAGAATTGAATTGAATTGAATATTTATCTATTTCACTTATCTGCCTTTGAATATTATAAAATAAATATTTTATATTTAGTTTTTTACCTGTAAATTCTTGCATTAAGGTCCTGACTCAAGCAATTCATGCAACAGCAAACCTTTTATTTCTCCTGTATATTTCTTTTACTAATGCATCTAAAATTCTAAAAATTCAATATGATCTTGGAAAGCATATGGGATTTATATTTGCTTGTTTTTAATTTTCAAAATATTCTATAATTAATTAAATTAAAATTCAAACAAATTTTTGGGCGTTTTCGAGATATTACTTGGTATTTTCAACTTAAAAAAAAACTTGACAAAAACCTGAAATGATAAAAAATTCGTAAACTAATGACTTGTATTTAAAATATTTATTGTTAGTGCAATAGTTATTTTTTTAAAAAATAAAAACTCTGTTTTTTAAAATTGTTATCAAACATTTTTTTTTATAGAAATAGATTTTTGTTAATTCTATTAACATCTGTTTCTATAAAAAATGCTTCAAAACAAATTTATTTTTGGAAACGAACAGCATCAAATGAATTTGCATGGCATTTAGAAAGCCTTTAATGATTATTTGATAATTTAAAAAAAAAAAAAATTTAATCTCGAACAATTTAAAAAAGCAGAGTTTTTTTTTATTTTTTAAAAAATTTACTATAGCACTAATAATAAATATTTTAAATACAAGTCATTTGGTTACGAATTTTTTATCATTTCAGGTTTTTGTCAAGGTTTTTGTTTTAGTTGAAAATACCAAGTAATATCTCGAAAACGCCCAAAAAATTAAGTTTTAATTAAGTTTGAATTTTAATTTAATTAATTATAGAATATTTTGAAAATTAAAAACAAGCAAATATAAATTCCATATGCTTCCCAAGGTCATATTGAAATTTTCAGAATTAGAGATGCATTGGCAAAAGAAATATATAAAAAGAAAGAAAAGGTTTGCAGTCGCCTGAATTGCTTGAATTAGGACCTTAAAGAAATTGAGATAATCTATCCATCTGAAAAATGCATTCAACAAAATGCTTACAAGATTAAAACAAACAAAAAAAGGCTAAGGACAAATACAGAGAAACAAGAAAAATCGCAAAGCCGACAGAGTTTGAGAATTTATTGATGATTTTCTTTGCTATTTTATGAACATTTATAATAGATTTTAAATATTAAACAACTATATTTCTGCATCAGCTTAAAAATGTTAACATTGACTAAGATTACAGCTACAATTTATGAATGACAACGCCAACTCATTTTTAACATTCGTTAAACTACTTTACTTATCATTCATTCTGTCTGTCTGTCTGTCTGTCTTCTCTTTCTCCCTCCTAAGAACTTTTGAACCGGGATGGTTCTTCTTGAAATTTAGCATACATATTTAAGAACTAAGACGATCTAATTTTTATATTTGAAATCTGTCCCAAGCGAGTCTTTATTGAGAAATTAGTGCGAGAGGGCAATAAAAATCCCACAGAAAACAACTGGATTCTAAAGAATGGATGTCTTTCACTGTCTTATTTAATGGGATTGAATCCTTTTAAACAATCCATTCACGAGAGTTTGATTTCATGTAATTAAGATTAATTGGCAAAACAAAATGAGAAACAAGGCAGCACAGGAATAAATCAATTGCCTTTCTGATTCAAGCATCGGAAGGGAACGGTCGTTTCGCCCTTCAAGGGACTCATCAGCCTTCCCCGATAAAAGACCCAGAAAGGCAAGATCTTAAATGAAGGCCATCGTCACACCTGGCAGTGATCCCCGAAACAAAAAAAATCAACAATAACAAATGCTGTGCTGATTGGCACAGCCAAATTGACTTAACATTAATTAACTGACTTTAACTTAATGAAATGAATTTCATTATTTTTTTTTATTAAAATGGAAAATTCCACTCTTCGTAATCAGAAGATATTAGAATTTGAAAATAAACGTAAACTTTGCGTCCGTGTCGTTTTGGACGACTTAAAAAGAAAAAGAAAAAGAATATATATATATAAAAAGTAAGAATAACATTTTCAGGATAGGAAGCTTTAACAGGGACCCAGGCACTGCCGCCAGGACACATAACCCTTTCGGAGCATCTATATCAATTTATGTTAACTACGTGATATGTTGTTTGTTTTAATTTAGTCAAATTAATTTTTGTGACACTTCTCAAATTTGGTCCCCATAAACAGTAAAAAGAAATTCAGAAGTAAATCACAGAAATTAGTACAAAAAAATTGTGATTCATCTTTTTTTTTCAAACTAATAAAAATTACAGCTATTTACTGTATTTTCTCAAGCTTTCAATGTTTTTTTGTCTGATGCTCCCGTAGCACATGCTTAGAATTCAGTGACTTTACTGTAGCTGAATTTCTCAATTATTAATAAAAACTTTACCATTCAAAATTAAGAGTTAAAGAATCCCCTGTTTACAAGGCACCTGTGGCAATTCTCGATGATCTTGTCACATGATGACCACTTCAATCTCATTACTACAATTTCTGTTCTAGGAAACATTCTAGAATTCCCTTAATCAACTTTACAGTAATCTCAATTTGTGTATCTTTACAATAAAAATTAAAATAAAAAAATTATTCTCGCCTTAATTCTTTCCTTTCTTATTCTCAGTAAATCACTATGATATCTAATGTTAAAGTTGCCATTTTCATGCATCAAATTTGGACGCGCCAAAGCGTACAAAAAATATCAATTAAGAATAAACAAATAGTTTTCCTATTTTTATTCAAGTCCTGCGAATAGAGTATTTTTTCTTTCAAACTAAAAACGAAACAAAAAGTAATAGTTTTCAGAAAAGGAAGGTTTTTTTAAAATAATACACACAAATAAAAAAAGAAAAAAAAACAACAACAATTTAAATTGCTTCAGGCTAAAGACGTATCTAAATTAAATGATATTTAACTTCAGTAAGAAATTAAATAAAAATAAAGATTAATTAGCAGCTTCCATATTTTATCATTAAGGGCTTGTTACGTAGGTAAATACTGAAGCCTACAATATCCTCAATTATACCTGGTGACATTTTTTAACTCCCACTGAATAAAGATTAAAAAAAAAACCCCAAGGTTCGTCAAACTCATCTGAGTTCAATCCCCGAAGAAAACAATTTCTAAGAAAAGAGTTGAAGCAGCGTTCAATTTGCGTTGGCTTCCCTTACATCCACCTTCATAAATAAACACTTTGCTAATTAACGGACTTCTCGGCAGTTGGTGGCTAAACATTGGGATTTCTAATTTGCGGGATCAACTCGAAATCCTCCGAGATTTGGATATTTTTATACTTAGCTTCAAGGGAAAGATACAATGGAAGCAAGAACAGATACAAATAATGAAGCTATGACAGAAAAAAAAATGCAAACTTATAAGATGTTGAATTGATTTAAGCTCATTTTTCATGAAATCTAACAATGTTTTGCCCGGAAGACAGCAAGTTGAAGGCATAAAGGTTGAACGCGTAAGTTGCAAAAGGTAACACTATTTCCTTCTGTTAACAAATACAGGCTTTTAATAATAATTTAGTTACTCTGACTTTTTTTTTTATTACAGAAATCTCAATCTGCTTAGTCTTTACAATAAAATTTAAAAAAATAGATCATGAACATTTTCTTAATTATATCCAAAAAATATTCTAAATACAACGAAAATGTGCAAATACTGAAATATGCTCTCAAACTCAAAAAGTTTAATTTTTACATAAACAATAAAGACTGTATTTAGAATGAAATATCAGGGAAAATGTGATTTTAATAGTTTGTTTTTTAGGTTAAAGAGCTACTTTATATGTTAATGAAAAAAAATTAGTTAATAATCCGAGCCAAGTTCCTGTTCTAAGTTGTTCATTTATTGTTAAAAGTTATCATAGGAAAATCTATCGTTTTATAAAACACTTGATAATAGCCAGAAACTATAGTCGTATTTAACTAATTTTTGTATTAAAGGAACTTTTTTTGAATATTAACCAGGTGCATCGGTTATCATTTGTGAGTAAATTAGATATTATCAATTCAATGTTAAATTTCCAGTTTCCTTTTGAATCTTGACAATGCCTTGTTAGAGGAATGAATAGTCTTGGTTCTTAGAAACGTGTTCTGAATCTCGTAAATTAATTTGCGATTCCATTAAGAATAACTGAAATATGTGGATTCTGCCGTCTTTAGTTTCAATATTACTCTGGCTAAGTGTAGTAGATGTTTGTTAATTACAGCCACTGTTTTAAAACCCAGTCCAACGGGCAAAATAAGATGTCTCTGAGCGTTTGCTTCTATTAAGGAGACTTCCTCGGCCGCTGTGTTGCTGCGGTTTTCCTGCCTGCTGCAATCGGTTAATCCAACGAGTAATTAAGAGAATTGCGACTCAAGACTCCACAAGTAGTTCGGCTTTGTTGTCGAGGCTTAACCCTAACGATCTCTGTTTCGCGCCGCACAGAGAAGCGTCATCTTTAAACTTACTCCTGGAACAAGGGAGCGCTTTAATAGGAAGAGCGGACGCCCGCGCGCTTCCATTACCATAACGGTGCATCTCGGTGGCAGTAAACAAGGACGGCGAAGAGAGCGTAGCCAAGCGGAAAGTGACGGAGCAGCGACGCCCCTTCTGGCCGCCCAAGAAGAAGCAAACGCCGCTGAGCTTCTCATTGACGCCGATGATCTCCAACTTCAAAATAATCTCTTGAAGCAACAGAGAATCAAGAGAAACAGAATTAGGAAAAGGAAAGAACAAACAAAAGAAAGAAGCAACGTGTTTCACATCAAAGTTTAAAGAAGAAAAAAAAATGAAATAAATAATAAATAAATAAGGTTTTTCTTAAATACACTAATGCAGACAAATAGTCTGTTACGATTCACAGTAAAATATATATAACAATCTAAGTAGTATATTTATAAATATACATATAAATTAAATGCATATGTAACACTGCATAGTTAAGAACAAGAAGTTCTTGTCCTGAAATAACCGAAAGTTTACTTTTCTTAAAAATGTTCATTGGTCTATTGCTTTTTTTATTTTTATTTTTATTTTTTTTTTTTAATCTTGAAAACAATACAGAGAAAAAAAACCCTACGTAAATATTTTAAGTTTCTCATTTGCTGAAAATTAATTTAATCATAAACTCGTTAATTTTCATTAGATCAAAGTACGTTCATACGATAATCGATTTCTAAGCGGATTTAGAAATGTAAATTTTGTTTTGCAGAGTGCAGGAAGTTATAATAATAGATCAGGACAGAATAAGTAAGTATATACAATAAGCTTATTGTCGTAAATATATACAATATATATTCTCTTCTGAATTACACATCAATACATATATAAGTGTATATCAATACATAAATAAGTTCATAACGACAAGAGTTCTGTATTCTTCGAGCACCCACAAGAACAACATTTCATTTACCTTATTTTGATGGACGAACTTTCTTCTCCACATTAGCGGCGAATAAATGAAGGTACTACAAGTTCTTTAAGTCTATCGTTCTGTCGAATTCCAAACAGTCATATTGGGATTTCAAACACACTGCGATTGCTAATTACTTTAATTAAAACATTAACAGAACTGTCCTCGTGATCTATTTATTCAATATCTTTGTCCAAATTTCTAACTGCATGCCGATGTATTCTTTTTGTCCTTTACTTTACACCTCTGTCCTTCCCTTACGCCACTATCGTTTTTTCTTCCGACTTTCCTGTCCACAATCACCACATGTCTCACCACACCTGCATCTCACGCACGTGATCGTTTACTGTTCTCCATAGTTTTATTGTTTAACTCCTGAATTACTACGGTTTCATTATTTAATTATTTCCTACAATAAGCATTGTTAAACATCCCTGAACTTCATTGTTCCACTTGTAATTTATTTCTGCGGGGATTTCTGTTGTATTCATGGGCATTTTTTTTTACAGGAGATCAAACAAAACAACTGGTAGTAATTGTAAATGCAGATTGACAGTTTGCATAAGATTTATTCAGTTTATTAATCCTATAGGAAAACATAGTTAAAGACAAACTTTGGTTAGTTAATGGTTTCATTTCTTTTAAATAATGCAAATCCGACTGCAATTATTATATACTTTTTTTGATTAATCAACAATTTAAACATTTAAAGGATTCAGTTGGTAATTGGATTTTTTTCTGTGGCCCCAAGGACGGATAATCAAAATTCACTCCGAAAGCGCCACCAAAGAAATTTCCAAATTTGAAAACAAGTCTTATTTTCCAACTAAACAAAAAAACAACAAACAAACAAACAAAACAAAACAAAAAAAATCTGTTTTGTCGCCTGCTTCCCTCCACCCCTACCATAGTACTTCAGTTAAACCAATCCCTGGGAGCTAATGATTGAAAGAAGTCGTTCTTTGTGAAACATCACTCAATTTAATTTTTAGCAGGAATTGTTCAAAGACGTATTTTTATCGTTTTTGAATTTACATTATTTTTTTAATTAGAGTTATTTTAAGGCTTTAAGAAGTAATTTGAACTACATTTGCAGTTATTATTATTTGATGGTGTTTGCAACGTATAAACATCATAGGTTTTACAGGTAATTAGAATGATTTGCAAATCTTTTACTCAACGTATTCTCAGAGATTACAAGAAATCTGTAGATTAGTGCATTTGGTTTTCCTTTCAAACGCTAATTAGAATCTCCCCATTGAGTCTGCCTGCTTTAACATTAATTTATTCTTCAGTACAACAATGGTTTTAATCAATGACCTTTTACTTAGTCCACTAATGAGTTAAAAATCAACAGACTGGGCCTTCATTTGAAATTTTTATGAACACAAAGTGAAGCGTGGGCAAAAATAATGATGGTTCCAGTGAAGAAGACACTCTTTCAGTTTTCTTTTCTAACCGAGTCAATATCTTCTGTCCTCTTTTGCAATTTCTACTTAAAATTCTTTTGATAAGAAATCAAGAACATCTTTCATAAGAGAAATGTAAAATGTAAATTTAGAACGCATAAAAACCATTCACAAATACAATTAGCCAAAATAAAACAAAGTCGTTGTGATTTAACTACTAATCAACTGAAACCTCTAGTTCTACAAACAACGCGTGAATTACATAGATGTTGGTATTTGGAGTATTTTCACTTTGTTGTTGAAGAAATAAAAAAAAATCATTGTTAGGTAAAGTAGATATTTTCCCTCCAATTTTTTTATCTATCAAATAATGACTAATCTTGCAAAATGCCAAAAATACCAAAAATAACCTTAGCAACAAAAAATGTTAAATAAAAAAGCCTTTAAAGAAAATTACAGTGCAATGTATAGGAATTCTCTATAGGAATTACTGCTGTAGCTAATTATGATAAGTAATTGTTGAAATATCGTGACATTTTATCAATTCTTAACAGAACATTTATCCACGTGTAAACTGTGAAACTTGTTTAATCCGAAAAATTAGATTTTATTGTTTCAAAAGTTCTGCAGTTTAAACTGTTTCAAAATTTATAAACTTAAATGAAAAGAAAAAATTATAAGATTTTTAACTTAAGAGCCAGTAACTGTATTAGAACTTGTAAAAATATTGTATTTACTTTATTTTAGTTATAATTCAGTCAAGTCTTAAGGAATTCGTTTGAAAAAACAACAACAATTGCATTGAAGATCAATCCTCATTGTTAAAATGTTATAAATGTACATTGTATATCAAAATAAATTAAAACAGAAAAAGGAGAATATGAAGAAAAAAGAAAAGCGTCCATGTGCAACAGAAAAGAAGAAAATAAAATGACCAAAACTACTTCCTTAAATTTTAGATAAGGATTATCGCTAATAAGGAGCGAAGAAGAAAATATGAGCGTCCCTTTATTAAGTGAAGTATCCAGTTTCCTCTATTCTTATTATTGAAATTTGCAAATCCTTTCTCCGAAAGGTTTTAAAATAGGTTTAATCGCAGTGAGATCCGAAGACCTATAAGGCCAGTGAAGATAAAATAAAATGCCTTGGTTACTTGAAGATTTCGTCCAGAAGATAAAGTAAACTTGCATTCTTATTGATAAGAATAGCCTGTATGATAAAATTCTTACTAGGTTTATTTATTCTCTTAAAGTGCTTAATAATGTTTTTAATGATTTGAACAAATGAACAAGATATGAAAAAAATTGCTTCTGGTCAAGGGAAAAAACACAAAACAAAGAATCCTCATATTTTCCTCATCAACACTATAAATACCGTGAATTCATTCATTAATAATAAAATTCTTATTAGTATTTTTAGATTAGGACAATATTTTTCATTTTTACGCGAATTTCTTACGTTGAAAAGAAATGAAAAATGATCTTTTTTTTTTATTAATTAAAAGTTACTACAAAATTTAAAATTACTTGTAATTGATTCCTCTTAAGATTGATCTAATTAATTGAATGTCAAGCATCTTTTGTTACCGACTTGAGCAATGAGTTCGTTGACCTTCCATTTGGATTCGATTGGAGTTTTTCGAACCTTGGAATCTCATCAGGGACGCTATTGCAGACCCGTGATGTCAGAAGAGGATTGTGGGAGTCACGGCTCTCCTGATGGATGATTGCTGAACGATCGGGAAGGTTGGGATACAACCATTTCTACGCGGGGGAAGATTCGACGAGTTAGAACGACCCTGCCAATGTTGCTACCGATTCAAATCGTCTCAAAATAAACAGAGAAATTTTTAACAGGCATTCGGAAGGATCTCGAGACATTTCAAACAGACCACCTTAAATTTACAAAGTAAATTTCAATTTTCTCCAATAAGTGTTATTAAAGCTTCCAGTGACCCGGTGTTTGATTGAATGAATAATGAAAACAACTCTTATCACTCGTCTGACTCTTCCAGACAACACCGGAAGTGGGTAACATTATCACACAAAGAGATTCTATGAAGTTCCATGAAAATAACAGTTTTCCAATATTAATAATTGACTAATAAATAGCAAAATAACATTTATAATTAAGTATTAACAAATCTTCTATTAACAATTTTTGATTTTTTTTTAATAATATCTAAAGAAAAAAAAATGGTTTTTCATCTAAATAAAAAAAAAAGCCATAAAATACAAACTGCGTAAAGATTGCTTTATACTTTTGTTTATCTTTTTCCTCTTTCTTAAAAACATCTACTCTTCTATTTTTAATCTGAATTTTTTTTTTTCAATTTTTCAAAATACCCATAAAATCTTTAAAATGTATGAAACTAGTTATTTTTCAAAACTTTAGCGTTTTAAATCAAGATGTACTTTTAGTTAGCATACCGGTATATATACATAATTTTATAAGTATAATAATGCCAGTGATTTTTTTTAAAAAGAGCGATTAAAAAAATAATAATAAAAAGATTAAAAAAACAAGTAGTAGTAGTTAATTCTCTTGACCATCAGCGACTTCAACCAAGTAATTTGTGTAACTCATTTCTTATTGTGTTGAAACAAGAGAGAAAGAAAAACAAGTGGGTTATCTGTTACCAACTACAAAGAAGTCAGATGTCTAAGAAACTTAGAAGTAGAAAGAAGAAAGATTTTTTTTTTAATGACTGAAGGAACCCCTTCAAATGCTGTGAAGGTAAAAACCAAACAGAACTAAATGGTTTTCAGAGACCTTTTATTTGTTGATATCTTTTATGAGAAAACAATGTTTTATAAATTTTAAGATCCAAGACTTCCTACAAATGAGTTACCATTTAAAAAAGTTTCAATTATTTCAAGAAGCAGAATCGTTCTTTCGATAAAATTGAAATGGGCAACAAGAAACCTGTGAGGAACTGAAACATTGTAGCTGGATATAATTAGAATCCACCTTAGATATCCACGAAATCTTTTATTACGTAACAGCGGGAAATAAATAAATAATAATTAAACAAAAAACAAACAACTATTGGTCATGAGCAAACTCATTTTGGAGATTGTTGGAAAATAAGGGACAGACAATCAGCAATTTGTTAATAAAAGGTTACAAGTAATATTAATTATTATGCATTAGACATTGATTTGGGAACATTATGATTAAAAAATATATATCTCAGATTTCCATAGGCATTATGTTACAAGCATTTGTTTGCTAGAGAATCGATATTACCAATACATTGTAATTATCAGGGGGGTTATTTTTTTCACCTCTCATTAAATGATCTTCGGAAATCTGAAAAGGACTCGAAATCGTTGACTTTATACAATACATTTTTTATGACAAAAAAATGTTATGACAATAAACTAATATTGAAAAATTTTATATTTTCCTTTATTCAACTTCTCAACATAAGCTTACAGATAAATTCTGGAAATAATCCAGTTAATTTTTTTTTTTCTTGGAAGAGAAGGTATTTTTTTTTTTATTTGTAAGAAAGCAACAGAACCAGAAATCAACGAAACCCTAAAGTTTGAGACATTTACAATATCTGATTAATTAATTAGCAGAGGTTTCAAAAATAGGATTAATTAATTGAATTCCGGATGCGATTATTGTGGATAGTAATTAATTAATGAAATTACTATTTGATATTAATAATCACCAGCACTGCCTGTCATTATGACCTGCAGGTTTCTAAAATGCTTTAACCAGAATGAGAGCGTTTTAATCTATATTTTAATTCCATTTCTCATTTATCTGTTATTTAAATCTCGTTTAACTGTTAATTATTCCCTTATAATTCTAAATATAATTTTGATATTTTTCAATTAGTGTTATAAGTTAAAAATCAACGTCAATTCTAGGAAAAAAAAAACAAAACGAAAACAATATTCATTTCCAATGTTTTTTTGTTGGATGAAATACAATGAATTAAAAAAATGCAAGAAACTAAAAGAAGATGAAGAAAATAATTTTAATAATGACGTATTTAAAACTTTGGTAGCTACTCTAGCTATCTTATTTCATTAAAAATGATTAGTTATAAATAATTAACTAATCAGAATTTGGATGGTAAATGCACGACGTTGTTTAATCAGTCAAAAAAAAAGGAATGTTTATTAGATTAATCAAATATTTCTGCTTTATTAGATGTGTGCAAATTAAAGTGATCCATTTTGTTTTAATCAATTTTTAGTCGTTATATTGAGTACTACATACGTTTAAATTCGTTTCACGAATTCTTGAATCATTAACTGTTTGCATTTCTCGAAATTCTTGGAAAACTATTAACAAATTTGTAATTTTTTTTAAAATTATTTGAATAAATTTTGATTTTCCAAAAATATAAATTCAGAAAATGTATAGTTCTATATCTGTTTATTGGTCGCTTCAAACCTGTAACAGTTTTTACAAGATGGTCCCTAAAGTCAAGCAAGAAACTATTTCTAAATTTGTTCTCAAACAAAAAATTCGAAACGATACTTGATCTCTTTAAATAAATTTGCAATTATGAAGTTAACATTTGAAATTAAATTTCTTAACATTTTAATGGTTAGATTTTAGGTAATTAAAGAAAAAATTCTAATCATGAATAGACAGAAAAAAAAAACCCTTTGAAAAAAGAAAAAAAAAACCATATTAATTAGATATAAAAATTTAGATATTAAACAATGAAAAGAAAGATAAAGAAAATACCTATAAACTTCTTAAAAACATTATTTTATTCACTTTTTTCATTCGATGTCATGTAAAATGTTTATTGATTGCCTTTTTGAAAAGTTAAAAACCAATGCAGTTAAGAAAGCGAATATTAAGAATGCATTAACAAAATCCAAAAATGAAACCACAAAATGATTTAGTCCTTAATCAATATTAATTCACTTCAATTTTTGATAGCTTTAAGACCTATACTCCTACGAATTAAGATCTACATCAGGGTAATTTAATATAGTCTTCATAAAGCTTTTTTTCTTTTTCAATATTTATAAAGTATACAGATATTTTTTTTTCTTAAGTCTTTCTTTTTTTTAGCTCTTGATAGGCTATCAGTAATGCGTCTAGAAATTCAGAAAGTACTGCATAATTAACTATTAGCTAATGTTTAACCATACTTGTTTCAATAACCGTATTTTTCTTTCTATTTCTTTTATTTCTTTTTGCAATCTTTTCGAATAGATGCAATTAGAAAAAAATCAAAAATCGAAGATTTGGTGATGCAAAAAAAAAAACAACAACAACAAAAAAACAAAAAAGAAAACAAAAACCCAACAACAAAACAAAGGATTTCCTGTAATTTTATCTCTGTTTCAGATAATCCAACTTGTTAAGCTTTACATTAAGTTTAAACTTTAAATTTCTTTTTATTTATTTAAAATGATTAATATATTACTCGCATTGTAATTTATTTAAACAAACTTGAATAGCTTCCGGGTTTTTCTTGTTCTGCGCACAATCCAATCGATATTTTTTGTTATTCTAAGGTTTAGCAAACTTATTTCTAACTTACAGAGGTTGAAATTGGTTAAAGATACGATCTTTCAAGGAAAAAAAAAA
>JAFIDM010012231.1:6153627-6170481 GCA_023159025.1 Thereuonema tuberculata | reverse complement strand
AAAAGCCTCATTGTCAAACGAAGCGGTTATGATCTATTTTTAATTCAGTGGCTTTTGTGAAAAGGTGGAAAAGCGAAAATAATTGAAACAAATCCACTACTTTGGTATTTATCTCTTAATAAGTTAATTTGCTTGATTAAGAGACGCTGATTAGATGATCCTGTCAGTTGCTAATTCTACCAATCAAGCAATTTACTTAAGAATTCTAAAATTGTGATGAAATGTTTCCTGGTAATAATTGTTAAATGAAAATCATTACCTCATTGATCATTTTGTGCTGAAATGAAGTGTTTTCGCTAAAGGAATAAAAGGTTTGCAAGTTACATTTCTTAAATACTAATTTGAATTAATTATTTTATTGCTTGAAATTTATTATTTTTGACTTCTTGATATTATTAAATGACAATGGTATTTAGAATGTGTTTCCTTGGACTATTGTTACGCTACTAATAATGACCTTGACGGTTGCTTTCTACTACATCATCGTAAATGTAATTATTCATTGCTGTGATGATCTAATCGAAAAGAAAGCGAATATGTTCTTAGCTAACAACAATCCAAAGAAATCCGAGATGAAATTATAAGGAATACTCTGTTTACGAAAAGTGTAGCCATTTATCAAGAGGCTGATAAGTCTTCAGTCGGGGTCAGATTTGCCTAATCGCCCACTACATGGAACCGTATTCTTTATTGCTGCAAAAGCGGGTGAGCGTTGGACTTGCCATTGATTGGATCTCACTTCTTCTCTGACTGTGAATCGAGGGGGGACTTATTTTTCATCCGCATGGACAATAGGGGTTATTGATAGGGGATCTTTAATTATTCAATAAGTGGATAATTGTTTGAAACATT
This sequence comes from Thereuonema tuberculata, assembly GCA_023159025.1. Taxonomy (NCBI): domain Eukaryota; kingdom Metazoa; phylum Arthropoda; class Chilopoda; order Scutigeromorpha; family Scutigeridae; genus Thereuonema; species Thereuonema tuberculata. Next base: position 6,169,629 of record JAFIDM010012231.1, on the reverse strand, counting down.
CAGAAACTTCAGCATCTAACACAAAGTGGAGAGATACCAATTTAAACTTAGAGGTTAATTCTTTTCCATTAAGTTGTTCTAAATTGTATTTTGGAATAGTTTTTTTAATAAATGTTTTGAATGATTTAAGTATCTTGAACATTTATTTTTTATTGCAAATGGTCCTTTTTTCTTCTCTTTATCATTTCACTATCTAGCTTCGAATGTAAGCCTCCATGTAAATGTAAGCTCTTTAGATTAGTTTTAAGTATTTATATTTCTAATACAATGATAATTTTAATATAACTTAACTAAAATTACGAAGCCTGATCCTTATAAAGACTAACTTTGACATGGTACTAACATGGCGACTGTTGGTTTTCCCTTGTCGTCGTTCCCCCACTTCCCTGTCTCTGGTACCCAACCAACGCATTAGGGGAATTGATACATTGATTTTCGTCTGGGACTTCAAAATGAAACCCCGGGTGCGGATCATCTGCAGGGGAGGAAGGAGAGGGTCTAGACTGGGCGGGGCTAAGATGTTATGAGAAAAGAACCAATTCCAATTGGGGGTGGTTGATTTGCGCCAAATTAACAGCCAAGACAAACTTCTCCTTCACAACAGCCTTTCCAGAATTTGGAAAAAAAAAGGGTTACAGAATTACTTGTGATTTCGTTTTTTATTTGAATCATATTATTGGAACCCCCCCCCCATTAGGATTTTAGTTGTTGTCATTTTAATTACTAACATTAAAAAAAAAAAAAAGTTGTCGCTAAGATGTCATTTAATAAATTTTCTCCAAATTTCATATAAATTTAATTTCCTGAGTAATTTTTTTTCTTTTTAAAAAAATAAAAAAAAAATAAAAAAAAACAACGTTTCAATGGAAAACGTACGTTGTTTCCAGTTGTTTGACCTTTTCCAAATTGATTGAAATACACATCAATTTGATAATTGATCTTAACAAATATTTTCCAATTTATAAATGGTTTTCTCGCAAAATATCTGTTAGTTTCGTAATGTCCGCATATCTATTATCTGTTTTCATGAAATATCTATTTTGAATTTTGATAACATTTTCTTCTTAACATTTTATGAGATTAAATGACAAAATTAAGCTTTGGTTAAATCGATGCTTTTCTACAGACTTACAATTTTAATAATCACTTTTCTACAAATTCTTTCTCAACTAGGTTTTCTTCAACATTTTCAAAAAATATCTTTCAAGTAATTTTCCGCCTACGTCCATTTTAATTGATAGCTCTATATCCAAATTTTTTTAATTCCAAATTTTAAATATTAAACTTCTTTATTTGTTTAATTATTATAAGAATAACGTATACTTTTTTTTTTACTAATAATCCTAATAATTCTATTAATAAATAATAAATCTTTGAAATTAACTCTGAAATTTCTTCAGTGCTGGCAAATTATTATCTTGACTGAAAAAAATGATTATTATTACTACCGAAGACGGTAGCCCAAGTGGTAAAGAGGATTAGCGAAGATCGGGGATTTCTTTTTTCATGCCGAATTCTTCGCCAGATTGGTTCTTATGGATGGCAAATTTATGGGTACCGGGTTTCTTTCCTGCTGGGGTTTACAGGCGGGCGAAGTCGGACTGATCCCGGAGCGATTCCCAGGGCCAAGAAGGCCTACAGTGAAATACTTTACATGAAAAAAAAACAAAACCCAACAAACTTAATATTAATTAGAGAGTAAATTTTGTCCAAAAATTTAAAAATGCGCGAACTAATTCAAAGATAGCAGATCAAAAAATATCTGAACTATTTTCCAAAAAGCAAACGAGGATTTTTTTAAAAATAAAGTGAATCAAACATTACTGAAACTATTCTCCAAAAGCAAACCAAAAAGAAATGGAAACTACTTTTTAGAAACAAGTAATTTTGAAAATACAGAATATTCTAAAATATAGAAAATCAAAAAGTGTAAAACTTCTAAAAAAAGTATGCAAAAAAAAAAATATCAGGTATTTTTAAATATTTAAAATAATAAATATATTAAAACATTTTGTAAATATTTCTTAAATTACATAAAACAGATATAAGATTTAAGATACAATTGAAATAAGGTGCACAGTTTTTTAAGAGATAATTTTTTAAATATATTTTAATCGGAAATCCTAATACAACTATTGCACATGAAAATACATCTTAAGGTTTCATTATGAATTTCAAACAATGCCTTTACTTACAAAATAGATAACGTTATTTCGTTAGGATTTGAACTGAGGTTAAGTCAGCTGAGGCGAATAAACTGGTCAGTATTTTTCAATTTCAAAACTATCTCTTTTCATTCAAGGGAAACCAATTCAAACAATTTCTAGTATTAGCAAGAGAAAAGCAGTGACTGCAGACAAACTCATTTTCAATGAGAGGCAATTGGTGAAAGATTGTGCAAAATGCAATTTACTCCCGGAGCATTCGAAGGTGCTGTCCATTTGCGTCGACACAATCCTGTCAGGAACTCTAAATTCGATGTATGAGAGGCGAAAGGACACGGTAATGCTGCAATGGTCCAATCACCGCCCTCAAAGCTACAGCCAAATCTGTTACAGAAAAGCGGCATTTTCCCGATATTATGTCAAGAAAAGATGTTAAGTCTAGAGAAGCGCACGACAGATAAGATATCGTCAAAGGTTGTAACTGTTTCTATTTACATTCAAAATATCAATTAAAAAAAAAAAAAAATCAAAATGGAATGAATTTACGGAATTCAATCTATCATGGAAATAATGGATTATTATTTTATTAATCTTGGGAAAATATTCTATTTTAAATTCATTTAAAACTCGATGGCATCAACAGTAGCTGCGCTTAAAAAAAAAGCCACTTAAAGATATAGTTGCCATACCAACTTTTTTATTACCTCAAATAAGATCTAAAAATAGTGAGACCCTGAATTACAGAATTTGTCAATAAACTGTCAGCCTTTCAATCTAATTTGACGCTTTTGGTTGTTTCGCTTTGCATGAGGATTTACAATTCAAAAAATCATTATTGACTTCACTGCAAAACTCTGAATCCATTCAGAAAAGTTATTATTATTTTTTTTTTAAATCATGTTTTTTTTTTTTTTTAATAAAGACTTGAAATACATTGAAGATAAAAATAGAAAATTATAATTCTTAAATAATTAATCAGGAATCACCGCAGATTGACTTCGAGGTTTTGCACTACCTGGAACAACAATCATATTTTCTTCCACAACTTCCCACTGATTGTGTTGATTCACGTAACAATTACTCAATTCTAATAACATCTTTCGTGTACATTAAAAGTTTTTCACAGATTTTCTATTGCAATGCTCTCTCCTTAAAAACAACTTCTTAATTATGAATTCGGTTTTCTAGATGAATTCGGTTTAGTTTTAGAAACAGTATATTGTGTAAAATATAAAGAAAATTTTAACATCAGAATTTTATTACGAAACATCATTGAATTCGTGTTTTAACTAATTCCTTTACAACATGAATGAAATGAAACGTACATGGGACGGATAAAGTCATAAAAGCTTAAAGGTTCTATAGCTTACCTTTTACTGTATCAGCAACAACTTAGTTGTACGCATTGTACAAGATTTTCAATTTCCGTTGATTTCTGACAAAACTCTAATTGATGCGGAACAACTATAGATGACTCAGAATTTATTAACAACTTTATTGAGCAAATACACCAGCACCTACTGAGTTCAGACAAAATGTAGGAACATAGTTTTACAGTATTTTCTCTTGCTTCAACGATAGGGGTTCTTGGAAAGATTTATGAATTTAAACGATTATGAAGATATTGTTCAAAGCAGTAAATTCTGCTTAGATTAAAAACAATCACGACTCCTAACTTTAGGCAACAAGCTTATGGATTTAGAACATTTACCTCTAGATAGTTTACCTAAATACCGATATTTTGAAATCAGTTTATCTTAAACTGATCAATAATAATAGACAAAATTAAGTACTTTAGATTCTGTAAATGTGTATTTTGTATCTTTTTGTTTTTTAAAGCCTACTTATGGATTTTCGAATTACGTTGCGGATTTCAGTCTACACAGATTTGGTTGTAAACTTACTGATTCCTCTCCGTTGAATGACATTTCAAAGCCATTACATCGATGTATTGAGTCAACAGATCGCTTGGTTTCAAAAGGAGTGGAGGCGTATCTTGTGAATGAAGGCGTAGTTTCAAAACAGGTTTACTTTTATGAGATGACTTATTTTTAGCAGGTTTTTATTTTTTTTATCTGCTTATGGGTAATTTTCAAATACATCGTAGGCGTAAGAAATTCCATTGCACTTTCTTTCTTTCTTTTTGAATGACGATGAAACGAAATAAGGAATCAGACAGTAGACGACAGGAAATTGAAAACAGAGATGCACTTGAGCAGATCACTTCATCAAGGCTTTATCTATTTTAAAAACAGTAACTAAAGAATTACATTTGTATTTTAAAACCCCTCAAAAACTAATTTGATTAAAACTAAATTTTAGATGAAAACAGAATAAATAAGAGATTTTTGATATTATAAATATTACTGAGAGTACTTATAATGTTACAGTATTGGGCAAAACAAACAGTAGTGAAACATTCCACATCCCCACGTGACAATAGCGCTGTCAGAAAGTCACGATCCATAAACTGCATAACATCTGTTATTAGGTTTTGAATCGGTTGAGTCAATAATGGTTCTGAGCACAGAAGAAAAGGTATTTTTGAGTCGAATGTTACAACCGTTCGTAAGGTCTAAAAGACGAAAACACGGACCCAGTCTTGCATATGTAAAAAAAGCGGTTTCAGCTTCTTAGAAACAAGCCCGATATGACAGTGGTGATTGATTCTTGGCGTCATCCAAAAATTCCAAAAGACAGGTAGTGTACTGACACAGCGTAACGGGTGCAAGACAACAAACGAGAATCACGACGTCTCTTAGAATAGGCGCTTACCTGTCATACAGCAGTGGCGTGCAGGCAGTTTCTTTATGAAAACTTTCCTGGCCGTGTCATCTCAAGGTGAAAAAAAGACTGCGTGAATGGCACGAACATTTAGAACGTATTGTATATACCTTGGAAGGGTAATGCTAAATTAGAAGATTCCTGTACTATGTAACTGATATTTAATTACATTTACTGCTCCATTCCTGGTTCTGTCTTCTGTTTGTTTTGCCCAATACTATATTTTATTAATATTAAATGCGTAGAATATTTCGTCGAGTAACACCTTAAGTCTACAGGAACTTCAACCACCATTTCTTATTACTGTATAGTGAGTATTGTGGATCAGACTGAATTAGCGAAAAAAATTCCCAAAATATGTTTAACCCACTTAAAAGAGTTAATTTAAGAAGGTTATCTATCTCAAGGGAGGCACGATTTATCACTAAAAATAATTGAAAAAAAATATTTTAGCCGAACAATTTATTTATTTGATGCATAAAATTAACGTGCGTACAACAACATAAGAAAGAAAAATAAGAATAAAACGCACAAAACTAAGAGTTCACTGATTGTTTTTGGAAATTGTGATAACGTGAACCCAAGATGGACCATTTCTGGTTTCCTGACCTTCGTCAGTTGGGTCCGTCCTGTATCTTAACATCTCAGTGAACTCGAGAAACATATAAATAGAACCAAAGTAAACATCAAAACGGCCCTCCAATTAAAAAAACATCAAAACCTAATAAAGAATAAAAAGGGCCAATGTTCCCGGTATCGCAATTTCAAAATACAGATCAGTGAACTCTTTAGTCTTGTGCGTTTTATTCTTATTTTCCTTTTATAATTTATTTATTTGTTTGAGAGTTTTTGAATATCTTTTTTCATTCATATTTCGTATCAAAATTTACTTTCGTTTGCTTTTACTAGGAATAAAATTTGGGTGTTATTTGTGAAGAAACAGAAACAACTAATTTTATGATGAAAAATAAGAAAATGGAAGTTTCTGCATTTTTTTTTTCTTAATAAATTGACTATTTTTAGAAAATCAAAAGGATCGAAAAGTTTAGAAATTGTTAATTTAAATTGAAGGGATAATGTAATCTTTTTTTTTTTATGTGAAACCTTTATTTTATTTTTTTTTAACATATTAATAAATTGGCTTATTTTGTGCTAGAATGAGTTGATTGAAGATATTTTAATGCAAACGAAGAAAAATGTATCCTTATTTTTGGTGGAAAGATCTCGTGATCAATCTAAAATCATCATCTTCTTAATATTTAGAATTAATAGAGAAGCAAATGAATAAAAACTATTTATGAAAACATTAAAAAATTAAATATCTTCTAAATAACGATAGGAAATGTTTACTAATCATAATCTTCTTTGATCCCTTTAAATTTTTGCTTTACCTTTGTCTTCAAAATCAACAGGAAACAATTTTAAGTAAACAATTTGGTTTCATGGTTTTAAATCTTTTCTTTGCACTGATAAGTTAATACAATATTTAATCGTAGAAAATTAGCCACGTGCAATTCTCATCATAATGTCAAATGATTAGGTTTTATTTATATGATAAAAGTCAAATAAAAATAAAATACTTGAAAGAATCATTAAAGTATTTGATGGTCAGAACCCCGTCCCTCTAATCCTTACGTAATACTTGAACTGTTATTAGGTAATTTCTTAAAAGGAAGCGATTCACGCTGGAGAATTGCAGGTAGAAATTTTAAAGAAATCTACATTCTTTAATAGTTTTCGAGTTATTTTGACCATAGATAGCAGACCAAGGATCTTAAAATTACGTTCTGAACTTTGGATGCTTTTTCTGTCATTATATTATAATACAATATTAAATTAAATATTAAAGGACAAATTAATGAAATTGTAAAACATTTTTTTCATTAAAAAAAATAACACAAATCCCAATAACTTTCAAAATGTTTATATATTTTTTTTCTCCTAAGGGACCCTTCAAGTATTCAGTAAGCACAGTTTTAGTTAATTTAGACCCCCTCCCCTCCTTGTAAGCAAAAATAAGTAGATGCCCCCCCCCCCCCGTGCTTACTTAGGATTTGACAAATCATCAGCAGTAAATACCGCTGAACAATACAATAAAACAGCCCAAAATTACATGATACTCACTCCTGAATTAAAACTTAATAAATTCAATATAAAAGTACACATGAAATACTGAGGAAAAAGTCTATCTGGCGCAGCGCACTCTCTAGCATTCATACGTAAGCACTGCTCTGATTGCCCCTCACCCACGTCAGAAAAAAATAAGCAAAGCCTGAACCCCCTCCCTCTAATGCTTACATAATACTTGAATTGTTATTAGGTAATTCTTAAAAGGAAGCGAATCATCGGAAAATAAATCAATCCTTTACGACCGTTGAACTGAGATCAAAACCATAAACACCCATTTAACTTATTACTGTGACAATTTTTGTTATCTATCGGATGCATTCAGGATTCCTAAAACTCTCTGGTCGAAAAGATTTCATTGGAAATTTGTAGTAAAATCAATCCCAAATAGGGCAGCGGAAATATGAAATAAAGTAACCAAATAGATATCAGTGTATTTCAATATTCTTTCACTCAAAAAAAAAAAAATAATAATAATAACTACGAAGGAAAGCGCACTTATTTATTTAAATTTGCCCAATGCATTTTTACAGACAATTTTCAATTGGTAAAATGTCACTATATTTTTCGAAGAAACAGCACGGAAAAAAAACAAAGGAACTGAACAAAGAAAATTTTAAAATCCAAGTTTAAACAGAGTTAACTGATCATAATTCTGATCAGCTGGAGAAACAACGGACAGCGATTAAATGATTAATGTTGATTAGTTATTATTAATCACATACTGAAAATAGAATAGAAGATTTTTAGAAGCTCTTGCAAATTCTGTTTTATGAAAGTTTTACTACACATATACTATAATGCTACAATATATCCACTGAGCATGCGCATTGCTCCTCACAACCGTGGCCGCAACCGCGAACATTTCTCTAAGAGCCTGGATTTTCAGTTCGTCCTTCGCTACATACCCCCCCCCCCCCGTAAATTCGCTGGGCCTAGGTGTACGGATGTTGTTGCCACGGCAACAGGAACAGACTGCAGTGGAGTCTGCGTTTCCAAGGCAACCATGATAATCTACCGAGAGCTACTTGGGTTCCCGGATAAAATTTCATTATCCCTGTTTCCGGGCCAAATCATTCCAAGACTGGGACATCCATAAAAACCAAGTGAAAAGGGAGAACAGGTGTCTAAGAAGCTAAGAGGCGATGAGGATAGTTAGCTCAAGAAATAATTAAAATCAGAGAGACACAGGCAGGGGGTGACAACACAAAGAGATAAAGCACGCACAAAATAAAGGAAACAGCATTTGAATAGAGTAAAAACAGCTTGAGATAAAGCAGTAACAACGAGGCAGTCTTAATTAAAGCTCAAAGTTACTTCAACAAATGGCCATCACTTACAACATTACAAATTATAAAACTAAAATTAACAAAAAAAATTATAATTAAATTTAAAGTTTACAATTAAGCAGGGAATATTATATAATTAGGCTTAACAAGTGTAGTGTTATCCAATATTTGATTGCAGAAATACTATCAAACAAACAAAAAATAAAACTCTTGAAATTAAACTATTAAACCATTAAATTCATTTACTATTAAATTTAAAAATGTTAAGCAGTTCGAATCTTTCAAAAACAGTAATTATAATGTAAAGATCTATCTAATGAGAAACACTGATAAACATTAAACAACAAAACTTCGAAACACGCTAAGAAAATATAAGTCTTAAATATATTTTAATATTAACAAATCGATCTACTATTAAAACTTTCAACCAAATATAACAAACCCTGTAGATTGAAATTAAGATGAATACATTTAAAAATTAAAATCAGATAAATAACGAGATGTAGTAAATATATTTGCTATCAATTTCAGTGAGGGGAATAATGGATAGAACTTTGGAGTGAATTTATTTTTTTTATTAATTAATCTCGTTTCAAAGGGTTTTATATTTACTCAAGATCTGCTATTTTAAATGTTTTAATCTTTTTCTTTGTCAGAATTTTTAGGATTTACATTTTATCACAATTAACTATTGAAAAAATAGATACATTGACTCACGACTGGACATCGTTATCATCCAGAATTTTAATTCATGTTTTATTAGAAAGTGAATTTTTTTTTTAACCGATATTTCTTTCATTTGCATTGAAGTCCATTTATTACAAACCAATAGGAGCTTACATTTGATAACATACAATTTCAGCTTCCTCGAATAAATGATTGTTATGGAATCCCAGACCGATTAAAAAGTACAAGTTAATGACTGCAGAAAAGTGGCTTCATTCGATTCGCTACAGTTGATAAATAGTAAAAACAATTGAGACAACGACGAACTTTTAAAGAATTCCGAAAAATAATCATTTCACAAAGAATTTAGAATTAATACATAATGTAATGAAAAACTGTCCTTGAAGTAATTCTCATTTGTATCCATTTTCACTTAAAATTGTGCTTTGCTCTTTTGCAGATTCCATACAATTAAAGAAGTTCTTTTCAAAACACAAACATACATAAAAAGTTATTTGCCGTGTAATTCTTCTCGAACAGCATTAAATCCAAGTTGCTATCTCTTGATGAAAGAGAAAAATGGTTTTGTGCGATCATTTAAAAGCCCAATGGATTGTTTTGATGGAATGGCAGCCAGAAGGACCCTGCGACGTCACTTTATTTACTTTCCCAGACCACTCATCGTCTTAAAAGCTTTAAGAAGAAAACAAACCATCCGAGTCCCTCGCTCCTACTTTTCCCTCATCTAATCTCTTTATTCAGGAAAGTTCAGCGAATCTTCTTTTAAGTTAAATGATGTTGTTTCCGATTAGAGCCTTTTCGACTAAGTTTCATTCGCCACAAATTAAATAAATATTAAATAAACAAAAAACCCAAAAAACTTCTTTATCGCTTTCAACTTTCTACAAGAGAAATTTATAAACAAAAGATGAAGAGAATAGAAGATGTAGAAAAGTAGAAAAGAAAATTAGCAGCAATGAATTGGGCGTCTGTGTGATTCTGGTCAATATTGTAATATCCTCAACATTCCCTTAAAGAAATAAGATTTCAACAAAAGAGCTTTACATTTAAAACATGTTTTAGATGTCCATTTTATTTTATTTATTTGTGTAATTATATATACTTTTGATAATTACTGTTTGTAATAAATTCGAGTACTTGGGAAAACACAAACACATAAAACGAAGCAGAATTGAAACTTCATCATTAAAAGAAAAATCTTTTGCATTACTGTAAAGATGCTTTTTAGTTTACGTATTGTGCATCGATTCTATAACAGGAGCAGGAAGGAGGCTTTGTAAACTTGAAGGACTGAAAATTTGTAGAATGTTGTTCGTGCATTAGCGATTTTTTTTTTGTAAGAAGAATTGGTGTTGTTTGGAAAAAAGTTAAAATTTATCAACACTACTTTATTATATTTCTATTTACCATTAACTTTAACATTATTCAACACCTTTATTTGACCAAAGAAGTTTAAAATAAATTAGATACTGACTTATTTTTTCATTTGAAAAGTAAAGCTTACTTAATTCAAAAGCTCTTTCCAAAAAGTAAACAAACAAAGTAAGAAGTGAAAGAAATCAACGAAACTTTTTAAAAAGTAAAAAAAAAAAAATTCAGATAATTGATAGATTATGACTGATCCAGTTTTCACTGAAAGTTCAAAAAAATAATGAAATATGGAAAAACACATCGAAATTTAATAAAATTAATAGTTTAAAATAGGGAATTATTAAAACTAAAAATAATCCCTTAAATAAGATGATCTATAGAAAAGGAGAATTTTTATCATTTTTATCCCTTCCTATCCAGCTGTTTATTTGCTAATTACAGAAAAAAAGTAAAATGTAAATTTTTTTAATATTAATAAAATAAAAATTCAAAATGCCCCGAGGAGGAGAGAAACTAATTATTTGTTTAGAGTAAAGCATTAGTTAGTTAATAAATATTATTTCGATTTAAAATTTCATTATAAAGTTTTTGATGGAAGAACTTGGCTATTGATACCTGTAATGTAACATTCAAAACGAAATAGTAAAACGACTGGGAGCTCTGCGGATGTTACCAAAAAAAATAATGAGGTATTCTGTTGATTATATGGCTATTATTTTTGTTGTTGCTTTTATTACGCAACAGTTCGTAATCTGAATCAATCGATGAACAAATTTAATCTATCAAGAACGGTAGTGATTGCTTTTCGATGGTCCTTAATGGAGACCTGAATTTAATTAAGTATAAAGGGATCAGCGTTGTCTTCCACTTTGCAATGGACAAATAGCAAACAGCAACGTACCTCCAAAGAGATAGTGGGTGATGACATTTCCCTAACAGTTGTCTCAAAGTCATTTGCCTAAAAAACAAAACAAAGTGAACTTTCTATTTATAAAGTTTTGGTTGCCGACAGCTCGACACGTTTGCCAAAATAAACAATGAAATATTTACCAATTAGTAAATAAAATACAGGAAATTGGATCTGCAGCGCTTGTCTGTACAGAATCCAACTTCTTATATATTTCAACCTATTTTAGACCAGCTTTAATTTGGAAAAAATAATTAAATTCTTTAACTTGTAAAACTAACGCAGTGTATAAATTCTAACATATAAATGTTTTATTTTGAGTTTTCGCTTTATTATTTTGTAATTAATTAAAAATCGTCTTATAAGTAATTCAATACTGTTCTATTACCTAATTATACTGTATTGAGATATAAAAGTTTATAAAAAAACAATCAAGAAATGAAGTAAAGGTTATCCTGTTGCTAATAATACTGCAATCTACCAGTCCATCTCTATATTTTGCCCTGAGTGGGTGGGGGAGGAGAGAGAGAACAATGGCCAAATTAGTATGCACGAGCTGTCTTAAGCATTGATGATCGCTAATGATTCACTCTGTTGGATGACGACCACTGATTCATCCACCTCCTCTTCTATTCCCCCTTCAAACGAAATAATGAACTCGCCCGCTTTCTCTCTCAAGTACCCTTTGTGTTCCACCAACATCATCTCAACAGATGCAGATTAAAATCAGCGAATATGGGAACTGTCCCAATTATCGACAATCTGTGAAAAAAGAATTGTACTTTAGCAGTCTATTTATAATTAGACTCAACCCGATATGATCTCGTATTCTTCTAAGGCAAATATAACTAAGTAATTGAAGCAATCCGTTTCTTATCTTATTCAGATCAGTTACTTTCATTACTCTTCAAATATCCGGTGTCGTAAAACTGCTGTAAACTAATAAATATTCAAGATCTGAAGGAAATCAACTACTTGTGTCAAAATCAACGATTGATTTTTCTTTTAGTGTTGTTGAATACTAAATGAAAACATTTTGAAAATTGTAACGATTACTGTTTAAAAAAAAATAACAATTGTACTAGTATTACTGAGCTTCAAAAACTTAATATCTAAGAGTAAACATTTAAACAGCAATAATTTTATAAAATATTAACTTACAGCCGATCTGTTTCTGTTCTTAACAATATTTTAAACAGTAAAGACTTCACTGTCAATCGAAATTAGTTACTGATCTTTAAATATAGGATTTCATTTGTATAAAGTGTTTAAAGACGAAGATTGCGATGAAACCAACTAATGAATTCAATCAGATTTCAAATTCAAAAGACTCAATAAAGCTACAAAACAGACAGAAATCCATTCTGTTCTTAAGTTGTTTTTGCTTAATGCAATCCCAGCACAAAAAAAAAAAATCGAATCAGTTTTCATCAGCAGGAATTTTCAGTAACAAATTAAGTATTGCTCCCTGTTACCACTAAACGGGCTCTGTCGACCTTTGGGACTGGCGCCCCCTTGGATAGATCCAGCCTATACAGCTTCCATGGATCGTCGAATCCATTCCAGGGCTAAACAACATCGGTTGCCTGACAACTCTTGCCCAGGGCCGAAGACATCGAATTTCCATGGAAGAAGCCTATACCTACGTTGGGTGATGAGGCGTCAAGTCAAGTCAATTGGCCTGAGGTGTACGAGATATGAACCGTGTAATTAACTTAAGATTTTATTTTGGAACTATTTTATACAAATCGCAAATATGACTTAATGTTCTTCATCTCAACCATTTCTCGAAATTATTTGAATTTCTCGGGAATGTTCTCGATCCATTTCTGTTTGCTGGTAAATTGGACTTTCCGCAGTTGCAGCAATGAAACGAACCTATTTCATCTCACAATTAGTTTACCTAAGAAATTCACTTAAGATGTTATAAAAACTAATCTGATTTGAAGTTATTCTTCAAAATTAAGTGTTTAAGTTATTTTTATAATATTTGTCATCACACTTTTAATTTTATTTTACTTGTAGTTCTTTTTTTACCTGAAATATTCTAAATATTTGCACACTGGTCAAAAATAGAGAGATTTTTAAGAAGTCTAAAGAGTTAATAAGAATGGCTTTATCTTAATTTATGAAACTGTTAATTTAGTAAGATAAAACTCTGAAGTATATGTTTGTAATCTAAAAACCAAATATAAAATATAAATTCGATCTTATATTTAACATTTTCTCCTACCCCACAAAAAAAATCAATATCTTAAATTAAAACCTGTAAGAAATTAAAACCTTAATGCTGTCTCATTATTATTATTATTCTAATTATTATTATTTTAAATGGCAAACTGGAGAATAAATAAAAAAAACTGTAAAGCAAAACCGCTTCCTATTGGAAAGTGAAGCTTCATTCTGCCTTCCAGTTACGCGGACAGACAGACGAACTTGGTTTCTATGGTTTTTTTTAGATTTCATTCCTATTTAAAATATATTAAATTAAAAGAAAGTCGTAAATTAAAACAACACCTGTTGATGGGAACTCTTTATCCAAGGGACCTGTGATTCCTAAAAATTACAAAAATAACAAAAATTAAAATAGAAAACTAAAATAATAATAATAACAATAATTATTGATCGTAGAAGAGATTTAAAGATTCCGATAAATTAAAATTTTTGTTTTAAATTGAGCCGTGGATATATTATTTTTGGATAACACTGTTTCCTGAAGTAACGTGAATTTCTTCTAAGCTCAATTTGTTTTCCCAATTCTTGGCTGCTTTTGTAATCATTTTACAAAGACTGAGAACCTATTCAGTTTCGTTGAAGTTGAAGCTGCAAAAGTGCTGACTTCTATTAAACACATTTCCCAATTGATTTGTTAAAACAAAAATGAAATTTATTCTGATCAAGACAAACTACAAAGAATCAATGGAAGCATAAACAAAGCCGTTGCTATGATATAGAAATAGACACAGGATTTAAAGCGATTTTGCAGGATTTCATTTATCAAAAGCAATAATCGCTCCATCAAAAAAATTTTACCTGTAGGCTTTATAACGAATCGATAATTAGTATTTGTTTTCAGTCATAATAATAATAATAATAATAATAATAATCTTAATATTAGCTTTTTTAAAGGACAGAAACGAAAAAATTATATTTAACCAAACAATTTTATATTTATATATTTTCTGAATAATTATATACTGTTATTTATTACTCTAAAGTTAAAAAGTTTTTTAATTGTTTTAGTAATTTAAAAGTTTTTTATAATAAGCTACAATTAATTACTGTTATTTTAATTACTAATGTTTAATGTTGTGTCTCACTACGAATACTACTTCTGAAGGATAGGGGGAAAATCTTTAAAAAAAAATTGGTAAATAAGATTTTTGCAATTTAAAATTTGGAAAAATCAAACATTTTAAGTGTTAAAACATTATTTATTCACTCTTCTTAAATGGTTTTGATTTTCCCTTCTTAAATGGTTCATTTCTAACAAATCGTTCTATCCAAGAATCGTTTTTTCTTCTTCCGAAATCATTAAAATTTTTCTAGGAAATTTCCATTCTTCAACTGAAATTACCCTTCACCAAATTTGTTCTTTTGTTGGATTTGTTAAAGTTCTTTTCTGTCAATAATACTCTTATTACTGAGACTACCATCAAAGCATCAGGTCTTAACAGAAAAACCTCCGTATTAAGATTCAATTGTAAAAAACCACAACACTGAGCATAAAAAGAGAATGAAACCAAATTAAGTTACTTCGTGAAAAGCAATCAGGATATTAAGTGTTTTATGATAGAACTATAACAAGAAGAGGAAGCAAAAATAGAAAAATAGCCGAGATGCGGTACCTGTAGATGATTTATCGAAACTGAAGTGAAGGGTTAAATGGCGCTTTTAAGAGAGAAATCTTTTCTTCTAAAGAAAAAGCGTCGTCAAAGGCACTCAATTGAAAAGAAAAACAAACTCCATCAACCAAAGATGTGATGAGAGATGACATCGAAGTAGCAGTCATTTACCCCCCTCCAAAAAAAAACAACTTTTTATTTTACATCAATGTTCTGCTAAAGATAACTTTATCATGTTGCTGCATCCATCCACTAATCTGTCACACAAACAATTAAAATAAGGGCAAGAATAGGTTTTTCCAATCTTTCAATTAATTAGTCTTAATAAAAAAAAAAGAAAGCAAGGGCTATTCGCTCATCACACATAAACTAATTAAAATTAAAGTTCAATGTTACATAACAATGAGGACATAGTTAAATTAAAATAATAATAATAAAAATAATAATAATAATAATAATAATAACAAACAGACCTATCTAATTGATATTGCAGTGCCTATCAGCAAGAACATGCAGAAAACTCACGCAGACAAGATCAGTAAATACACTGATCTAGCACACGAGCTCCAGAAGCAGTGGAGGCAGGATCGAGTACGTGTTGTACCCATCGTTCTGTCTGCCACTGGTCTGGTGCCTCACATTGCACCACAGTCTCAGCACACTAGGACTTCACAAAAACACTTATGCACAACTGCAGAAGGCTGTGGTACTCAACACTACACGCATAGTTAGGAAATTTATGGACACAACCACACATCCCTAATCATTCTCGCACACGTCTTTACACTTGGCAATATGTGCTTTGGTCCTTGACCTGCCATATTGTT
>JAFIDM010012231.1:6128258-6153617 GCA_023159025.1 Thereuonema tuberculata | reverse complement strand
TTTTGCTGGGGAAACCCAAGGTTTGAAACATACAAACATAATAATAAAACAGGACCAGTGTAATTCTCATAGCGAGAAGATGGTTCCTCTTGGAACAGAAACCGGTTCTATCAGTGTATTAAATTTGTATTATATCATATTAAACAGTTTAAGCAGATGCACGGGCTTTATGAGTGATTTTTTTAAGGACCAGCATTTTCATCTATTAAATAGAAGATATCTTTTTACTTTCTTAGAAACCATTTATCGTTAGGATATGAAATAATATAACCTACTTTATTTAAATTATAATATCAAACATAGATCCGCTTAAAAGATATAATGAATGATTGTATTTGGACTATAGATCGCTTATAAAATTACTAAATAAGAAAAACAATTATTACTGATATTTAAATAATAAAGTTTTTTTGTTCTTGTGTGTATTTAAACTGAATTCTCTTAACGCTGACCATTTACCAAATCCTATTTCTAATCTATTTCCTTATTTTAATTCGGTTTAGTTTATAATAAAGTATTCCATTTCACTTTGAAGTAGCTTCCGAAGAAGAAAAGACTCAATAATAACTCACTACAATACCATTATTTTAAAATGAGATTTTATATCTTAATGAATTTCTATTTAACCTAAGCTCTATTCGTATTTCATCTAAACCGCGCTGTTTTCTCCTACAACCTCCTTTTTCAAGCCTTTGTGTTACCACAGAGAAAACCACAAATATTGCGACGTTCTTACAAAATGAAATTAGCGGTAATTGTTTGTGGGGGTGTTTTGGTTAGAAAATGAAGAAAGGCGAGAAATAATTTCGAAAAATTCGAATGGAGATAATGGATAAACGATATTACATACGATAATATTATAAAAATCATATAGGAACTATATAAATATATAGACTGTATAAATTTTAGCGATTAAGAATATTTTGGGATTACAGAATTAATGTAATAATATTTATTTAATCATTTTTAGAATCGCATAACCTTTATCTCTGAAACGATAAAAAATGTAAAATTTGAGTTTTGAGGATAAGACTGCTAATTATTTACCTAAAACATCGCAATATGTTAGCTTTTGAAATAAAAACAAAAACAAAACGATTGTTTACATTCAAAATCCTGCAGACGAACGGAAAATAAGAAGTTTCCTATCATTATTATAAAGATAAGTCCTTCGTATTCTGCAAGGTTCAACTGCATATTTATTCATCATTAGAAATTAGAAATTTGTATCTTTCCATTTCATTTCAAATTAAAGCCAACCCGTTAATGAAAGTAGCATGACATGTTAGTCCACTACTTTTATTTTAAAATTCTTTTAATTTAATTTAAATTTACTTTAATTTAAAATTTTATTATTAAAATTCATTTCTCGAAAAAAAAAATCTCAATACATCTGTTAAATTGATGAATATTTCAGTAATAAGTTCCAAACATTTCTTTACTTATTAAAACATATTTTTATTCTTTTTTTGTTTGTTTTGTTTTCAATTTTCTAATAGTTAGACAAGGTAAAAAAAACTGGTTCCTATTGTACATGAAATCATAATGACCCCCATACATGTTTCATTTTCGGCCACTTCCTGAGATAGGAAACGAGCACTGACTAGAACTCGTATTTCTCCCACTTCATGAGGGTTCCAAATAAGGCATGACTCATGTCTATCTGACTTGTAATTTGGACTGTAGAAGTGGTGACGAAGGGACGGACAGAAAGAGCGTAAGAGCTTCCCACTTTACACTTTCGTGTACGCGGCGCAAAAAAAATAACATATCAATTGAAATATGAAGAAGAGATTGAAGGTGTTTTTGTTTTTTTTTATAAGAAAATACCTATTAAAATATATGCAGTAAAAACAATTAATTTTTCATCTTGAAACAAACATGAGTTTCTTTGTATAATTTTATTACATTTTTTATATATTTCAAATGAAATCTTTTTACTTCCTTAATACGGTATTGGTCCATGTTTTTTTTTTATGTCTATTGTAAAAGTATGTTTATAATAAACAGATGGACGAAGAGTAGCTAATGGATGAACAGCAAAACAAACCTTTGTTATATCCTAGAATCTTCTAAATTAAATATCTTCTTATTATTATTATGTATCTTCTAAAAATTCAATATTTCTGTCTTTTAACCAAAGACTTTCTTCAGGAAAAACATTACATATATTTAAGAGGAGGAAATTAACGTTCTCCTTCTTACTAGTGAACAAAGTTAAATAGATAATAATCATGAATGCTACTGTTACATTAACATCTCGTTTGTCTTATATTATTACATTATTGACTCATTGATTAATATTATTACTAATTAACATTATTATATTAATATTAAATCTTTGACTATATATTATTATTGTTAATCATTGTTTACATTGCAGATTTTTAATTTATTTTTTAACTTGTAATTTTTCTACTTAAATTTTTTGAAAAATCCAAATGAATTTCGTTGACTTTAGAATTTTTTTCTTTGTTTATACATAACGAGTAGAAGAACACGTAAGGGCTTTCAAAGGGAAGACGAAGGGAGTATCTGATTGGGGCGACCACGTACAAGAATTATGCCAGAATCCGGACCCTATTGTGCGAGTTATTTAAGAAACACATGATGAAACAGAGCGATATTTAATAGAATCGTGTTTCATTAATTGGAGTGAATGTATAAATAAAGAAAAAAAATTAAAATTCAACGATATTTCATTTGGATTATTCAAAAAATTTATAGAGAAAAATCACAAATTAAAAAATAAATTAAAAATCAGCAGTGTAAACAATGATTAACAATGATTGTCAAAGAATTAATAATAATATAATAATGTTAATTAGTAATAATATTAATCAATAAGTCAATAATGTAATAATATAAGACAAACGAGATATTAATGTAATAGCAGCATTCATAATTATTGCTTATTTAAATTTGTTCACTGATAAGGAGGACGACGTTAATTTCCTCGTCTTAAATATGTGTAATGTTTTTCATGAAGAAAGTCTGTGGTTAAAAGACAGAAATATTGAATTTTTAGAAGATATATGAGTTTTGTTTTTTCATTTATTAAACCTTTGTTATGTTTATAATGAAGAAATTATCCTCGCCTCAAAAAAATAAAAAAAGCGATGAAACTTCACTAAAAACAAAGATATTTTGTTTTCATATCGTGCAATAAAACGATCCGACTGATCTACTGAAGAGTATTCATAGCTTTACATTTTCTCATAAAAACAAAACAAAACATTTGAATGCGATGTTTCTGTTGGTCTTCAGTGAATCCTTTATTATAAAAAAGGTAGACTTAGATCTGCCGCGATGTGTTCATCGATGTTTTACTCTCCATCGGTCTATATGAGACCACTAATCGTAAGTTTTCTTATCAGACAATCTTGAACCTAAACGTATTTTAATAATAATAATAATAATAGTATTTTTGTTTAAAGCAAGTTTGAAGTAAGAACATTATCTTATTGGGAATTCTTGCTTAAATCTTAGTAAGGGTTGTCTAGCTGCTTATTTTGAGATCCTGAAACAGAAAGTCGTTTTTGTTTAATCCCAGGTTGTTTTGGAGATATCTTTAACTAAACATCAAAAAAAAAATAATAAAACAACTTACTGTTTAAAGTAAAGACTACTTCAATAAAATATCAACAGTTTGAAAAGATAAGACATTACAGATGTAGACAGAGATGTGATCATTTATATACCTCTGTCTGATAAAGCCACTAAGTGTTTGTGATAAGAGTTTAGGATGAGTTTAGGATAAGAGTGGAAGGGAACTCGTCTATCTACTTACAAATGCTTTAGAGCAACTTTACACCTAACAAAAATGATCATCAAGGCTGTTATTTCCAACAAGATGGAGTTATTTACATGTAAAGGTTATACATGATCCTAATTTATCTTAAAAAGGAATAGTTTGTAATCTCATTCCATTGAACGTGTAACCCTAGTATTTATAAGAATAAGCTATATTTGGTAGAACTGTGGAAAATGCAGTTCATAGCTTTGCGCTTAAAACATAAAAGAAACAATCTGAGCCATTTTCAAAAGTCTAGAAAAATATAAAAATAACTTATCATTATTAGAAAGGATGCATTTTCTATTCTTTTAAATGTGAGCCTTCCTTTTTCTTTTTGTAATCATGTGTGAAATGACAGCTCCCCTACAAATCTTACATGTACTACAGCGCAGCTCTATTTGTCCGTAACGCAATGGGAAGTTTTTTGAACAAGCCGGTATTTTTACCGGTTTAAAACTTTATGTTTCATTGTCGATTTCAAGAAACAGAGATAACATCAAAGTATATTAAAAAAAAAAAAAAAAACGTCAAGGTCATTTGCTAAATGATGCTAGAATTTTCACTCGCAATACGACTTATAATCAAGCCTTCCAATAAATAAATTCATTCATGTTCCTAGCAATGCATTCATTTTAATTTCCTATCCGTCATATATAGTCTATATGTCGGGCAAATAATACTCTATCTAAAATAAAAAGCCGTCCCATTGTTATCCTGTTATTATAGACGTATATGCTAGTGTAATCATAGAAACGAATTTCATCCCATTGACAAGTTTCCCAGCAAAGAACAGGTTCAATGAGGAAAAGTCTACTTCAGTTAGCAATTACTAGCTTTAGGCCTAAAGATAAACTCACCAGATAACACAGGTAAGAGAGAAAGACACGTTTTATGACTTTTACCATCATGCTAAGTTCACAATAAATTATCGGGAATTTACCTGTAATAGAAGTTTCTTCTTTTATTGGAGAATTCGACCGTGTCAGTGAATTTCTAATGCTTGGTAACCATTTAACAATAAGCTCAAAGATTTAGCTCAAACCGTATTTTAGTAGTTAGTGTCATTTAAGCATTAAACAGAGATAAACTTCCAAATACTTCTGCCCTTAACGACCACAACTGAAAAGCAACAAGTAAATTGAGAGCCAGATTATGCAGATAACTATTAAAACAGCCTAACACCAAAAGAGCCTTGCTTTTATGACTTTAACGCGTGCATTTTAAAGCTAACTACCTCATTTCGGACGGTGACTATAAATATTTCTTTAAACCAACTACTTTTAAGAGAATCAAAACCTACAGTGATTATTTCATTTGTAAATAACACTTATTTTAAAAAAGCTATCAGTGAGTAAGTCTTCGATGCGTAGTTCCGGAAATGGCCACAAGAGAGAGCACCATTAATAAATGCCTTCTTTGGTGAACCACTGTCTAATGAAGCAGTGGTAAAAACGAAAAGAGGAATTTGCTGACTAAAAGAGATCTTTTATAGACAAAAAGCAACTTCCAACTAAACGACAAGAAGCCAGTCGGGGAATTTCAAAAGAATTATACTGAGTTATAAATAACAGAGGCTCAATTCAGAGAATGAAATTTTACAGCATCTTAGAAGATTTAACGCTGAAAGATTTAATTAATAAAAGATAAATATGTTTACGTTGAAAGTCTCTCATTCTGAAAATAAATTCAATACATCTGTCATTATTTAGATAGTCAACTTTGTGTAGATAAAATAAATAAGAGAAAGTGATGTGAGGACGAAGCCTTTCAAGGTGAATTAATGTGATTAACTCAAAAACACAATTGCGGGTTTGAAGTAGAGTTGTGCGAATACATTGCTCTATCAATTGACTGTTTCTTCTTACATCAAATAAATTTAGGGAGTTTAATCTATATTTACAAAAGCATTTTTATTTTCCATCTCTCATTTAAAAATTTTCTGCTAGTTTTATGAGACAGCATCACTTTCGAAGAGTCTATTACTCAGTTACATCTTAACGTAACTTTACACTTTTTTTTTTTACTTACACAAACCACTCGTAAAAAGGTGTAAAATGTTTCATTAAAATTTATAACATATCTTAAAAAAAAAAAAATAGTAAAGATATATTGAAACAATTTTTTGGGGGGCTTTTTTATTTAAAAAAAATCAGCTTACGATTATTAGATTATTATTAGTGATGCAACGATTTAAATTTGTTTTTGAATATTATTTAGCGTTTTGTAGCAGTTGATGGATAACTAGTTATAGTTAAGATAATAACTGCAGTTTTGCTTTTCAGTCTACTGCTTCTAAATTGATATAAACAGCAGGCTTTTCTTTATTATATAACTCCCTGTCCTTTTACCCGACTGTTTAAATTATAATGAAAATCTTCAGCAGAAATGTGGAAAATTGTAATAGAAAACTGATTTAACAAAAGAACTTCCAAAATCTTTAAAAAACACAAAGAAAAATGATAACATTTATACAAGAGTTCTCGACTGGGCGTCAAGTAATGCCAGCCATCGCCATCACTTGGCTATGAATAATTAACAAGGGAAAAGTGCCGCCTACATCTGCCATCGCTACCAGAAAGGCAGAAAAATGGCGTCAACCGCACTCCGATTTTAAATTACGCCACATCCAGAGGCGGTTTAATGTCGCTTTTACGACGCTTCAAAGGCAAAGATTTATCAGACAGTTTCCTGACAATGGGGACCGACAAAAAATAAAGCAGAAAAACCTAATGATTTCACACTCAATTGAAATGATCTCTCTTGATTTATTTTATTTAAGATGTTCTTATCTTTTGAAATAGAAAGACTTGCAATTGGAAGAAGCCTTTAGGAAGATTATATTTCGTAAAGTCATACACTTTATTTCTTCGTTTCCCACTAATTTACTTATTCTTAACAATTAATTGACGTTATTAAGGACAAACAAGACCTTGAATAGATTTTGAATGAATCTTTTAAAACTGGAAAATCTTAATTGGCAGAAAAAGATTGATTTTTAGTTCTAAGAGATGAAAACTTTCTTTTTGCAGATAAAAGTATTTCGTATTTGTAAGCTTATTTACATGAGATTTAGCACATACAAAATTAGCCTTAATCTTAAGATAAAATAATGTTCTGTTTCATTAATGCTGCTATTACTAACAAGGAAAGGTTTGTTTCTCGATCAACCGTTACTTTTTTTTGTTCTTTTTATGGAACCTTAAGATTTGAATATTAAATTTGATTTGATAAATAATTCGAATTGCATCTTAATTGATTTCTTTTGTTTAGAAAGGGTGTTACTGAACAAAGTTTGTCATATTTGTTACAAAGAATATCATTACAATGTCATCAGATTCTTATACATCTGTCTGCTTATATCAGTAACTTTCGATCTGGAAACTATTTATATTCCGATTGTAATGAAAAATTAAGAATGAAAGTAGAAGTTTTCTAGTCTGATATAAGCTGAACCTAGTAAATATACAGATAAAAAAAAATGAAACTAGTTAAATGTAAAGAACACATTAAACTATTCAATAGACTATTTATACTTTTTTTTCTTAAAAGCAATACTTAATTTGTTGCTTATGTGAAGACTGCTTTTTGTTTTCCTTGAATTCCTTTTGTCGTATTTTATATAAAGTAGACCATTTTCCTTTGGAAGAAATTATTTGCTTTCACGCTTGCTGTTACCACTCACGAAACCTTGGAAATTCTTCAAATTAAATTAACTCCAAAGGTTTAAAGATTTGCAATGGGAAGCGAAGTTCCCATATCTTATTATAATTTTGGTTAGATAGTAACTATAGACTTTATAAACTAAACACTTTCTAGAATATATCATTTATCCCTATTCTATTTGGTTAAATATATAAGCGTAAGAGTCTTACTACTTCCTTTTGTGCATTTTTTTAAAATAACATAGATAGTTGTTGTGTCGTATCTTCATTTAAGATATCTAATTGAAATTCACAATATTTCTCATTCTCTTTACGTTACAAGAGCAATATTACTAAAAGAGAATCTCCTTTGCTGTCCACTCCTTCAATCCTGGCTGCGATTGTAGTGCTCAGCTGACAGTGATCGACACCAACGCATTAGCCCCTTCTAAATTCTCATTGATCCGGTGCTAAGTAGAGTAAAGATGGCTAAGGAGAGCCCGAACGATGAACATAGCAGTAAATAGGACCGATGCCGATGAAAAGCCAGAAGCTAAGGACTTCACGCTACTCTTACTATTTAAAAAAAACATTAAGTATTCACAGCGTTCAGACACCCACAAATAAACAAAATCGTTAATTTAATCGCAACAAATTAAAAAAATCGTTGTAATCTATTACAAATTACCAGTTATTTGTAATAGATTATCTTTCCCACAAACTTAATGGAGTTTAAATATCGAGAGTTTTTTAATAATAAAAACATACAAAACTTTCAAGATAGAAGTATTATTGCAAATATAATGGTTTTCAATTCAGGAGATTTTATCCGCACGTTCATTCAATTTCCTCTCATGCTTCCTTATAATTTTTTTAAAAACCCACTTGAGAAGCCTTTTTTTGATAAGATGAATGTGACTGCGGCGATTGTTTGTCGTATTACTATAGACAACCACGCAAGCAGTTCATATCCTTCCTTTCAGCTTTCGGATGGATCGTAACCCATAGGCTATTCCATATTCTTACGGATTAAATCCCGAACTGCCAATTTCACCAATTACTCTTCCTTTCGAATTTCTTGCTAGCATAATTTCGATGCAATTGAATTATTTCTATTCGCCATCTAAAGTCGTACAGGATAGGTAGCTTAGATTAGATTAGATTAGATTAATGGAAAGTGGGTGGCATGACTGCCGAGCACGTCGACCTGAAAGATCTTTTGTACTATCCCACGGAAAGAAGGACAGACGGAGAGAAAGACTGAGAAAGGATGGTGTGAGAAATGCAGGGGAAACGGGAGAACCCCGGGAAAACCTGCCCAGCGCGGATCGACACCATCGACGAAACCCACATGAGAACCGAACCCGGGACTCAAAGGTGAAAGGCCAGTGTCTTAGCGACATCGCCAACCGCGCGGCCTTACAGGGTAGGTAATTTTTTTTTTATGTAGGGATGAGCGGTGATTGGAGTAACAGTTTCCAGGTTCCTGGATTGATCAGGGTAATCTTCCTCAGCCCATTCGTGGGGCCATTTAAAGGCCGTGATATATCATAAATATCTCTGCCTCGTATCCACCGCGATAAGTATTTCCCAAAGATCTTGAACAGTGATTGATAACCGTCCGAGTCTTTAAGGGTATCTAAAACCCATAAAAGTGTTATCTGAAAAGCTCAAAATTGACGGCAGTTATCCACGGCAGTTATCTTACAAATGTGAGACAATGACCGACTTCTAAGCCTCGCCCCTTTAAACCTGTGAACAGATGTCGACTTTTTGTTTTGTATTTTGTAGTTAAACCAATGCTCTAAAAAATTCAGGGCATAAGCTCTAAAAACAATCTGAGGATAAGGCTTTGAAGATAGGAAAAAAAAAGTGGAAATTTCTATCGGCCGCTATTTTGAAAGGGGTGATCCGATTTGGTTAAAATACAAAGCCAGGAAGGAAGTGTTGGATTCAAATGAAATTTTATTAGTATTTTGGTAGAGACAAAGGACAGGAGTGATTGCAATATCACAACAGCAGGACGATGTCCCACAGAGCTGCTGTATACAATAAAGTCACCATTAGTACCTCGATGGATCACCTCGTGCTGGATATTTGCGGTGATACGGTCGGGCATAGAGACAAACAAGACGCCATATATTGGCTTACAGCAGATTTGACCACAGTTCTAGCAAACAATGCTCCAAATCACGAAGCCTGCTAAATGGCGATATTGGTATCTCATCTGGTACCAGACATGCTCGACATCAGGTGAGCGGGCAAGCCAAGGAAGTGCCGCAACATGAAGTAGACTGTCCTGTGAAAGTTTAGCTATGTGCGGACGAGCATTATCTTGTTGGAAAATTGCTCTGGGCGCCCAACCAGGAAAGGCAGCACTTGGGACTGCAGGATCTCCTGTAGTCGTATTGCTAGGCTGTAATGCCTTCGTAGCAGTACTAGTGACGAAGTACTATCATATGCGATGGCAACCCAGACCATCACGCCTGCAGTAGGGGCTGAATGCCGCTTTGAAGTGAGGTTGGGATTGTAGCACTCATCTATGGCCCTCCATACCCTGACACGGTTGTCATCCCAAACAAAAGCGGGATTCCTCGCTAAAGACGATATATCGCTAGTCCGTAGCATTCCCACGTTGGTCTCTGCTTACACTACTGCAAACACAGCCGACAATGTTGAGGTGTTAAAGGCACAAAACGGAAGGGGCTTCTAGAATGCAGATTCGCCTCTGCTAGGCGTCTGTAAATGATGCGCAATCGCACCAAACATTATTCCTTTGCATAGCACAGTAGTTATTTACTTTCTTTCGCGTTTTTAGAATGACTTTTTCTTAGTGCGAAAATGTTTATGTCAATGAGTGTCTGTGTATGTATATCGTGGAAAGAATAATTTAATGGCTTATTCGTGATGTTCGATCCCTGATCAGTATTTATCACAAGGTCCCGGGCTCATCTATTCAGGTAACGCAATAGTATTTTTCCTTTGGAATTTGGAATACACACTAAGATATTAAGATATGTTCAGGTAGGGGAGATGGACAACACGAATCAAATAAAAGAATGCAACTATGCGCACATCACAATGAGTGAGAGAAACGAATGTATTTTCAATGTAATGCAGGAAGAGACAGCTTTGTGAATAAATAGACAATTTGTTAAAAATTCCAAGTATAAAAACTAATCAATTTTATACTTGGAGACTTTTGGACCATATTGCAATACGAGAATGTTGTGGTAACTCTTAATATTACATGAACAGATGAAAACTAAAGGACTATCTTTTCCTGCTTACTTTTGTCTAAGAGATTTGAAAGCTTTTTCAATAACCCGTGAATTTGAAATAAGCTAAAAGCTAATATAATATTTTCAATTTTAAATCTCTCACTCAAAAGTTAACAATTCTTTAGAAGAATTTTACTTTAATCAATTTTTCTTAAGTCGTTAAAATAAATGACTTGAAATTAATGTTAAATAAATTAATATTAATAAATTAATATTAAAAGAGATTCGAAAAATTTATAAATTATATTTTTTTGTAGTAGGGTCTACTATAAAACTTTAGTATTAATAGAGTAGCAAAGGCTACTTCATGCTTATTAGCCTTTTGTTTATAGAAATCCGGTTTCTGAATTGAATTCATTTTCTATAAAGGCTGAAAACATGAAGTAATCTGTTTTAGAATTTTCAATTCTCTAGTAATACTGCAGTTTCTAAAATAAAATCATTAGCTTCTTAACAGATCGGAAGAAGAAACTATTATCAGTTAAACTATTTCTTCAATATAACTTACTTTACTTCATTGAATTGTTTTCTAATTAGGTAAACATTTCATCAAAAGCATGAAATGGAAAAGAAATTTTAGTATGAGATAAAATTGTAATATTTAATTCATTCTAAAATTAATTCTCATTGTTTATAGTCAAAGTATGAAACTGACTAATGAACTTTTAAATCCACTGAAATCCTTCTTTTATTATGTTTTCAATTTTTAAACACTTGCAATTTAATTAAAAAAAACCTGGTTGAAAAAGCCAATCAAAAGTAGAAAGAACTCTTCTTTTTATTTTTAATTTAAGAATATAGGCTATATATTTATTAGTATATTTTTATCTTCAGTAGACCTGGCTGTTGATAATTTGAAGTAAAATTAAGTCTTTTAAGTCATTTTTTAAAGTCAAAAAATAAAAAAAATCAGATTTTTAAAGTTTAAATTTATCATCTTGTTTCCTCAGTTCTTCCAAAGTTCCGCTAGAAAGAATCCTTATCAATTTCAAGATTTTTTTTTTTTTTTTTTTTAATAAATATGATAGTTAATGTCGTTGTCATTTCCACAAAAACTTTTCTAATTCCACTCTATTAACAAACATCGCTGTCTTAAGATTGAAGATAATGATGCGAAAGAAAAAAAAAAGGGGGGGGGGAAGACTTCTATTAAGGGGTTGGCGGCAGCATCTTCGCGCGAGGAATTCATTTCGGTGCGGCTTGATCGGCTGCTAGGGCGGCAAATTGAGTTGGCAAGTCGGCCCATACGGAGCCGCTGATTGGGAGTAATTGGCTTAGGCTGCTAACTCCCAATACCTGATGCCTGGAGGCGGGAGCAGTGCGTGGGCAAGCGTCCCTCAGAAAATTACAACGTAAATAGATTATTCTTCGGACGATCGGGTCCTCCCACACCTACGCTAAAAGGAGAACGACATCCACCCCTAAAAAGAGCGGTTAAAGAGAGCAAAGCGTCATTAGCTTTGCCACCCATTATTAGCCCCGCGATTCGATTGCGTTATAATATTTTCGCTACATTTACGCGACGGAATCAGCTCTAGGCTACAACACACCGGAATGCGGCTACTAACGGGTTAACCATCGCGGAAACAATCCAGTTTCCCTTAATCATCTCAAAACATAACATGTTAAGAAAAAAAATAATTAAAAAAAAAAAAAAGTTTTTTTTTTTTTATAAAGAATGATTTAATGGAAGATTAAGTGTGACTAATCTCGCTTTTAATATTTATTTTTATAAATTACAAATTTAATTTAGAATTCACGAATAATATTAATTTTTTAATAACTAATGAGAAAATGCTTCTAAAAACAAATAAAAGCGTTCATTTTGTTAAATTTCCATTAGGAAATCGCTTCTTACATTTTCTATTCCTTTCACGAACATTGAAATTCTAAGAGAACAAGGATTACGTCATAATCTTGGACTCAAAATTTCTTCCTTTTGAAAGACCATTGTTTTGAAATTTTGAAATTATGGGATTCAGTGATTCTCAATTGTTATTTTAGTCTAAATATCCTTCCATCTCTTAATACTAAAGTGAATTTGAATGTTGTAACTTTCCACTAGATTTAAAAGAAAATGGATTCAACGAAAATTCATTTGAAAATGTACATGAAGGCTTATTTTTATTCTATAAAAATCTCTTTTTTTTTTCTATAATTCTTTTAAAATAAATTTGTAAGGAAACTTAAAAGTAGTGAGGTTTTTATTTTCCGTTATTTTCTATTTCAATAATTCACTAGACTTCGTCCCAGTTTGAAATCCTCAGTAAAGATACAACGTGCATTAAAATTCACTAAAATAAATTATATTTTTATATTTACATAAAAGTTAAATTTTACTTAATGACTTATTTTAAAGCTGATTTAAAATTGTTAGCAAATATATATTTATTTTAAAAATCATTCAGTAAATTCAATACTAAAAATCTTTTATTGATATTGTCTATATTTTCCCTTAAAAAATCTATTTAGCTTTTAATGTAACGTCGGCATTAGAAGCAAAAAAAAAAATACTAATAAAAATCTCAATTTCTAATAAGCCTCCAATTCTTGGTGGAGCCTGGGCGATTTCAAGCCATTTGTTTTAAAAGGCCCGATTAGCTTCGGCTCTCCTTCCCACGCTCGGGGCGGCGACTCTTCTTAATCCCCGAGTGGTTTTCACGCAGCCGTTCTGATCGCCAACAATCCACTTAAAGGCTTCGACGAGACATAGCAAGGTTTCTTCCTACGACTGCGAAACGACACATGGGCTCATCCGCACAAAACTAATACATCATTCACACACCCTCTCGGTACCAAATCAGAGCCAATCATGCTTAAAAGTGACGGACAAACACAACAAAACAATACTGACTGAGTTTCAGCTACGTCCATCAAATGTTTCCTAATAGAAGAGTTGCTTATTTTTCTCTCTCGTCTTACAAAATTCACACGATAAGAATTGGAATCCTATTTCTTTAATTTCTTCTTTTTTTTTCTTTGGCTATTTTTGATTTCTTTGTAAAGTTTTGTTCATTTAATAGTGAAGATTCCTGCTCATTTAATAATGACTAGACATGAAATGATTCGGCTGAAAGTGGGAACTAAATCAACTTCGATCAGAACAACTGCTTTTACAGATTTGTTCTTCAATAGTTGAAATGTCTACTAACTCCACAGCAGATGTTCCACGATTCCGCTAATTGCTATTCAGGAAGTGCTAAATTATTAAATCCGGATTTGTTGAAATGTATTAGGAAGAAGAATTCTCATCTAAATTTCAACAACAAAAAATATCTTAGAATTGAAAGAATTTCTCTTTGAAGATTACACGGAATTAAGAAGTAACTGGAAGTTAAAGAAAGGAAAAAGTTAGATAGATAAACCAGAAGAAAGAAGGAAACGGAGGAAAGGAAATTGGAAAAATTTCAGAATTTCGCATTAGAAGAGTCTATTTATAGATTAAGCGAAAATGTACGGATCTTACTTAATAATTATATTTCTAAATTGGTTCAACTTTTTTAATACATTAAGCAACGGGAAATATAAGTAAAAAATTAGCTCAGCTGAAGACAAGATTGGATTCGTTTGATATTTTCTTCTGTGTCCTTAAGCATGAACTCTTCTTGCAATTTTGAGTTTTTACTTTGTTGCTCGTGATTATTATTTTTATTATTGGCTTTGATTTCTGCGAATATTTTTGCCTTTTTTGGAAGGAAAC
This sequence comes from Thereuonema tuberculata, assembly GCA_023159025.1. NCBI lineage: Eukaryota > Metazoa > Arthropoda > Chilopoda > Scutigeromorpha > Scutigeridae > Thereuonema > Thereuonema tuberculata. The sequence goes on along the minus strand of JAFIDM010012231.1, from coordinate 6,139,199 downwards.
TGGAACCATCACATTTTTTCTTTTTCTAGAAATGTAATATACTATAAAAATTTCTCATCAGTTAAATCAAATGTATAATTGGTTAGGGACCGATGCAATTTTACTTGACGATAAACAATTAAATGTAAGCAATTAAATAATTATACAAACATTGCTTCCTAACTATGTACCGTACCTTCAACAGTTTAAGGACACGAAAGAAGTTTTTTTTTTCTTTTTTCTGTTGAATCAGAATCAATTAATTCGAAGACAGGATAAGATTTTTATAATTTTAATTCTGTAAAATTATGTTGCGTTCAATGTTTTTATCGCACTGGGAAGGTTTATATCTCTTCAAAAAAGAGGTTTATGTATAGATCTTCAATCTACCTTCAAAATAGGCAGAGTTAAGGTCTGGATTAGGATTTATTCTTCATTAACAAACGACAAACTGTTCACGTTCTTAACATAAACTAGAAATCGTAATTGTATGTGAGTTCATGAACTTTCGAAGATACGTAACATAGCAAAGAAAATTTCTTCCAAATATGGTTTATTACCACTGCCAAGACGATTCCACGTCTAATTTTATCCATTGATGGGAGAAAAGCTGCTACTACTCTATCGTAGCACCTGAAATTTCATTTCTATTTATAACTGAGTGAGACATGTTTTCCAATTTTAGGATGCTTTTAATAAGATGGTAGAATTAAACTCAATCATGTGTTCATTGATTTTCATAGTATTTTATTTCATAAAAACCTGATGATTAATTACATTTAGTTTAGAAGAAAATTTTAGGAATATTAATAAGCAAATTAGCGATCTACATAAAGTAACATTCACTCTTTCTTCTCTGAGTAAGAAAAAAATATCGTAGTTACCCCATCTTTTGGGGAATATCAGCAAATTGTACGGAAAAGAAACAAGATACAATGTGGGAATGGATATACACTTATAGAGAAGAATACAAACAAATAAAAAATACTTCGAAACTTCAAAAGTGCACCGAAATTGGAAGTATAAAAAAGGTTTTTTTTTATTCGATGATGAGGGTGCCAATTTAAGAGAAACTAACTAAAAAAATAAATAAATAAATAAATTTTAGGATTGAAATTTTGAACTAGGCTATCCAATCAAAAAGAAATTAAAATAAATAGGTTCTATTTCTATCTTTCGAAATTCACCAATGGTTCAAAGTGATTCTGATCTTTCATATTATCACAACAGAATAAAAACCAGACTGAAATAAAGTAAATGAAATAAAGAAATAATTCTTTAAAAGTTTGAATTCAGAAATTAACTATACGCTTTTAATTAAAACCAGAATATATATATATATCAAAAACAAAAAACATAAACTTAGAAATATTATGGAATGATTTTGATTTTTACTTTTTTTTAATTTTTTGAAAACATTTGAGCAAACTAAAATATACTTAATCGAATGGAACCCTTTCCATTCTTTTCTTTTTCAAGGGGGATATTCTCATCAATTAAAAAAAAAAAAAATCTCAAACTACTAAACATTACATATTTAAAATGACAGGGATTCTTGAAATAGCCTACAATTTCTAATATTATCCTCCAATCGTAATTTCTTGATAGACATTGTCAGTAAGTTTCATCAGAGGGTGAAACTGATTTTACTGATTTGATATATCAAAAGTAAGTAACATATTCGAATCGGAGTTTTCAATGTTGGAGAACGGTCGAGTTATCTGTCAGAAGAAAGCGGCGCAATAACAAAACAATGAAGACAAACGTCCACGAGATGGCGTCTCAATAAGCGATTCAATATGGCCGACCTCGTCTACAATGGATGCGCTCGTCTTCGGCAACTGTAATACCGTCGCAGAGCCGTTACTTTTCCGCAAATTGACACGACGGGCGCTTTCCAGCACCAGTGAAGACAACATGGCTGCCCGGGATCCCATTAGGGCAAGTGAGGGAGGTTGCTTCATAAATCACGTTTAAAGTCGGGGAAGTTGGATTGAGTAAAGTGGGTGAAAATTCACTTCTGCGTCCAACTTAAGATCCAACTTACTAAAAATTAATATCCGTCGACAGCAGCAATTATTAATTGCCATTAAAGTTCCCAAGTTCTGAAGGACTTGCAAAAATTTCAAAAATTTTTATTCACTAAAGTTTTTCAGTTATTTAAAATACGTTCTTCTAAAATACCAGCAATTCAAAATTTTATTATTTTACTACATTTATTTATCCATCTTTTTAAAATAAATAATGATATTTAGATAAAACGATCTCAATCTTTACGAAATCAAGTAAAAAAAAAATCAACATAATACTTTTCAATAGCAATAAAAAAAAAATTAAAAAAACTAAACAAAATATGATGTAGTGGAGTTTTCTTAATTGTTCTAGTACACTTTCAGCTGAGTAGGACAAACAGTTTTGGATTAATTTGATCACAGATGGATAAGCAACAGATATACAAGTGACAATCAAATCTATACTACCCTGTGCAAGAAAATACCATGCAAGTATTAATAGTGAATAACACGTGGTCAATTAAAAAAAGAAACAACTTTAATCAAAGTTACCATAAAATAATATTTAAAGTAATGTCTAATATTTTCAATTTAGCAGAAATAAACAAACAAACAAACAAACTTCTACAAATAGTTAAATATAATAAATTCATTAAAAAAAAAAAATACAAATTTTTACAAAAGACAAACTGTAATACGAGAAATAGACTTCTTTTTTTTTTAAAGGAACACTGACTATTCCTTTGATATATGTTTTTTTTTTTTTTGTTATTCTTTTGAATAACAACTAACAATTCAATTAAGTGAATTCTTCAATCTCCCGCCGTTTTCTTTGGCTCTTTGAATATTTGGTGAGAATTTCTTAAAAAGTTGAAATGCTCCCATTAGATAATTAGTTTCCGTTTGGTAGGGGATGATTTAAGACCAAAAAGAGATTTGTTTTTATGTTTCCAAGCAACATCCAATTTCATTTCTTCATCCACCAAATCCAGTTATTAAATTTTGTGGCAAAACGTGGTTTCAATTGAAGCCATCGATTCCAACCATAATTCAGACCCTTAAGTTTCTGAAAAGTTTCGCAGGTAGACAGAGTGAAAATTACAGTTGACATAGGAAAGAAAATACTACAAAGATATATCTAGTTGCGCTGAACTGTTAGAAACTTACTCATGCTTTATAAGGTATTAAAGGACTACAAGAACAACAAATCATTAAAAAATCAACTACTTCTTTCAGGAAATTCAATCTTAATTTATCCTCACTGTCTTATTTCATAAAACTGTCTTTGTGCAACCAAGGATGATAAATATTAAAAATAAATTTGAATCAGATAAATAAACCTGAAAAAGAATTGTAATAAAATGTAAAATAAGAATTAAAAAAATACAATTAAAAAATTATATATTTTTTAATTATAATATTTTACATTTTATTACAATTCTTTTCCAGATTTATTTATCTGATTCAAATTTATTTTTAATATTTATGTACTTAATGATTCGTATCACATGACTGTTAAATCCTTTCTGGTTATAATTGTAACATATATCTTATTTAACAAAGTTGTTGTATTTCAATAAGTTCATGTGAATCCTCGTTTGGACGGAATAAAGTCACGTGCTTAAACTCCAAAGATTTAAAGTTAAAGATCCAAAGTTAAAAGCGAATTAAAATTTTTTTGTTGAGTTGATTTAATTACCTTTAATAATCAAAAATGTAACTAATTGACACTTAAATAATGTTTTCTAAATAGTACAGTAGGTAATTAATCGCTAATGTTTATTACCATTGTGATTGTAGTTGCTGTCAACATTAAAATTATATACGGTATATTAAAAACTATAATCTCAAGCAGAACGATCCTAATACAAGGTGCTTCCAGTAGATTTCAAGTGTTTCCATCATTAAGTGTTTGGGCAGAATATGGGCTACAATGGAAAGTAACTCTTATGTAAAAGTTAACCAATTACAATGAACATCGAGAAAAATATATCCATGATGAAATGGAACGGTACGATTCTCTTCTAGCAATCTTTAATACTTCTTCTGCAACAGTAAATTAAATAGAAGAAATAGAGATTGGTAGGTACTCACCATTGTAGCGTAGTTGAGTAACATAATGCAATCTTCCATGACCCCAATCCAAACTGTGGCCGGTTCACCCACTTTCGTCTGAAAGAAAATAAAAATGAATAAAATTAATTTCGGTTGTTAGGACATTTCCTTGAAAGTTTTTCACAATTATTCTGAAAACAACATTTTTGTCTTTTCTTCCATGACTCTTTCTTTTCTAGAACTTGCAAATTTACTTTGAAATATTCAACAAAATCTTTGTATTAAAGTCAAGATACAAAGTCAAATTACCATCCGATGTCTTTATATGTTTTGTTTTTCAATGAATTAACTGTCTTCAAAACTAAGCAATTTAAACTCAAATTCAGGGCTTTCAATTTTAAATTTAAAATCTTTTAATTTATTTTCTTTCATTACTACTAAAAGTAAATGAAAAACTGGGGGGGTTTAAAATGGATTCAAATAATTTTAATTACCAGTATTTCTGTGCTTTCTTTTTTTAAAAAAAATGGGGTTATTCCAATTTTATTTAAGGAACTAATTATATTAATTTATGAAAGACAATGTTGATCAATAATAATAAAAATTGAATATAATGTACAAGTAACTTATTATTAAGAGTAAACAACGATCGTTTTTTTTAATTTTAAGCTTGATTTTTCAAGATGCGAATAAGGTTTTTATTCTTATGTCATTAACATTTCAGAAATACTCCTGAAGGTTGGAAGAAAACAGATAAAGCTTTTTACCCTCAGATATTCGAAAGCCATTAAACCAATTACGATTTTCTTTTTGTTTTTTATCTGTAATCCATAACAAGCATTGTTGTTCTAATCAGCAAATACAGGCTTAAATACATGTAATAAATACATCATAAAACTCATTGTTACCTTCATGCAATAGACAAAAACACCGAACAACCCATCATTCAATAATAATCGATTACAGAACTTTTAAAGCAGCCCTGAATAGCTACCGTTGAACTACCATAAAGCGAACACATACAAATCATTTGTGCCTTTTGTAGATCAGGTTAGTTTTTATTGCAATAGAGACTATTAACCATAATTAAAATTGTCAGACGATTTCAGAGAAAGTTTACAGACTAAAATGATTTGATTGAGGAAATACCCATGAAGATGTGAATTATTCCATCTCAAAGAGAAATCTTTCCTCTTTCTTTGAAAAGAAAAATAATAATTAAAAAAAATTAAAATTTTAGAGATACAATTGATATTTAGATTGATATCTTTAATGATCTCTTGTTATTTTACTTTCTATCATGTTTTTTCGTACTATTTTATTAATTGATTTCTATTTTAGTGAATTGTTTGACGATGAAAATATATGAAAAAGCCTTGCATGTGGCACACACACAAACGTCTACATTTGCAAAAATAAAATCTTTCTTTCAAATATTAATTAGAGATAATAATCCTTTATGTGAAATCCTAATTGTCGGAACCAAATTTCATTCCACTTAAAACTTTTAAAAATCCATGTTTCAGATTTCATCAAAATCATTCCTGTAGAGCTAAATGTAGTTGAAATTAACGAATTGATAAAGATGCATTAAAATATGCATTAAAATTCATTAATTATTTTTTTTTAGTTTCTTTAATTCATCTTTTATTTTATTTTGATAAATAATCTTGACTACAGATTTTTACATTAAACATTTAATTAGATATCATTATCATTTAATAGTTATTAATTTTAAATAATTAAAGAAAAGCTATCTACGTATTAAAGTTAATTCTAAATACAGAAAACTTATTTTTAAATTCATTCAAAACAATTTGTATTCATTAAAAAAGAAAAAAAAAATCTACTTGAAAGTTAAGACACTTTTTCTTAAGATTTCACACGAGTATCTAAAAATGTTTACAATCAAATATTACTGACTTCTTTATTCCCATTATGATTTTGTAAAAAAACTAAAGTAGTTATTGCCCCTTTAACTTTTTAAGTTTCAGGGTAACATAGGAGACCAACTTCCTTGTAAACATCGCCATTTGCCAAAACAAGAAGAACTTTAAAAAATTTCAATTTACTTTTGTTAATTTTAAATTAAAATCTGCAAATGACTGAAAATACGATTCTTAGAGTACGATTCTTAGAGCACAAGTCACTGAATTAGTTTTTATTTTTTTTTCATATTATTTGAGTAGGACTTAGATAATTTTTCCTTTTGTTAATTAAAAGTCAGTTCATTCTAATGAGTACGACAAACTTGCTTTGATGAGAATCTGATAGTACAGTAATGATATGTAATTACAGTCGGACCTCTACTTAACGAAGTCGCTAAATCCCGAAAAAAAGTTCGTTATATGGAAAATTCGTTAAATAGAGATTCACCTTTTAAAATTACTTTAAACTACATAAAACAGATTTAAAATAAATAAACAATAAATATTATTAAAAAAAAAGTAATAATTTTAATTATAAAGCATACATTACCACAAGCCTACTTAAATTTTACTAATAAAGTTGTTAATTTTGTCTGAGTTTTTTTTTTTGAAAAAGTGTTTTCGCTCATACTACATCTCGCAACTTTGCAATGCACCAAAAACCCCTTCAGGCGTATTTTCTTCAAATTGTAATCGGCGTCGGATTGTTTCAAATGATTTTAGCATTTCATCATACGAAGGTTTTTTTATTTCTGCATCATGATCATTTCCATTTTTATTCATCTTCATCTTCATCGCTATTCGTTGCTGCATTATTTTTATTCTTCACACTGTCCTAAATATCCGATTCAGTTAGTGTTTCCGAAGTCTCAACTTCAAAATCAAGTGAAAGATAATCATCAATCAGCACATCATCGTTAATTTCTTCTTTTTCCCTCAGCTGTATCTACATTTCTTTCATTTCCTCTAAGGGAATATTAATAATAAAAATATTTCAAGGAGGAAAAAAAAAAGATACAACGAAAAAGTTCGTTAAATAGAAAATGCACTTCGCTATTTGGAGGTTATTTTACGAAGAAATTAGCAAAATGGTCTTGGTTCCAAAAAAAAGTTCGCTAAATAGAGAAATTCGCAAAATTGAGGTTCGTTAAATAGAGGTCCGACTGTATTACACTATTTCTGATTGATACAAGCAAAAGTAGGACATAAATGAGAATGCTCCTTATTTAAATTTAAGTAAAATAACGATAACTATAACTATTTAAATCTATAATTCATCAATTGACTTTTAATTTCCAAAATGTTTAATTTCCAAAATTTAATAATGAGTTATTAAAAAATATTTTTAAAATAAAAAAAAAATAGCGACGAGTTATTTTCGATTACAGATTAGGCAATTTCAATTCAAAATCAAATAATAAATGGACCTATCAGATCTCAGAGCTGCAGTCCAGACATCTAATGAAAAATCTGCAAATAGTATCAAGCAGTGTTAACAGCAGAGCAACAATCAATAAAACTAAAGTAACGTTACATAACAACCACTGGCTGCTAAGTAGGGCAGACAACCCAACTAGCTTTAACCTTAACAGGGTTTTATTTTTGTTTCTTTTTCTTCGTAAGATGGCAAATTCAAAGATAAATTGAAAATTCCGTAGTTTTTGTATTTCATTGGTTTTTCTCTGAAGATAAAAACAATGACAGTTTTATCAAATTTCAACACAAATGACTTACGATAAATATTCCGAAATACAAACTTGTAAGTCCGTTAATTTATTTATTAATTTTGTTACAAAATTATTTTAAAGTTGTAATGCAATTTTAAAGCAGTTATATTTTAAAGCTGTTACTTTGTTAAAGTAAATTACGTAACAACTTGAATAATAAAAGTTATGTAATTTACTTAAAATATTTCAATTTTTCGAAGAATTATTTTAATAATATTACAAATCAATTAAGAAAAACGACTACATTCATTCGAATGCATAAAGATGATATAAAAACTGCAGAAATATAGAATTAATGTTAATTATTATTATAATTATTGTTATTATTAATTATTGATTACTGATATTGAGAATTATTTTCACAATGTTATTTTTATTATCATTTAAGAACATAAAAGAATTTTTATAAAGATAAAATTAATCCATATTAAAATTATGAGTACATTTGCATTTAATTTTATATTAGGAAGCCATATTAAATGACATTTATATTGTTTCCAATAAAAATTTTACAATACATATTTTAATTAACCAATTTTCCCGAATAGCTAAATCTAGACAGAACAAGTTGTGGTCCAGCAAATGATGTAAAATAATTCAAATTAAAAATTCGCGAAGGCTCTTTTAAGACCACATAGTCCAAAACATTATTTCCATGTTTGTTGGACAGTTACACTTAGAATTTCCTAAGCTTTGAGATTATCCTGACTTTGTGATTGTCAAGTCAGGTAGCCACGCTATTTCTCGCTATCGTTCATTAATCGAGACAATGAGTTTAAAACAGTTGTTAATTTCCCTTTTTTATCTTTCGCTTATCATTCACAATCGTCTTACTTAAGGAATTACGTCAGGATAGAAGAAAACAAGGAATAAGTCTCACAGGGAATCCTTGTCGACGGGTGGGAAGGAACCCGCAAAGTCTCTTTTGCTGTGAAAAGACTTGTCTTAATTCGACCACAAATGGAAACAACAAGGGGGCAGCAAGCGTTTTTGCAGGCGTCTGTTTCATTGTAGAAGCGTCTTAATATACAGCGAGTATAGCGAAGACGGCGATTTATGTCACGAATGAGGAGGAGGGGCTGATATGAGGCGCGTGTTGCAAGACCACTTCGCCTGGTTCCACGTTTTCATTAAAATCTTGCTGCAACGTTTGGTGCAGCTTCTCAGCAAATGTAATTGGATTATACACAGACACAAGTAATTCGCATGCGAAAAGGTTCCTTCTAGTCAGTAATCTGACCAAGATTTATCATAAAAACAACAGTACACCAAATAGTAAAAGCTATTTACCTCTAGCTATCGAATTTAGTTAACATTTCACTGTTTTCTTCTTAGTTCGATTTGGATTTTCCCAACAATAGAAATATAATCCTTTTTTGATAAGACAACTTTCTTTTTTACTAATTAACTTAATTTTTTACCAGTGAAAACTATATAAAATAAATCTACTAACTTCTCAAAAACTCTTTTATTGCTAAAGAAATAAATTTAGCTCTAATAAGTCAAATGATACATAGTCCTGTAGTAATTTCAAAAAAATTTAGTTTAAAATGAGAGGAAAATCTCTTTATCATGAATAAAAGAAAAGTTGAGAAGTGATTCGTTTGTTTTAGAGTAAACATGTAAGTCCTAGTAAATTAATATATTAAGTCTATTACATCAGATACAAATTGTTTTTAAACACTGAATATTACGTTGAAATCTTTTCGAGAGCTACTAAATTTCCTTTCAAAATAAAATTAATTTTACACACTTGAAAACATTCAAAACAATATTCATACTTAGTATAATCTGACAAAAAGATTAGGATGTTCAAACTCATTCAATACTAAACTGAAGTCTTCCACTAAACACGAAGTAATAAAATAATGAGTTAATATACTCGGTTGATAAAGACCACCTTCCTATCTAAATAATCCGGGTTTTGATTACTTCACGAAATTTTCGAAGATTTTCGAGATGAAGTAAGACGCTTCCTAGAAAGACATAATACCTTACTAAATGCAGAACCACTGAGGTAAATTAAAAAACTGAAAGAAAAAATAAAGCACTACATGTTGTGAATAAGTAGAAGTTATAAATTTTCACGGTATCTTTAGCAACTGATTCTTCAAGAAAATGAATTTATGTGCTAATTGCTTGACTACTACTTAGAGGGGCTTGTGATTCCGAGCGGTTGATCTCAGCCATCTGTTTAATTCTTGTTTAACCGGACTTGCCTCAACCAATAGCGCCATTTAGCGGCAGAAATTAAAAATGCAATGGAGCGGCTCATCCAATCTTTGAAGTGATAGACTCCAGTTGAAATCTAATTATCTCTCGAATAACTGGAAGAGAAAGGCGGGAAACAGACCAGGAGAGCATCACCAGGGCATTTATTCAACAACAACCAAAAAATGTCAATAAAGCTTTGCTGGTCACGAATCAAAAAAGCAAAAACAATAATATATTAAAATACGTCTGTATTTTATTTATGCTGAATTTCCTTTCAATTTACTCCTTAGAATTTCCCTTAAAATTCATTGCAGTTCAATTTTTTAAATTATAATTTTACTTTTTTAACTAAACAGTAAGTGAACATTAAAATAATGAAATAATTAGTCTATTTCAAATTGATTTTTGGAAATGATAAATGATAAACATATCAATTGCACAGAATTAACACGAACGATTATTTAGACACGAGTGGATTTTCTAACAATTTTATTTATGTTTTCTATTAAAAACTGATTTTGGAAACCTAGTATTGTTAAAAAAATTTATTCATATTCTTAACAATTTCAGCATTACATTTTTTTATTACTCATTCTAAAAGTTATATTTATTTATCTTTTTCTTTACTGGTTCAATAATATCTATTAATTACATTACAACATTTAACTAATTCGTAAAAATGAAATTTTAAAAATTTCCCGAAAATGATTTAAATGTATAAATTTATATTAAGTACCTTCGTAAAACTGATCTATAAATAAAGTCAACGTAAATTAAATGTTTTTATTTCAATAAACGATGAACAAAAAATAAATTTTATAATTTTTTGAAATTTATATCCCCTTCTTTATTTTTCTTTTTCTCAATAATTGCAAGTGATTTATGTATTTTTCTAAGATTTAAAATAAAAGATCTATGGCGGAGTGCACCAAACTTCAGTTAACGTTGATGACTGCAGTTTGGACGGAGCTAAAATTAGTGGGGGGTGCTGCTCCAGAAAAATTTTAGCCTTTGTTTTAAAATTGT
>JAFIDM010012231.1:6105903-6127858 GCA_023159025.1 Thereuonema tuberculata | reverse complement strand
TCTTTTTATACATGTTTGTTTCCTTTCACACAATTTTAAAACAAAGGATAAAATTTTTCTGGAGAAACACCCCCCACTAATTTTAGCTCCGTCCAAACTGCAGTCATCAAAGTTAACTGAAGTTTGGTGCACTCCGCCACTAGTCTGCTAATGATGGCTACATATTTTTAACAAGCCGATACTGTCCAGGTTTTATCTTTTTATTAAATAATTTAATAAAATATTTGTGTCCTGATTTATTTAGTCAGATAGTTTGTTCCATCACACGTTAAATAAGAATTTATAATTATTCTTTGTTAAATTTTATAGCTTTAAGCTTGGTTGTTGAATAACAATTTCCATTTTCTCCTCTCTTTCCTGTATTCTAGTTTATAATACCGCTCTTTGTCGTTCTCCCTTTTATCATCATATAACAATATGACTTTTTTTTTCAAACTTATACAAAACCGTAAAATATTACTTAAATACTAATTGAAAATTTTTTAAAAAATGAATCGTCAAGTTTCAAACATTAAAGAGCATAAATAGATTTTAGTAAGATTTGCTGTAAATACATATTCATATCTACATCCCTCTAAATTTTTGTATGTTGAAATGTTTTGCTTTTTTTTATTTAATGGATAAAAAAAAACTTTTTGAAGCTGAGATTGAATGAATATATTTAACAATCAACTAATTAAACAAATGAATCTGTAAACCAGTGGCTCTTAATCTATATTATTCTTCCCCTTTATTATCAAATCTACAATACATTAAAATTACAGGACAGATAAAGGATTATATAAATACTTTAACTTCGTCATAAAATTAAGAGAGTGAAAGATCAGTGTATTTTCTCAAAATTAATTTATATATAATCTAATGTGTACAACTACAACATGCCTTATGTATGAATGAACATGATACTGTTTGATTGGAATGATTTACGACACATCTGTAACATCTATTATTATTTTCAACTGTGTTTCAAACATTATGTACAAATACAAAAAAAAAAAAAATACTAGTCCACTGTGAAGAGGTCAAGTTGGTAAACAAACGATTACTGAGTCTGCGCAGAAAAGCCGGAAATAATGAGGCCATTCATGATATTGAATAATACCGTAATTTGTACAAACAAGGATAACGAAAATCCCTGTATTGATCGCGCAGAACGCATATAACGAAAATCAACTACCTTTAACTCCCTTGCCCAATTTATTCCTTTCAGAAGAGTTTTTTTAAATATATAATTACTTATGCTGTCATATTTTTTTTTCATCTAAGACTTAATTTTAACACTTGGAAACAAATAAAAAACAAAACAAAAAAAAATTCAAATTACTTCTGCTTAAAAATTTATCAATAATGAATTGGTAGAAATCCATTACTGAATTATACTTTCTACCATATAATTATATAATAATAATAATAATAATAAGCACTCTTCATAAAAAGTATTCAATCAATGTTTTCATCAATAGATAATTACGAAATAAAAATGTAGACATCATTAAGCATAAACTAAGGAATGAGAGATTAACGCAGAGAAACAGGAGAAATTCAAATTAATTTTTTACATAAATTTATAAACAAAAAAACAACAAATCTTAGAAATGATCTGACAAATCCTTTGTCAATAAAAAATAAAATGTTGTCTAGCAACTGTTTGTTAATTGTTACAACAACTGGAAATGGACAGAAAATAAGAAAAGTTGTTCAATTTCAAAAAAGACAAAACAACAACTTTAAAGACAGAATTCTTAAGGAAATCAAGATAGGATTAATAAGGCAGAAAATTCAAACACAATTCATCTTGCAATGGCGGAAAAATCATTACAGATGATGATGACATTCTAGAAAAAGAAGCGACATAAAAAATGGATTTATAAATAAATACCAAAAGAAGTAGAATAATTAATATTGATTTTTAAATTAAGTTGACATTCTAGAATTTTGATAAGAATTATCGTGTAAATGTAATTTATTGATCATGTGATCTTACTAACAAATGCAGAAACTTAACAAATAGAGAAATAGAAAACATCCATCCGAAACCGGTGATTGAACATCTACTTTTATTTCTTTTAAAATCTGTAAACAGAACATTTTTGTTTTCTGATCAGAATACCCAAAAGGATAATATATATTTAAATAGAGAACACACGTTTCTCAGCGGGAAAAATTATTAGGTAAACGACGTTTCAATGCTTTTAAGATGATCAAATTCTGAAATCTTCGAAGCTAAAAAAAATTCCACGATGTAATCTAATTGTTTCTGCTAAATTTTCTTTATTACAAAAACATCAGAAAACCATTAAAATTTTAGCGATCGATGTTTCATTTTACTTAAAAGAGACAAAATAGTCCAACCTGAAATTTCTTTTTTATTTGGAAAAAAGTTCAAATGATAAAAAAAGTTGATAATATGTATAAATTAAGAAATCAAATTCACTGTATCTAATCATTTTCTGAATTTTTAATAAAAAACATCCCTAAAAAAAAATCCCTCCCCATCACAACGGACTCAAATCTCAAAGGCACTGATGTTCAGCTATGAATTTACAGCATTCAATTATTTCAAATATCAAATGCTTAAATCAATGTTAAATCTCAAATCAATCGATTTTATTTGTTACAGAGAGATTCAATGTCCTGTGAAAAGCCAGTGTTTCATTTACAAACAATTCTACATAAGTAGGATTTAAGTTAACTGTTTTTGTTTGTTTTTTAATAATCTTAATAAGCTAAAAATTTCAGAAACAGAAAATTAATAGAAACTTCTCAATATTTACGGGGAAGTTTGGTTCAATCGTTATCACTTTTAAAAAAAGAAGAAAATTTTCAAAAAAATGCAAATAGAATGTCATGGAACTGAGTTTTTTCATATTTGCAAGATTGATTTTTGTTTTAGTTTTTTAGCAAGCAAGCATTAGTATAAGCAATGAATTTATTAAAAGTTTTTGTAGCCATTCGGTTCCAAAATTTATAAATAGCCAGTCGTCCAAATTCTTTTCTCCAACTCAAGAAACTGTGCTTGGATCTGTGTAGGGTTTGGTTACAGTTTTTAGTCCAAATGTACATTCGGATGCAATTCCCATTTCCGAGAAAGGCCAAATCGTTTTGCTGCTGTTTTCGGTTTTCGTTTCTCAAGTCAAATGGGGCGGAGGGTTCTCGATACAACCTGGCCATTTGCATGTCTCCTCTGTTTCCCCTGTGAATCTGGGGTGTTCCGCAATGCCGCGAAACATATTTGTTTACGTACTTCGAATTCATTGAAGAAAACAGCTTCGAAATAAGGGAAAACTAATTCAGAACAAACAGCCAAGTTAATGAGCTTCGACTGAATAACAGTTCTTCATTCAACAACATTTATTTCGAATTAAAGCTTGGATGTCTGAAGAGACAGTTGGGATGATTTCTCACTGTTTCTTTGGTTAGTTGGTCATATTTGTTTCTTCTGGAATCGATTCTGGTTAACAAAACTAATTGCATTTCATCTAACTAATTAGTTGTTTCTGTGTAAAGAAAACACGAGGCTTAATTGAAAAGTAATTAAAAAAAAAGAAAAAAATATAACGATAACAAGAAGCATTTATAAATAATTAAATCTCATTAAAATCACTTAATATCTTTTAAAGACAAATATCTTCTTGTATACAGCTAACATCGAAATAATCGTTTTTCCAATTAAAGATCTATCATGCTGGTATATTATTCGGATAACAGAATCTTATATCTTTTCGTAAAGAACTTTCCTTAAATAGGCCTTTGGAATTAAGCTGAGACCCTGGGACGGCCGTTTCGAGCTTCTTGGGTGCTAATCGCCAGGGATACTCAGCCACTGCAAAACTGAAAAGGCGTATGAGGGAAAGAAAAACGTAAAGTTGATAATCAAAATGACCCCTCAAAACTAAAGAACAACAAAATAAAAATAAGAATCAAAAGTGGAAAACAAAAACCTTGGCATCTCAGTTACTGCCTCCAAAGGAATTCGTCCACAAAGAAAATAATATACCGAAAGCAAAACCCTCTAAAGGGTGAAAGAAAAGCCACAAACTTTTGACAAACGGAGAAGCATAAAAAAATATCTTATTGTAGATGTTGAAAATTAATCTGCAATTATGTTACAAGCTTTATTTCTGTCCATAAGTTTTCAGAAACTGTCTGATTTCATGAATTGTATTTAAGGAAAAAAAAACCAAACAAACAAATAAACAAATAACATTAGCCAGCAGGTCTATTTTTTTCTCAGGTTATTTTATAAAAAGCTCTTTTAGAAACAATTCGTTGTTCTTTGGGTTCTTGTATTTCTTTTAGAATGGAGTATCGAGACTTTCAACGGTTTTTCAAGCAAAGAAAGGTTCAATTTAGACCTTAAACAAATAAAATAAAAAAAATAACCGAACAAGAGCAAGAATCAACAAATAAACTCCAACAACCATTTGTGGGCTATTTTTATTTATTCAAAAAATTACGGAGACCAGGATATACTCGAGGTCTATTTCTCTTGAGGTTTTCTTCAGCAAGAGAAGTTGTTGAGGGACATGGTTGTCTCTGGTCAGAATCTGTTGGAATTTGGCTTTTTCTTGTCATATTGTGCTGCGGGGGTTAGATTCAAAACACTTTCTTATTTCGATCGATTTTGCTCATCGTTCAACCTTCTCCCTTTGGTTGAAAACTCTCCAGCGAAGCGAGGGGGCGCTTCTTTCCCACCCCCGCTGCTACAGCGTCCGTTTCGAATGAAAAGGGATGGTGATGAGTCTTTCCTTCGTCAAACAACAAGACAGAAAAGGAAATCCCTTCACATTTCCATCAGTGAAGGTGAGGGAAAAAATATCTCCAGGAAAATATGTAAATTTACTCATCTGTGTTAGAAAATGCAACGAATAGGAAAAAAAAAATTGAATAATGTCTTACAGGAGGTCCTAATTCAATCGAACAACATTTACCAGAAATAGTTATTTCATTACAAGAAAAACCGAAAACTAACCAAGGAAATCTTACAATGATGCTAACAATTCCGACCCTTCTGTCAATCCATTTCAATAGATTACTGTTAAATGACTAACAATGATGTGGACGTATCCTTTCTTCCTATTAGTCACTGCATCAATGAATAGTAATAAATTAATTATTTTGGCGATTAAAAAAAAGAAAAAAAATTCAATGTCATTGTTATCAACCTAAAATAATACACAGAAATTTCAGAGGGACTGTAAGTTATTCATTATAAAGCAACATCGAATAATGATTTAGAAAACACCAGGTCTCTGTTTTTAAAACTCTGCTTTTAGCATTCTTTTTTCTTCACGTTCCATACACGAAAAATACCGCCAGTACTTTAAAGTTTTGTTAAATAGAATAAGAAAAGCATCTCAATGAAGCTTTGCAAATACAGTAGACTCCCGCTTAACCGACTTAAATGGGAGCGAGGGTAAGCCGGTTAAGCGAAAATCCGGTTAAACCGGAGAAGTGAAATAAATTAAAGTTCGGATGTATTTGTCTTATAGATAAATACACAATTAAAATTTTCTTTTCCCACAATTCGCCATTTTCAACAAATTTTCAACTCTTAAGACGTCTGGTACAACCGAGAACAAACAATGATTTAAATGATTTCGTCGCTCATCCAAAATCACCTTTCTTTCCACCCCTTGCAACTTTATTGTATAAGTTGTATCTGAAATATGTGCGATAGCGATATGTGTTTTTTTTTTTTATTATTATTTTTAGCTATTTTTTTACATTTTAAAGATAAAAAAAAAGAAAAAATTGGCCGGTTACAGCGGAGATCCGGTTAAACGAAGTCCGGTTAATAGAGAGAGTCTACTGTAATAATAATAATAATAACACCCTTCACATTGTGTTACGCCTTAAGGAGGAAATTGCCAGCGAATCAACGTTAATTGTTCAATAAAAAGTTATTAAAGAATTTTATAATTTTATGATTTTCCAAAATGATTTAAATTGATTTGAGAATAAAACCTCATTTCTCTCCTGTTTACATAAAAACCGTTTCCACTGTGGTCTTTTCACTTTTTCTTAATCCTGAGATATAATTTCACACTTTAAGATTTTTAGTATATTTTGATTAAAGCTTACATCAAAATTTATTAAACTTAACTGAAATTTACTTATAAGAAATATTTTACATAATTTACTGTTTACATTATTACTAAGATGGTTTCAAATAAGCAATTAAATATATAAAATTAAACAATTTCTAAGAGAAAAAAACCCAGAATTACCATATACTAAAAAAAAAAGTTACATCATTATTTTTTTTTTATTTCCTTTTTTTCCATTTCATTAAAGACTTAACTTTGTTATCTCCTGTCTTATCATACTTTTCGTCGTTTGCTTTTAATAAACACATCAAGTTCCAAGATAAAAATGCAAATTTGAAGTATCTTCATTTTTTAATGCTTTTATAGAATACTTAATACAATATTTTAATATAATATTTTTTTTTAAAAATACCGAGAAGTAATTGTTTCATAACGCCAAAAAAAAAAAAAAAATTAGTAATAATACTGTATAATTTTGAATTTATCAGCTAAAGAAACAAATGTTTTAACTGTAATAATATTAATATAAATTATAACTCAAGTATAAATTGATTACTTTTTGGTTTTCCGGGACAGGCGCATCTCCTTATTTTATCAACTATTAAACTATTAATAAAAGTATCAACAATTGATACTGTCTGGTGTTTACGTAAGCAAACGAACCGTTACAAGAATAACTATTCAATTTAATTTCCTCTTTAAGTATTCATGTTCTTTTGATCTTTTTTTCATAACAAATACCTTAAATAAATTATTCTTTTATAAAAATTAAGATGATTTATGTATTTTCCAAATGTCTTTAGTTCTTTTGAAGATTCTCTCATCGCATGAATGTTTTAAACCCATTCAATTGAGCTTATGTTTAGGTATTCATTTGAGGCTTCCCTTTCAGGTCCTCCTACGCTCCTACCTGGGGGGTTTTGCGGCCCCGCGGAGCAACAGGCGGTCGACAACTTAACCGACATGCCTGACCACGGCTGGGATTACGGCGGAAAAGCAAGTAAACATGTCCGCGGCAAAGAATCAATACCATCGTTTCAGATAGAGGCACATTAGTCTCTGGGAAGGCAAGAAAGAACAGTGCACATAAAAAGATAAACACGAAAATAGAGAACACAGCACTTCAGGCCATAACCTCTTTTCAAAATACGAGAAAGAAAGAAAGAAAACCCAGCAGCATTATTTTACTCTTTTGCGATTGTCATCAAAACAACAACAAAAAAACAAAAACAAAAAAACCACTATCTTCTTTTTGCTTTAAATAAAGAAAGAAAATTGAAATTTAATAGAAGAATAAAATAGCATAATGCTTTATAAATATTTTAACAATTTTTACATTTAGATTTGTACTGTTTCAATAAATAATACTAATACCACTAATAATAATGACACTACTACTACTAATAATAATGTTAATTTTATTTTTACTAATCACTGTATATTTAACGTGAGTGGTTTGTTACGGTGATAACATAGGAAATACTTATAAACATAAACTTACATCATTTAATTAAAGTTCCGATTCCCAGTCCTACCTGAACTTATTAATAGATGAAGAATATTAAAAGATTAATAAATGGGAAATTTTAAAAAAATATGATGTTTCACTAAATATAATTTTAAATAAGCTTTTTTTTTTTTTATTTTTAGACTTAAAATCTCGACGCATCCCTAATCACCAAGAAATGAACAATGGAATATCATTTATCAAATAAAAAGATAGGAATTTTAAAAATAAACAATAATTAATTAAATTTAATAATAAATTCTTATAGTTTTCTAGCTTAAGCTTCTTGTTTATTTATTTAGTTTGTTAGTTCTTTTAAAAAACAATGAATTTCTAACAGTTTTATTTTACAGTTTTCTTTCGATTCATATATTACATATGTTTTTTCTTTGCAATTATCTTTCACAAACTCGAGCTAATTATTCTAATAAGGAAGACACTTATTGGCTCATAAAAGGTATTAGATGGGGAGGGAGTCGACAAAAAAAAAGTGGGGGAAGGGGGGAAATAAAGAGATGAACTTTCCATCCCAAAAAAAAAGGTCCAAAAATCCTAGATTTTTTTGGGATCAATTGGCGGAGGGGCGAACCCCTTCCAACACCTCGCAGCGTGCCAGTGATGGTTCAAATACTGCCCAATTACTATTTCTGATTATTTTTATTCTTCTATTCCTAAAATTAATTATTTTACTTCCTATAAAATTTATCGATGGAAGTAATTGCAATAATTATATTTTAGAAATAGTTAATGAAATTATTATCATTTTTATAACGAAATCCTCTGGACAGAATTTCTCATTCGTTCTTTCAATCATTACTTTCATTGTTTTCAGACAGGAAACACTGAGATCAAACAGACTTCAGCAATCGAAGGGATTTAGTTGATTAGAAAAGTTTCATTTACGTACATCGCATAATTCATTTAGTAAAAATCAAAGATTACTGGAGATTGAAAAGATTGCGAAGAACTACAAGTAAAAGAGATCCAACATTGCTTTTGGACAGAATTTTAAAGACAAAAATCAATTAATATTTAGTAGGAGTCTTTTTCTCCTACAATACATTAATTTAGTAAATAATTTTCTCTTTCTTTTTTATTATTCACGGAATAGTTCTGTTTTGAAACACAACAACAGTAGTTTTCATTGTTTTTAAAACTAACAAACGGCATAAAGAATGTTTTCCTTGGAAATATTTACTGTCAAATATTTTGTCAAATATTAGTAAATATTTTGTCAAATCCTTAAAGAATAATAAGTTTTACAATAAAATGAAGGATGAAGGAGCAATTAATATGAAATTTGATGTCAAGATAACAAATCCAGATTTCATAGTTAATGTTCAATGTGTAGTCAAACAACGATGGATAGTGACTGTATGTTTATTCCAATAAGACTTGTTATACTCCAACATAATTTACATGTTGCTACTGACATATTACTATAAATCAACCTAAAATTTAAACTACTTTGAAAAAAGTATAGGAGAGCGTTTAATGTGAAATTACGTAGCCCATCCATGTCTTCTTGTAAATCCCATCTTGGCAGTAGCAGTCTCGGGTACCGCAAGCTGATAACAGGCCCTCAACAGTCCAAGGAGGTCAATGTGGAGAGACCCCCGGCGCGCTACTTCCACACCTTCCTCTCATCCATCAGCGACCCCCTGCAGGATTACGGAGCCCAGAAGCAGGTGGAGAATTTTATTTCCACAGAAGATCACGACAAATTACGTTTCTTCTGCCTTTGGTTTCAGGAACAGAAGAGGCAAAGAAGCTGACCTTTGCAGAGAAGATAATAGGGAACACTAATAGAGAAAACCACGGTTATTTACCATAAAAACATTATAAAATGTTACCATAAAAACATTATAAACTTTATAGAATGGTTAGCACCAACAAAATTTAAAAATAAAAAAATAAAAAGCTGGAAGTTAGGGAAGCAAGACTTATTTTTTTATGTTCCTTTTAAAATTTTTAAAGATATAAACTAAAGAATATATAAAATTAAAAGATTAAATAAATTTTTTCAAAAATATTAAAAAAAAGTTTAAACTAAATGAAGTTTAACTAACGAAGAAGTGATACTATCTGTAGTCTTCAAATAGAAAATGTGTATGAAAAGTACGAGTTGACCTCAAATATCCTGTCCCATAATGAACCTA
Source organism: Thereuonema tuberculata (assembly GCA_023159025.1). Classification (NCBI taxonomy): domain Eukaryota; kingdom Metazoa; phylum Arthropoda; class Chilopoda; order Scutigeromorpha; family Scutigeridae; genus Thereuonema; species Thereuonema tuberculata. Next base: position 6,118,142 of record JAFIDM010012231.1, on the reverse strand, counting down.
AATGGAAACCAACGCAATTTAAAAGAAGCAATAGAAATGAAAATTTCTCAAAACAAATAATTTTAATAATAATTTTAGCCCTGAAAAGCTCCGAAAGGATAAAAGCTAGAAATATAATTTAAGAAAAAAAAAAACCCTTCACTACACTGAGCTAAGTGTAAATCTGTTGGATAAGCAATGCATATCTTTCTCCAGTAAAGTATTTCCAAATGAAAAACGACAGTAAGAATAAGAACTCAATTCAAAACATTATAAGCTTAATTTAGTACAAAGTACTATAAGTACTTATAAGCTTAATAATTGGTTGGAGTTTCTAAGAAAAAGCCTGTTTAGGCAATTATAACTTTAATCACAGCATTTTAGTTAAAAGGTTACTAGTTGAGATTCCATCATAATTTATTCTACTATGAAACATTTTCCTTCACTGTTTTATCTCCAAAATTTAATTATTTCTTAAATATCGTAAGATACATCGAAGTATTTCAATTTGATTTCGTAAAAATAAAGCATCTTTAACCCAATAGATCTGCCTTTGAATTTTTTTTTTGTTCTTTCTCAAATTTTTTCCTCACTTGAGTTAACATCTATCGAACTAAGTTAATTGGTGAAATGCAATTATAATAGTTGACAAAAGGAAAGCTTCCGACAAGATAATTAAAATTTGCGGTTTCGGTCGCCAGGTAGCGATAAGATCGAAGCCATATTACCTTCCTGACAGATTTACTCACGCAAAGTGAACAGAATGAATTCTACTGCTTTGGAGAAGAGTCACTAAGTAAATTCCAATTCCTTCGAATGAGAGAACATTCAGCCACTGCCATTTAATTAATTGGTTATAAAGGACAAGCTTCGGTTACACAGACCTCGGAATGTTTCCACGCGATATAACTAAGTCAACTGATAATTCCTTCAATCATTGGAGGAGGTAGCGACATCTCTGACAGGGCAACGAAGACCAATTCATTCCGAAAATTATGAAGTCTGCTTCGGCTTGCTTTAAAAATGTTCTCAATCTTCTGAGTCATTTTGCCTTTTATTTTCTCAATAAAAGTGTTTTGAAAATAAATTATTTCCTGAACATCATATTAATATGTTGATTATTTAATATTTATTTATTTATTCTTATAGTTGAACTTTCATTTAATGTGTGTCAAATTATAAGTTATTAAATAACAGCACAAACACACAAAATTCGAATCTAAAATTTTATTGTGTGTTTGTGCTTTTATTTAATATTTATTCTTATAGATAAAATAAAAACCAGCCAAATTCGAACATCCGCATGAATTAACAATAAAGTAGTTTTTACTGAGAAAGCAAACAAAAGTGGATAAGAAAATAAGATAATTTTCTGGAATTACTACAAATGTTCATAGATTAACGGAATGGTCGTCACTTCCCTTTAATATAGGCTTCCTTTTCAAATAGCACATTGCAATTTACACATTTACACTTCCTTCTTACAATAAATAAGAATCTTCCTGTTTTTAATGATCTAAATCTTAATCAAAAGTGTTTTATAAACTTTTTATCTTACAAAATACTTTTATTCTAATTCTTTTTCTCCTCAATGCGGATTAAGGAAAATTTCAAATGTTAGATCAAACCTTGAATACTTGAATCTAAAATTCCTTTAGGATGTAATATTGTAAAGTTGTATACCACAAGTATTCTTTAACGACTGTAAACTTATTTAAATAATAATTTTGTTCTAACAAGTTGACGAGGTTCTTTGATTAAAGCAAACTACTGTCCTCCAAATGAAAGTTGGCCGGCGGAAGTTTGAACTGCGCAGCCCTTCCGGTAGCTGATCAATTATGTTTTCCTGTCACAATGGACGCCGTCGTCTGTTTTCACTGAGAAAGACATGTTGATAAAGCCAAATTAAAACGTCTCTCGACTATTTAGCGTTATTTCAATACCAGTTGCTAACATTAAGTATTTATATAAATAAATAAATATATATTATTTATAAATACAACGCTCTTTTGCAAAGTAACAAGCGATTACCGTAATGGCGGCGTCCTGTCATAAAATCAGACGGAAGTGCCTGACCAGACTAATCGATCATACATGCGCAGATCTCACAAAAACAGGGCGGCCATCTCTCATTTGGAGGACAATACTGACTGTGATGTTTTTCATTTATAAAACACATACTTTCGACGCGCCTGCCAAATGAAATGACAAAACCTTGGCGATAAAATTATTTCATTTATCGTCGTTTAAATCTTTCACTTCAGGGACAGAACGGTTCTGTTTTGTTTTTAATTACTTCAAAAATTTAACTTTGCCAGAGTTAATATCAGATATTTTGGCGTTTTATGACCATTTTAAGAAAAAGTAGTTGTAAAAGTGTGGACACATGAAGAGCAAGCAGGCGATGGAGTCCTTAGACCAAAAATCTACATAGCATTAATCTACAGAAATGATCATTCTCCAGTTTATCTGACTTATGAAAACAAATATCAGTCGGGAGTAAAGTCGAGTACTTCTTATATAAAACATCTAATAAAAATTGCAAAGTAATAATAAAAATATTAATAAAAAGTTGCGCAAATGACCACAAGTCAATCATCAAAAAAAAACTACTATCAAGCCAGGAAAATCGTTTTCAAAGTTTTTCATTTATCAAAAAAAAAAAAGAGAATCTATCAAATTTCTTGAATTGCATCATGAATTACTAGACTTGGAAAGAGTTGTTATCGAAACTGGTTGTTTTTGTAATTTATCTGATTGAGAACATAATGTAGCATTGAAGGTTCGCTTCACCTTACAGCTTTGGTGAAATGCTGCAAAGTCACTGCAAACAAAATCTGTTTCTTAATAAATATTTATCTACTAAAGATTGTATTAACATTAGAAAGGACCACAGTACTTACAATGATTGAAATATAATATATACTCACTCATTAAGATTCACTCCAGCACTAACTTTTTTAATAAAAAAAATTATCTTTTCAAAAGGGATGCCTCTTCGGGTTACTGAACAGGCCCCCAATTACGCATCAGGAAGTAGTTGGGGTATTGCAGCCTGGAGCCTTTAAGCCCGTAACACACACAAAAAGACCTGCTCCCCATTTGACAGAGGGCTGAGTGAACCTAGAATTCATCTGGAGGAGAAACAACCTAGGAAAAATCTCACATTCCGCCAGGACCTAACAACGGATCCTCCAATCTAAAAGATCCTTCAATCTAGCCTTTATACTGGACCACTTTCAAAAACTATTTAATTTTTACAATGAGGCGTGTGCGAAATATACTTTTGTTTCTGCTGATGACATCCAAGTCGATGCGACTCCTTTTCAGCCACAAGAGTTCCAGTATGTTTGTTTTCAATTTCCTCGTTTTTTTTCATGATTTGTATTTTCAAATAAATTCCAAATTACACATTTTGCGGTCCACAGTTCGAGAAGCGCTGGCCAAGAGAATACAGTTTTCGTATAAGATGTGTCATTTCCTGATATCGCCTTCTTATCAATAGATTCATTTCATCAATGGAAGTGTTATTTCTTTCCATGAGCGACCTTGTTTATTAGCGCTCATCCTATTTGATTATGGAATTTATAATCCAAAATCAAAATTGCCAAAAAGTGCATTGCCAAAGTATTCTTAATCTCACCGATCTTCTTTACGAATAGAAACTACTTATTAAAGAATGATAGGAGCATTAAAGAAGATCACAATGTACTTGGTTAAGCATTTCTTTTCAAAAATAAAATAAAAAGAACTCTTTCATTTATTTTTAAGTACTGTTATCTCCAAATAGATAAAAAAGATATTGTTAAGTGCTATTGTTATTTCTATTGTAAAAGCTGTATAGCGCGAAATTGACGAATAGATTACAGACTGTAATGGTATATTGTGCCAGAGACATTTTTTATTATTAATCTTGGAACATCTTCTCCAAATCCTTAACAATCCATCTACAAATGTCATTCTATTCAGACATCTTATAATTGGGAAACTTCATTATAACATTCAAAATTGAAAGAACTGATTTTGTACTTTTATATTAATTTAATCTTTTATATTTAAAAAAATAGTTCAGCAAATGAAAATTAGATTGATGCCTACAAATGCTCTTAATTAAGGAATGCGATTGGTTAAGACTCGTTATTATTATTAATGAAGTATATCTTATTGGAAATAGAAAATGAAAGAAAACAACCATTTTCTTGTAGATAATACATTTTTTAACATTCTCTATGTTTGCACAATTGTGTGAAATTTAATTGTAAAAGTAAGATTTAAGTTTGATGCATTAAGTACAGTATTTTGGGTTGAAATGAAATTTTGATGTTAACTTAATTGTAATTCTATTTGCCATTACATAATTACAGAAAAGGTCAAAGAACTAAACTATTTCTGACCTTTGGAAAAGCAAAGTGATGCAAGTAGATGTTAAGAACCACTGATTTACATTTACGAAGCTTATATTTTTTTCATAAAATGTAGGCTTGATTTCCTGTGAAAATTACACTTCAGTTTCAGTGTTCATTTCGTTGAAAGAAATCACATGTCAATCGCCAATTCTTCAACCCAAAACAATCAAATGGTAAAAAAAAGTATCCGTGTTTAAGCGTTCTAAATCGGATCTACTAAATAACCAGATCTTGTGTGGGAGGAAGTTACTGCAACATTCTGAACTCAAATATGTGATTTCTCCTCAATTGGCCTCCTAGTAATCAGGCAGGAAAGAGGCAGTGGACTTAGGGTTCCACCCACAGGATGAGAATGAAAAGGGTGGGTGGGTGCGACAGAGAAACGAATCGATGGTAAGGAACTGGACGCCTGAGCACTTAGGAGCCCCCTGGTGGTTTCTCTTTCAGCACCGTCATCCTCAAGTTAGAAATCAAATTTAAGAAGATACCGACAGAAAACCAATTTTGTCATTGGTGGAACCAAAAGGACCCACTATTACTCCAATTAGAAGCCCTACTTTAACAAATGGTCTATATAACAGAGAAACCGAAACATCAATTGTATTGTACTCAAAAATCCAATGCAGTAGTTTTATAAAAGAATCTGTAGCAATTGCCATTTCAGTATAATTCCTTGTAAGTTGAAGATTCAAGAGATTCAAGGAATAAATTTTATTTAATAGACATAAGAATAAAAAAAGAACTCGCATGAAAGAAACAAACAAAGAGAATATAGGAAACTTTGCCACAAATTAGTTTATACCTTAAGAAATAGTAGAAAAGTAAATAGTCTGTGAAAACGATAAGAGCCATTAAGTTTACTTTTTAATTCCATTGATTTAGATTCAAATTCACTGAACGTCTGAGGCTCCCAAAAAGCAAAATGTACATTAAAATAAAATCACAACAGAATTATGAAGTTTATAAATAGCTTTTAAACTGCTATTTTAAAAAGAACAAAAATTTTAATTTTTTTTAAAGCTTAAACTTACTATTCTTAATCGATTTCTAATCTTTGGATTAGACTGGATTATAAAAACTTGGTAAAGAATTTATTACATGGATTTTATCAGTAATTTATATTTCTCCAAGAATTTATTACAAAGAGAATTAAACATTTGCACCCAAAAATTTCTATATTATTTTTTCGTTTTGAAACCTATCTAAATACAATTCTAAAGGACTTTTCAAATGTTCATGCATTAAAAAATATTAAAAGCTTAAACTTTGTTTTGTTGTAATTATTTATTCTCCGAATGGACGAATACTTAATATAAATCAAGAGCTTAAAAGAAAGTAGAATAAATAATAGAAATATTAGATCCGATCTCTAAATTTTTTTATAAGATTCCTGTTTCAAAATTTCTGGATAGGAGAAAATCAGTATTTTTCTTGGTTAAACTGAAAATCTTACAAATTCAGAAAATATTCAACAAGTTAAACGAAATTTTAAGAGATTCTAATTATGATTGGAATTGAAACTGTTGATTCCATTTTAACTCTTAAGAGTTTGGTTCTTTATTCAAATTATACAAAGATTTGAAATTTTCGTTCTCTTTCTTCGTAACAAGTTCTGCAATCAATTCCTGCAGAAGGAAGAAAAAAAAGCAAGTCTCTGATGATGAAGAAGAAGACGAGGAAGGGAAAACGAGGATGATAAATATGTGTTTGATCTATGTAGCTACCGACATATCACACTTCCTTATTCCTTGGGGAATCTTCGTCCACCCGCGCGCCCTTCCTCAATCTCCCTAATCCATTTCGATGTGATCATTTTTCTATGATTGATTATCTTCTGGCATTAGTTGTCATCAACTCCAACCACAGAAGAGACAATGACAGAGTCTGTATTCATTCCACGAAATAAAAACACCACACAAAGATAGACAGCGATTGCAAATGTATTTTTCTTTTTCATAATTTTATTCACCATTACACTCATTTCGCCCTTACAAAAAAAAAAAAAAAAAAAAAAAGACAGCGAGTACAGTTTAAGTCTAGAGATAGTTTAAGTTCAACTTGTTAAAGGTTTTGCTTCGTCTACAAATTGCAGACCTTTTTTATTTCTACAGATCAGTGTTTTATGGCTGCTTTACACGGCAACTTACTCGAAAATCCTGCCACTTGCTCTAAGTACAGTAGGATCTAATTTGAGGCAGATTTTAGAAGCAACTCGACACCAGCGCGTTTAGCGGCGAGAAAAGTCCTTTTGAAAAACTACGATAGAATTAATTTTATACTGAAATCGAATGTCCTTTTTTTCTTGGTTTCCCCCCACCACATTCTCTTCTGCATGATTATTTATTTACTTTTTCTTCATCTTCGCTATGAAATGAACAGAGAATAGTATTAATAGCAAAACTAAAGCTGCAAAATTAACTTTCTTGTCGCTTCGCTAAACAGCTTCTTTTAATCGCGATCTCACGAGAGCAAAACGAGACTCGCCACTGGCAAGTGTAAAGCGACGTCATTTGAATCAAGCTGCACCTTTCAAGCTGTCAAATGGCAAGTTTTCGAGAACTTGCCCAAAAATGTAAAGCATGTAAAAATATAATACTAGATGGTTAACGTATCATTGATGCAAAGGACTGCAAAAATGAGTCAATTTATATGTTAAATATATTCTTAAGGTTTTACATAGAAAGAAAGCATATATAAATGTCAATGTAAGTCCCATGATAACAGTGGACAGAAATTTAAATGGACAATAAAATCTCTGTTGAGAAACAATCAATCAAATTTCAGATGAACAACTTAAACACACACAAAAAAAAATGATGAATTTCTTTGGTTAATAATCAATATACCAGTGAGATCATTTTCATTTTTCAAAATTAGGAGAAGACAAAATGAAAAAAAATCTTGTCAATTTTTAAATATGAAATTCTAAAACTTCCGTAGTTTTAAAGATGCTGTTCAACATTTCTGAATTCGATGGACCAGAGTTAGCGTATCATCAAACTGGATTCCCGCAACTAAAACTAACCAACCATATGACTTTTACAGAAAAATTGGTCAAGTCGCTGCAAATCTACAATGGAATGAACTATTACAACGCACAGACCAATTAACAATTATCCCAAATCTAAGAAGCTACAATGGTTTCTCAAACATATTTAGTTCTTTACATCTTTTTTTCAAGAAGTATTTTTTTTTTAAATTCAAGGTTCTTGAGAAAGGAGACTCGAACATCTTAGAAACTAATTTCCTTTTTTTTGTATATTCAATTAATTTCCAAGGCTTTTTTTTTTTTAAATGAAATACAATCATTTTATCTATAAATTCCCATTCATATGGCATAAAGTCTATTGTTTATTCCGAAAGCTGAGGGAAGGTTAATGAACGAGAAAAACAAAAACATTTTTTGATGAAACAATTACATTTCGGTAGAATCCCAAGAACCAACTGTGTCTAGTTCCTACAAAAGAACAGCAAGGAGAAGAATCACCACAGTTGCTGTTACTATGAATTAAGCTGAGACAATGTTCTCTGAAAACGATGACAGAATCTACTTGTCATTGATTCTTTAAAGGAAGCTTGATTTGCCAAAAATAAGTCGAAATTGACCGAGCAATGATGTTTAGGGCCTGCTATTTCAAGTTATAAGCCAAGGGTTAGTTTATTACTACTGTATTTGGAAGTATGATTTATAACATATTCCAAAATAAAAATTCATTTACAACTTTATAATATAAAACTATTATAAAATATTAGAAATAAAAAATGACAGTAATCAAAATTGTTATCTTAAACAAAGCAAGTATCACAACCTCCAATTTATAATAAGCTTCGGATAAAAAAAATCATAATTTTAATATAAAAAGCATCTATATTATTAAAAAGAAAAGTGGATTTTTTTCTGGTCCTATTTTCTCCTCTTGTGTGTCTTCTGTGTATTCCTTCTATGTCTTAAGCACAGGAATACAAATAAGGTGGCAAATGTTAAATGTAGTATTGAGGATGCTCACATTTTCATTTTTATCTGCGTGGCTCAACCGGATGTCCCAAGACATCCCGGATCTCCGAAACGGTCTCAAAGATCCTCACATTTCCATTGTTATCTACATAGATCAACCGGAAGTCACGTTAATTACGATCAAACATACGGTCTCCGAGAGCAGGTTGTGAGAAAGCGGTCGCGGTCCCGGTTGGAAAGAAAAATTATCTCTGAATCCAAGATCACGTGATCACAAATTTACTAGTTTTAAATAAAATTAATACATTTTGGAAATCCAAAAAAAATATTAGTTACCAAAAATGCCTAAAATTATTTTGTAAAAAAAATAACTGAAAAAAAAAATTGATAAAAAGGAAACCAAAATACTTAAAGGTTTTTTTTATGCAAAAAATAATAATAGGCCTAGTTCTATAAATCCCTTAGAAAAAAATGTTATTATATTATGTTATTATGCTTTATTTTCTTAAATTATTATCCAAATGATTATGATAGTATAATAAAAATATATATTTTTTTTTTACAAATGCCCAGGCTCGTAGCTTGATCAGCTTTCTTTAGGCCACAACTAGGAACGAGATATAATGCCTTTAACCGACGAATCGTTGCCCAGGGTACGCCAAGGAAGGCAGCATCAAGTGATACCCGCTAGAATGGACAGAAGGAGAAACAGAAGAAGAAAGAAACATCCATGCCACGACCGGGATTCGAACCCGGGTACCGGCACACTGGCCGCTATGGCAGACCGCCGTCTAGACTGCACGGCATTAAAATAAATTTAAGTGCATTAAAATTTATTTTAATAAAAAACCACTAGTTTATACGCTTACCATTTAACGTGGCCCAGTGGTATAGACTGAAGACAGGGTTCAGGCAGAGGTCGGGGATTTTTCACTGGGGTTTTTTTTTTGTTCAGAAGGATTCTAGAAGTTTTCCTATCCTTTCTTCTACATAAAATAATTGTTTAAAGATTGTAAATTGAGTTCGGAGATCAACCAAAATAAAGATGTGGGTAGGTTAAAAAAAAAGATCATGGGAAATAGGTATCAATTGATCTTGCAGAGAGGCCATTATCTAAACCAGTGAATCCCAACCTGTGTGCCGCGAGATTTTGTAAGGAAAACTTTTGAATCATCTCCCATTGTAGTTGTTTACTGTACTGATTCCCAAGGCTATTCTGAAACTGTATTAATGTAGTTTTTTCCAAGTGTTTGTTTGTGATGTGTTTTATTCCAGTGCTTCGTTATTATGTATTTTAATTATTTCAGTTTTGTTATTTAATAATGGTAATGAAGTATTTTTAAAATATGAATATAATATTTCTTTGATTTGATTCCCAGGGCGGAACAAATTTATCTCTTGATTAAATTAAAATTAAAAGAATAAATCGAAAACATATAAATTGCAAAAAATTCAGCAAGGTAAGCTTCTAATCTCATTCTGAAGAGTGCGTCAAACATAAAAAGGTTGGAAACCCCTGATCTAAACAGAGCAAAATTAAAAGAAGAACACGAAACAAACACTATCTAGAACAATCTACTGTATAAGCCGGATAACTGATATTTAAATCGATCCTGTTTCATTACAAAGTTCTGTAAATATTTTTATTTATTTGTTTCCATTTGCTTCGAACTATATTGCTGTTCTGATGCAATTTTGTAAGGGATATATTCATTTTTAACAAATAATGTCCGAAGTCACACACTTTGATTCATTAGAGAGAATATGAAGCATTATCAATGTGTTCTCAATAAGATAGTAATGTCGGAGCAATTGTGGAACCCGCAAAAGTTAAAACAATAAAAACTCGCCGAAAGGACAAATGGCGAGAAAATTCATGTGCCGCTACACGCAGCCTCTATGAATTTTTTTAGCGCATAAAAATAAGAAAGCGTAGCCAAATATTAATAATAATAACAATGGGTGAGACCAAGTTGTAAACAAAATGAGATCCTGGTACAGCTGTTTCACGCTAATATGGCGATCATCAGCCAGGAGCAATGATCAATACACAGCCAGGTCTCTTGGTCTCACCCATTGTTAAGATAGTAATGTATTTCATACAAAACAAAAGTAAATAAAAACTAGTTAGAAGAACATTAACATTTATAAGTAAATAGTCTGGAAAAAAAAAAGAAAGATAAAAGCATAAAGTATGTTTAAAGAAATATGTTGAAAGTAAAGCTTTCAAGAATAGAGTTTTCATAGCAGATATAAAGCTTTGTGTCTTGTTCCAGTTTCTATCCTTTCCTCCTCTGTCGATGGCCGAACGTCTGTCTCAGTGTGTACCGTGTCTGCTTTTTCTTTCTTTTTTTTTTCTTTAAAGAAAAAAAAAAAAAGTCATTTTTGCGACGTAAACATCACTATCTCGGACAAAATGAGATTTTTGCACACAATTGCTTTTGTTGATTTTTTTTCTTCTTCGTTGGTTGGGAAATCCCTTCCCGTAGCGCTTTCATTGCCAATAAAGTCTTTATGTCCAATTTGCCAAACTCAGAATCGTGGGATGAACGCTTTGACTTATTAACAGCAAATGTTATTGTTGGGAATCCTTGTTGCTTCTTACTCGGTAAGTGCTTTACAAAGAACAGTAACTAATAGTTCAGTCGACTTTAGCAATGCTATTAAACATACTATAGACGCATTGCAAGAAAAAGGAAGATGTATCCGCTGTTCTAGAACAATACACAAATATCTTTTACTGCGACTTTTGAAAAACTTAATTAATTGATAATATTAAATTAAAGAAACCACAAACTCCATCTTCTCAAATAAATTCTTCATTAACACTTCAATATTTCAACTCTCTTGGCGAGAGTTTTCATCAGGAAAATACATAAGAGAAATATAAAATTCCTGCTTCTATATTCAACAGAAATAAAGTATAACAATCATGAAATAAAACGTTGCAATGAAGACACTTCATATATAATTTATATTATTAATATAAGAGAGTTGAATTATTGAAGTGTTAATGAAGAATTTATTTGAGAAGATGTGTTTGTGGTTTCTTTATTTTAATATTATGATATTTAAGAAGATTTTTTATATATTATAATTAATTCATACAAAAATTCTACACTATCAACAAAATGACTCCTAATAAGGAAGAAATTATCACTAGAATTTTATTTAAATTAAAAAGCATTTAAAAATTTATTTTCTAGAATCACTTGTTAGTAGACTATAAATAAAAGCGATTGTTTCATCGTCAAAATAAATATTTCTTTTTTTTTCTGGACGCACACACATATCCATAATTATAACCCCAAAACGGTATTTTTTTAAAACAGCAATGGCATCTCAGGACAGCTGTTTCTCGCTCTTTGACGATCATCAGCTGAGAGAAGTCACCGGTAAACAGAAATGTCTCAATGTGGAGGTCAATAAGAATAATCATGGGAAAGAATGTGACACCTCCAAAAATTAAAAAAAAACCAAATACACAATAAAAAGTGAACTGAGAAATTCATTGTTGTTGTTTTTTATGTATGTATATTTTAGGGGCTTTTTGGTTTTTTAATGAGCAGGAAAAAATATTTTGAAGCCGGCATATAAGTTACTGTTTTAATGATTAAAATTACAAATTTATATTGTTTATTTGTTGTTGTTTTTTAACTTTTGGAGGTGCCACATTCTTTTCCAACGCACGGGCTCTTGACAATTTTGTCTTCTTTGATCTCGGCAAAAGGCGATAAAAGTGAGCTTTGTAGCCGAAGAATCGTTGGCAAGGTTACAGCGTAGGAGGAGGCAGCTCACTCGCAGAAACAGAAGAAGGAAGTTACATCCATGTCGGTTCCGAGATTCGAACCCAGATTCAGACGTTTCAAGGGCTACACGCACTACTCCGTCTTCCGTTA
>JAFIDM010012231.1:6034435-6105503 GCA_023159025.1 Thereuonema tuberculata | reverse complement strand
ATTTTGTTTTCGTAATTCATTAAGTGCGGTGGCTTATTTCAACTATTGAAAGTTTTAAAGCTTTTTTTTTCTTCATATTTTCTATTAATACATCTTTGGAAACATTTTTAGGAATGTATCAGCTTAATATTAATGAAAGATACCATATCTTATGACAAACAATCTTATGTAATTTAGAAATAAAAGGAAGTTTAAAATTTGTTACGTTAGCTACAAAGAATGACGGGAATTATAATGAAAGTGTAATGAAAGCTTCGTTGCGTATTGCTGATTGGATTACTACATCACAAGAAAAACAAAATATGCTTCGGAATTCAACTTAATCAATGAAGGATCCCTGTTGCATTAAACTATAACCTTTTAAAATAAAAAAGGAGATTCCCAAAGACGTAAGAGGCACATCTTTTATTATTGTTATTACAGTGGAACCCCGCTATTCGTACACAATCCGTTCCAGGAGGCAGTTCGAATGGCGATTTGTACGAATGGCGAATCATTTTTTCACGTAAGATATAATGTAAATTGGATTAATCCGTTCCAGAACCCAGAGATGATTGCTTATTTAAACCTTTGTAATAATACTTTAAGCGTAAAATACATAAAAACTATGAAAACAATAAATATATAGGCCTCTCTTATTATGTCTTTCTTTTTCAGTATAGACGATATGGTTGATTTCGCCATGCCATACTGAGTTGCCAGGTCAGAGACATGAGTTCCACTTTCAAACTTCTCAACGATTTCTTTTTTTCAATTCAATTGTCGTTGTCACTGCTTTCCTTTTAGGCTTAGTTGAATTAGTAATCTTTTTTAGACCCATGGCTGCACTATTTTCAATAAAAATAACAAAAAATAACAATAAAATATCACAAAGTTTCACGAATCTTGCGTGGATGATGCGTAGCGTACGGAAGTTAGCACGAGACTGAACTGAAGCGACCGCGTGGGGCGGCCAGTACAGAGGTCACGCTGTCCGAATCACGAGCAAGCGTACGAATGGCGGGGTTCCACTGTATAACTATTAAAAATGTTAACAACTTTAGAAACTGAAAAGAAAGGCGACTAAAGATAAACAATAATAATTTCTTCTATTTTAAAATTTTCTTTTTGTTTTGGAATTAAAGCTTAATCTCAAAGAATGAATCTGGAGGTTTTCATCAGTTGAGTGATTTAATACAATTAAAGAATCATCTCAAGAATGAAAGGAAATGAAATAAATTTAATGATGAAACAAAAAAGAAGGGTAGGTAGGAGGGATATATCCTCAGCATATCCTTTGTTAATTCTAAAACGTGTCCTTTTTTTTTCCCCCTCTAGAAGGCTAAATCGTGAACACGAATTGCATTCCCCAGCTCGTAAGACATTTCACGAAAATGTCCTTCCCCCTCAAGAGGGTAATTGGAGGGCCGGGCTTTTAAGCTAGGGTTTGAAAATCGCAGTTCCCTCAAGAAATGGGAGAAATTGTTCGCGAAAGGTAGAGATGGGCGAAGATAGAAGAGAAGATGATGAGAAGTAGAAGATGGAGAATTGAAGGAAGAAGAGATCTCAATTAGAAAAGGAAATTCTATTCTTTTATTCAAAAGTGATTACTTTTAAAATCATTATTATTATTATTTATTTTATTGATTTAATACTATATTATACAATACTTAGCTATCTGCATATAATTGCTGAAAAAATATTTCTATTAATAGATAATAATAATAATAATAATAATATGCAAAGACAGAAGTACAAATTGTGACCTTTTTAATGTTTTAATTCAATTTTTATGTATTTTTAATTTTTAATTTTAATTTCTATTAAATAGTTTGTCAAGTGTACAGGCGTTAAGGAAAAGGACAATAACTTTCACAGTACACGTAGAAAACTCTATTAACAGAAGTACAAACTTAATTTTATTATTTGTATCTAAATGTAGAATTAATTGAATATTAAAATAACTCCTTTTTTTTTTAAGACGCAGCAAGTTCTAAGTTAAGAAAATAACATTGTTTTATTTAGAGGAACGTTCGTAATTATCATTCGATTTATTTAAAAGAGTAATCTAATAACATAAATTGAACAAGCGTCAATAACTAGATATCAATTTAGGTATTTTTATGACAATATACTGGAGTACGAATGTTTATAAACCATATTTACTGTTACCATGTTATTCGGCAAAGAGAATGGATATTAAAGTTAATAAATTATGAAAATTTGAATCCTCGTCGCTAGAAGTTGGGAAAAAAAAATGTTCAAATAAATATGTCTGTCTATTCGTCTGACATCAAGATAACTGAAAAATTGTTTGAGAGTTTGATGGATGTTAATGATGGGTTACTTCACTGAAGAAAAATGTAATTGTGTTTTTTCGCACATTGTTCCGAGGATGAATCGAGGCCTTCCGATATTTATACAAATGTAAATTGTCAAGGCTGAAGTTTTTCAATTAAAGCTGGAAAATACGTGAATAAATAAAATCCCATTTCTTTTCTCTTGTTGTAATTTCTACGAATAGAAATCATTGCACTAATTAGCCACTGTGTGACAAAAGCAGTGCCAAGGATTGAGTTGGCTTTAACTGTAAATAAATAACTGACTGGTCAGAGCAGGTGCTGATAAGCGACGCGTTACCATCCATAATTCAGTAACAACCGATAAATTATCCCGAGCAGTGGAACGTAACTGCTGCTGTGCCAGCAAAGCAGCGAAATTAAAGCAAGCAACGATTGACTTAGCCTTGCAGAGCACTGACTTCCTAGAGACACAAGAGTTTGGCGTCAGTGACTGTCTTTCCTTAAAACTTTTGTTGTTTCACCTGAATATTAATATTAAATTACGCTACTCAACATCTTAATGGTTGTTTTCGTAGCATTCTTCATGAATTAGGGATTATTCTCGGTTACTATGCCAAATCATCCCGACACTTGTAGAAACTTGATATTCTACTGAGATTTTATGCATTGCTTACAAGAAACTTTAGCAGGAGATTAAAACTGATCGGTCCTGACGTTAGAAGATTAGTCCAGATAAATGCAATTCCCTCTATTCGTTAGGGAGGAAATTTCTTGAAAGAATTAAAACCAAAACTAATGGCTCCAATGGAATCTACTTCAGCAGTCACTTTTAGATTTAGAATAAAGAATCACAAGAAATATTTGATCTTCAATTTTTAAAAACATATCCTTAATAATAATTGTTTACTTTTTTTTCAGTATTTATTAAAAAATAAGAACATTTTCATATTAGTAACAATTGAAAAAAATTATATTTCTTTTCATCTCAAAGATTTTTATAATAAAGAAGGTTTAACGTGCATAAATGTAATATGAAAAGAGTAAGAAACATCTGAAACTGCACAAATACGTAAGAATTGTTTGCTTTTAACGCATTGAGTCATTATCAAAAGCAATCTGGGATAGCTATTTCGTCCTCTTTAGGACTCATCAGCCAGATTTAGCTTTGATAATGGAACTCAGAATGCGTCGATACCTATGATCCCGCCTCGCCGTTAGGAAAGTGGGACCCGGCCGAGAGCAAACAACTAAAGCAAAAACGCTGTAACCATCACAGCAAAATTACCTCGGCCAGCATTGAGCTCGGCTCGAAAGGCATTTAATTCATACGTATTTGTGCAGTTTCAGATGTTTCTTACTCTTTTCAAAGATTTTTATTTTAAGATTATTAACACAAGCCCTAATCTAAATAACCTATTTTCACTTAATGAACAACAAATGTCTACTGTTCTTTTTTCCTTTATTTTCATAGATATTTATTCTTTGTTTCTCAAATAAAAGATATTTCTCTATTTTTATTTGTTATTGCACTTTATATATAAAATAAATAACTTTGAGCAGAAGAAATACAATCATAAGTTTCCATTAGCAATTTTTAACATAACTTTTCAAGAGTTATTTCAGTCATCATCAACAAGAACGTGACGACCTGGAATCCGTGCAAATAATTCATTTCCCTAATGTCTTCTCTTCTTATTATATGGAAGGAGCCGAAAATAAGTAACGTTTATTACTTCTATTTTTCATCACATTTCTCAGGAACAATACAAATATTGTTGTTATTTTTTTTTTAATGGAGAGAAAAGAAAATGAATCCATTGTCTTATGAGTTATACGAGGGTATCTTTCATCTGTTGGATCAATTCAATTTCTTTAACTGAAAAGACGGAACTTTGGAAAAAGTCATTCTACAGCAATTTAGGAAAAAATGAAAATATTCAAAGATTCCAACATACAATTAGTTGAATACAATATGACAAAGTTCAATTTATTAAATTGTAAGCGATTATTGTAAATAGAAATAGAATTAATAATAGAATAAATGAATAAAAAAGTAATAGTCCTAACATAAACTTCTCACTAGACAGATCTCATTACAAGTGAATCGGATCATTTTAAGAACAATTACAAAAAAAAAAAAAAAAATTTGTAAATCTATTCGTTACTTCGAGGCTTTTGGTTTAATTCTGAAGAACAATTATTTATATCTTCATGAGTAAAATCCCAAGATTCTTTTTAACTCAATATCGTTTAATGAAACCTTTCTAAGATCAACTAGGCAGGTATATGAATGTATTTATCTTTTCTTTATCCGTTGAGTAAATCAATACACCACCCACGCCACCTCATCCTCTTGCTTGGCAAAATTATGTACATGAATCGCAATTGGAAGCGAGCGGAGCCATCAATGGCGCGCGTAATGTTCGAGGAAGGCATTCATTGCTATCAACCGCCGGGGTGGAGGCGGAAAGGGCGAAATAAAAACGAAGGGAGACTCAAATGAAGTGAAATAAGGGCGTAGAGACAAAGTGCTCCCTTCACCCTCCCTCCCACTCTTTCTTCCTCCTTTTAATAACGAAAACAGTAGTGGGTTTTTCATAAAAGCAATATACCAAGGGATGCATATTAACGACAAGAGCACAAAAAATGTAAAAGATCTACTTTTAGCAACACCCTGCGACGCTGTAACGAATTGACCAATGCCATTAAAAAACAACAACGATGTTTGAAACAAAGGAGTTAAACAAATTCACTGATAACTTTCTACTGCTTCTAGAAAAAAAAAATAATACAATGTCACAATTGGAGATGTTACTAAACTTCAGTTGGACGTTTACATTCAGTAACACATCAAGCTCTTAAAAAATTATAAATAAGCTTCTTTTTTCTTAATTGAAAACTAAATTTCCTAAGAGAATTAAATAAATTTAACACTTTTTAGATATTAACTATGCAGTGGCGCACCCGTGGGGGCTAAGGGGACTGCAGTGCCCCCCCCCCCCCCCCAAAAACAAAGAAATAAAAAGACAAGAAAAAAAAGAAAGAAACAGAGAGAAAAAGAAAGAAACAAAGAAAAAAAAACGAGAAGAAAACCTTTACTAAAGCCCTGACGTGTCTGTATCTTATTATTTTGGAAAGTGATCATTGAAACAATTTATTTTTAAATAGGCCTACATCGGGATGGACTTTTTACTATATCCTTAGCCCCCCCCCCCCCCCCAAACCTTAACCCTGGGTGCGCCACTGTAACTAATACATTTACACAGGAAGCGGACGACCAAAATTTGCGAAAAGATTTGCACCTTTTTTATATCTTCTTTGCCAAGTTTATGAAGATAGTCACAATATTACAATATAGATATTCTCCAATTAAATAACTAGATAAGACTGTAGTTATTATCATTCCTGTAAATTCCGTATTAAGTTTTTAAACTCGGAATAATTATTATTTTAATTATAAACTGAGTTCACTTTAAATTGATCCATTGCTTTATTGGAAGAATTTAAATTTAATCGAATTAACCAATTATCGATCTTAGCCACAAATGGTATTTACAATTAGGATATATCCTACATACATCTGTTTTGTGAAATAACTGAAAAACCAGGTTATTTGAAGACAGGGATTCTGTTCCTTCAGCACATTACAACATTGTTCCTTTTTTTATTATTACAGCAAGTGTTCATTTTTATTTGAAATTATTACAATAATGAAAGCAAATTTAACATCCGTACTAATATTTGTTATCAGGTTGATTTTTCTCTCTATTATTACAATAATCTTTGTGAAATGCCTGTTTTACTTATATTTTGTTAATTTCAAAAATTAAACTGAATAATGACTGAAAACCTTCCGTATTAAATAAACTAAACGCTTTTCAATAATGGTAAATAAATTTTCAACATAAAATAATAAATGTATGAATGAATAGAATTTAAAGAAAAAAATTATAATTACTACCCACCAGTTCATTAAACTAACGGAAAGATTAATAATGTCAAAGTCTCCATCTAAATTAGTAAACAAAGGGTAGATTTATTGTTTGTTTTTGTTAAGCAATCAATCCTGATTAATTAGATGAAAATTGTTAGGGTTTTCAAATTCAAATAATTTATCAATAATATTCATTTCAATGCATTCAGAATTGTGTAAAGCATCTACAGTCGGACCTCTATTTAACGAAGTCGCTAAATCCCCCCCTAAAGTTCGTTATATGGAAAATTCGTTAAAAAGAGATTCACCTTTTCTTATTCAATATTATTAAAAACAGTAATAATTTTAATGACATAAAGCATATATTACCGCATGCGTACTTAAATTTTACTAATAAAGTCTGTTAATCTTGTCTGAGTTTTTTTTTTTTTTTTTTTTTTTTGAAAAAGTGTTTTCGCTCATAGTACGTCTCGCATCTTTGCAATGCACCAAAAACCCCTTCAGTGTTTTCTTTAAATTGTAATCCGCGTCGGATTGTTTCAAATGATCATACGAAGGTTTTTTGATTCTGCATAATGATCATTTCCATTTTCATCATCTTCATCTTCATCGGAATTCATTGCTGTATTGTTTTTATTTTTCACACTGTCCAAAATATCCGATTCAGTTAGTGTTTCCGAGGTCTCAACTTCAAAATCAAGTGAAAGATAATCATCAATCAGTACATCATCGTCAATTTCTTCTTTTTCCCTCAGCTTTATGTACATTTCTTTCATTTTCTCTAAGGGAATATTAATAATAAAAACATTTCAAGGATAAAAAAAAACAAAAAACATAGATACCACGAAAAAGTTCGTTAAATAAAAAATGCACTTCGCTTTTGGGAGGTTATTTTACGAAGAAATTAGCAAAATATTTTTGGTTCCAAAGAAAAGTTCGCAAAATAGATGTTCGTTAAATAGAGATCCGACTGTATAAAGTTTTTTATTTAGAGCGTAAGTAATTCAACTGAATAATTTGTTGAATAAACACTTTTAAGGTTGACTTGACTATTAAAACCAGACATAATATATTATTTAAGTGAAAAGCAATTGAAATCAAAAAGCCTTTGGTCCTTAAAGTGATCAAAAGATTATCTTAAACAATGGAGGTAGAATTATATCTGGTTTTAGATAAACTCAAAGATGGATGGTTTGATAGAAGAATCGAATCTTTGGATCTTCCTCTAATCCTTGGATTTTGATGTATTAATAAAAGCTAATTACGTAATATTTAGTTAATTTACTTATAATTTATACTTTCGTTGGAATAAAATTGAAAGCCACATCGACATGGAGTTTGACAACTAAGAAGTCAATTACTATAGATTAATCATCAGGAAGAAACAAAAATTAAAAAACACAGAAGTGATTTTCTTTTACTTTTGAGAAAGAAGAAATCTCGATTGGTGGACATCAACAATGTTTAAAGACAATTTAGAATTTAGTAAACATTAGCTAAAAATTAAAAAAAAAAGTAATTGAATCGTACAATACAATGTAACTATGTTTTCAATTCTGTATGTTTTGAACTAAATTAATATTTTGAACTCGTTCAATTTTAATTACAAAAGATTTGATTAATAAGTTCGCTTTCCTTTACTTTTCAGGCACAGCCAAATAGGAATACAGAAGCCAAAAATAACTTAGAAATATCCGCTTAAATCATTGGTTTAAAAATAAGTCGAAAACACAACTGTATTTTCTGCATTCTCAATTTCTCGCGCAAAATAAAGACAAGCCATATGTCACTGACAAGAGTTCACTGATCTCGAACACAATTGCATCTATTGAAACAACATCCATTCGCTCCATTGCAACTACATTTTTTTATCCCTTCTTTAATTGTCCATAGAATAACATGAAATCTGATTTATAACATAAAGGAACTGTTTTGTGAAAACAAAAAAAAAAGGCATATGAAAGAAAACTGGTAACATTAATGTGGATACAAATTTCGTCTCAGTTTTTTTCAATCTCGCAATTAGCTGCTTATTTCTAACTGACCTAAACCAGTGCTCCTCAATTTTTTTTTTTTTTTGAGCCGCCAACTTACACGTCGCCATTTTCTTGGAATTTATCCCTCACTTAAAAAAAACAATCTTTTATTTAAAAAGTAATGAAATTCATTATTACAATTCCATTTTTTAATATTAGAATCTGGGCGATCACCTTCATGAGGGAGTTTTGGTTGCCTATTTCAGAAAGTTAGACCAATACTTCCTGTAATGTAATTTATATGTTTAAGTTCTTAAACAAATAGAGTCAATTAAACAAACGGCTTCTAAAGTTTAAATGAAGTATAACATTTTTTTTTTCTTTCCTTTTTTCTTCTATGTTACAAAACATTATGTAATGTGTGATAAATATTTTTGGATCATTAATATTTATAATTTTCATTACAAAATCAATAAACAAAGATGGATTAAACCATAAAGACATCTTGACCAAATACATTCCATAATAATTAAAATAAATTACAATAAATAATAAAAGGCTTTAGATTGATTTTTATTACAAAATAACAACAATAATAATAAATTATTGTTAATATTATTATTATGAGAACTAATTAACTAGTTAATTTTGACCGAATGTATCTATTTTAGATGATGAAACTACTTTTTTTTAAAAAAAAATAAACATGTAAAATAAAAAAGGAAGCTTGTTTAGATGCTAGATGTAGTTTTACAAAAAAACTATAAAACTAGACTTGTTGAAAAAAAAGCAAAACGAAAAAAAATAAAATAAAAGAAGTGAAGCGTATATTTTTTTCTTTAATAACGAGATAGGATTTACTTATTTATTTCTTTACTTCAATTTCTTCTTATGATAGACAGAGTTGTAGGCATAAGTAAACGACATTGTAAGGATGTAAGTAAGAAATAATGCAAGAAAATTGAAATTCAGAAAGTATTAAAAAGCGAATGTTAATTCATGAAGTAAGAAAATTCATGAAGGAATATGATTAGTGTACCTTCTGTATTAAAATATTAAAAAGAAAGACAGAAAGCAAAACAAGCATTAAAATAACATTTTAAAATTTCCCAACCAATTATCGTTAAGAATTGTAAAGAAACAGCCATTAACGTCCTTAATAAAAAAAAATTACAAAACTTGATTTTTAAAAAAAATTTCATTTCAATTTTCATATTCTCATTCATTAAATCTTTCCATCAACAGTGTATCATTTTTATATTGTAAAAAAATTCAAAACTATTGAAAATTTTTATACACTTCAATATAAAACTTCAATTTCTTTCCTCTATTGTGGTCCTATTATGTTTTCTGAAGATAAAATAAAATGTGCTGCACATTCATTAACATGTATTATTTTGAAAAATAAAAATTGCAATGTTTCTAGTAAAGTATATTCTTTTTATTGTTAGCTCCAATGCTCTGTTTAGACGTTAGCTCAAATCCACCTACTAAATTCTCTTGAAATACAAAGTAAAACCATCCTTTTGTGAAGATTCCTCTTACTATGCAATGACTTTCTTTCTTTGGCACTGGGCTCTTGGATGTGATAGACCAGCCACTTGAAGCCCATCTTACACACTAGATGGCAGCACATTTCAGCTGAAATAGTTGTTCCTGGAATGGATAGGAACTGCTTCTGTACAGAGGGTGTGCAATGATGGATGTTCCCTTTCGGCTGACCAATGACGAGCCAATTCCCCTCCACCATAGCGACCTCTATCACCACATACAAGAAGGGATCAATAAAAGCAACTGGAAATTAAACACAGACGAGATGGAAGGCAGCCGTTCAATGAATATATCGATCACTGCTCCATGAACACAGTAACATTGGTTGGATACAACCACTCTTTTTTTATCCATTCCAATTCCTGTCTCTTTTTTCTTTGAAGTTATCTTTCAAAACCAAAATCTTTACATTTTGCAAAATATTTTTTTTAATTAATTACGAGTTATAAATTTATTCTTACTTTATGTTTACAATTTATAGATGCATAAGATTTAATTTAAAACATATTTAAAACAAGGAATGACAGTATAAAGAAATAAAATCCAGAAAAACCCAATATCACATATAAAATATCACGAAGAAATTAAAGATGATATTGGATTTTTTTTTTTAAATAAAAGAAGAAAAATGAGATTTCTAATTATATAAATAATGATATCTATCTTAACGATAATTGGTTGGGAAGTTTTAAAATGTTATTTTAATGCTTGTTTTGCTTTCTTTCTTTCTTTCTCAAAAAAAAAAAAAAAAAAAAAACAAGAAAAAAAACAAAAAAAAAAACATCACGCTTATTTTTTTTTATTTTTTTTGTAAAACTTCTATTTAATTTTAAATTTTGTTTAATTTTGATAACTAAATATTTATTAATGCTCAATGTTTAATTTTAGAAGACATCATTTTTGTTTTAACTACGAAACTGATCAATCTCTTCTTCGATTGTTGAGTTGGACTCAAAAAACAAAAGTTTCAGGAAATTATCCAACCTATGCAGGATTGGAACAACATATCTAAGCCGTAGTTGCCTTCTCTCTTTATTTAACATTATTATCAACTTCAATTTCCAACGTTTAGTGTTTGATGTTTAACTGACGCCCGCAAGTTTTTTTTTCTTTCCTCAATGATTTGCAATTTTTCTCTTCCCAAAAATGTCGGGAATCTTTCATCCACAAGAAAAAGAAAACAGCGTAAATTTTATCGTCTTTCGTATTAAGCAGCGCCTCGATTCAATTCGCAGGCAGAACGATATCTGGGACCATTTTTCTTCATCAGGCATTCCTGCATATTAAATATACAACACAATTTTCAGGACTGCCATGCTAATCATCTCGCGGCTATATTAAACACGCTCCACCGAGTGATGCCACCGAATTAACCTAATGGAGCTACGATAGATGCTTGCTCTGGGTCGGGAAAGGACAGAGCGCCACTGCTGGGCTCAACACCCACCATTCACTGATTCCGTAATATGCGATTGCCGTAAAGTAAGTCTTAATTAAGATTCACAATATTAAGTTCTTTTTCTTTACAATTTTATATGTAATTTTCCATTAATTTTCTAGTTTTTAAGATTTTCAGTCGATATTTCTTTTTCCTCCTGAAAAAATTGTCTTCAAAGGCAGTGTAAATAATTTCTTGAACTAAATAAAGTTTATTTTTCAAAGATAAAACAAAAGCTTTACATAAAACCTGCAGGTCCAGGAATTTACTATTAGTGTATTGTAAAACAGTGGTCTTCGAATGCAATGCACGTATCCTTTTTGTTTATGATAACGTGGAAATCTTCTGCTTTTTGAAGCCAATAGTTCCACCTCCTTCTTAAGTTGAACTTCCAGTAACTCTTTATCATCAATTAAGTTATGTTTGATTAAGATTCAAAATTGTCTTTTTCGCTTCTTAATGTTTTTTGATACTTAAATTCTATATACCTAGAAGTAGCTTTATAAAAGAAAAGAAAAATATTTTCATTCCGAATTCTTAAATAACTTAATGAATTTCTTAATAAAAAATACTATATTTATATTTAAACACTAAAATGTTGAGAAAGAACCTTTTTTTCTAAGTCTCCATTCAAAGAAATGAACTAAAAAAAATGAGCATTGAATCATTTACTGATAAACAAAAAGAAAAAAAACCAAATCATTTCTTGCTTTGACGCATTAATATCATTACTCACTTATGAATAATGAAGTATTCTAAATAATATCTCTCGAATATCTGAAATATGATATTCAACATTTGATAAACACTTAAAAATAGGTGATAAAATTATATGTTTAAAGAAGGAACTTTTTTTTTAAGCTTCATATTATATAATAAAAGCAAATATATTATAATTTCATTATAAATTCATATATCAAAACAATGCTAGTTTATAGAAAAAAAAACTGTTAGTAGTTTAGTAATTTATTTTTGGAATTGCAGAAGTATTGTATAATCATTTTATGAACAGAATTTAATTAAAGATTAAAGATTTTTTTAAGAAGTTTTTTAAATTACTTTTTAGAAAAATTGAACGTATTCCATACTATGTTCTCTTTTGAGAAAGTTCGAAGAAATTAAAATAAAAAGTAATCAATTAGCAAAACGCCATAATTATATCTATAAATTAAATATCAAACTATGATTGATATTTATTTATTTATGATCGGAATTTGTTGCAAAGATAGATTTGAGGTGTGTGTTTCAACAAAATCTGTGCACAATTCAAACTTAAGAATCTAATTAATATCTTTTTTTCCTACGGAGTATATTGAATTTAATATAAAATTTCTATCTCTATCCCTCTTTTTTTAAGTGTTTTTTTTTTTTGCTTTTTTTTCGAAATGCGTCTTGAGATTCACTCAGCCGTCTACTAATGGGCAGTGATTTAGACGTTATTAATGGTCAATGTAGTACATTGCCTCCCAATCGGAACATGTCGAGTGTCTGTTTCGAGCAAATACAACTCGCTCAACATTTCAGTAGAATTAAACAGCTACAGTTTTATCATTAATCAAAGTAAGAAAAAGAAATAAAAATACAAATGACAAATCTGTAGATGATAATCCAAAAGATTTTTCATTTCTTATTTCGCATCTTAAGTTCTAGTAAGGCTATCAAGTGATGTCCTGCCCCGTTGGTAGTGTCACAGTCCATCAGTGGAAAGCACCGAGTAAAGAAGTGGGTTGGATTGGGGGGAGAATGGCAGATGATTTTGTGAAATATGACTAATTCCAAATCATTAATCAGATGTTCAAGTGATGCAGACACACGCGTCGACGACGGACTTCCGTTCTGCGCTCGAAGCGTCGTCGTTCTTTTGTAATGGACCAAAATAAAAAGGATTTCATCCTATCACCGAAGACAACCCTTTCGTTTGATGATCGGCGGGAATTTTCTTTTTTGTTGAACTTCTTAGATCTTTTGTCGATTAAGGAAATGAAAGACAGCATGTTTTATCTGCATCCAAAAAAAAAAAAAAGTACAAGAAAAAACTCAACAATTTAAAAAAAAAATGAGAAATAAAAGAAAATCAAAATAATCAAATTCAAGAAAACTAATTTTGAAAAACTGTGAAGAAATATTAACTCAATTTTTACAACGTATCATTTAATTAATTTTAGGTCCAGAAAATTAATAATAGTTTAAATTAATAGTATTATTAATACTACAAAATTAATTCCGTTTCTTACATAATATTTACTTTAAATTCAAAGTTTAATGATTATATTTCTAAGGTGCATTATTAAATAGTAACGTTAAATTAAATTCATCCAAAGTAAATCAATCCATCATTGACATACTTAGATTAGTAGCTAGGATTAAGAAATTTTCATTGTCACCGCGAATATCTCAAATATTCCAAAGATGGGATGATTTTTTTACGATGAATCCGTGCTTTAGATACGTATATTAGTAGATTATACTGGACCAACAGTGACTTAAGTCAAATCAGAATTTTTGGCGCAAAAATGATTTGAAAATGTACACAAATCCTCAATAGAACAATAATTTTACACAATCTGACAACAGATATTTCTTATGTATGCTACATTTTAATATAATCAATACTAAAACTATATGGAACATTTTTTAAAATTATTTCTTTATAAGAATATCTTCATAATTAAATTACTAGACGAAAGACGTCATTTTATTTAATATCTTGCTTTTGTAATTCCTTCTCAAAAGAATATTAAATTTACATTAGAAAATAACAATGTTTTAGATCTTCAGGAAATTGAAACCGCCTGCAAATTATTTTCAAGTATAAATATGATACTCTTTTGAAAAAGGATTGCAGTCAGCAAAATTTGAAGTATTATGTAAAAGATAGCTTATGTCTAAAAACTTGATCAATAATTTACGTGATTTATAACATTCCACGTGCAAAATTTTTATTACTTTTCAGCTAATTGTAGTTCAAAATTACCGTTATTTACATTATAATTAAAATTCCTTTACAAAGTATTTCCCAAATAGAAGGATTATATAACTTCGAGGGATTACCATGTAAGCGTTTCTGGATTAGAGAGACAGATGAGATGAGTTTCAAATAATATTGGTATCTAACTTACAAAATAAAAGTAATAAAATCAAATCATCTGTTAATCAATTGTCACATATTTTGTCAGTTGCTTTAAATAATAATTTGTTTCTTTTTTCATCAAAATCTAATGAGATAAGAAACAATGATAGACCGTTACTAATAAACATTTGAATGTGAATCGCGAAGCAATTAATTAACGATGTTTCCCTGATTAAAAATTTTAATTTCCCTATAATGAGATTAGGAAGGTTTTCCCTTGAGGCCTCAATTACTATTCTAACACTGCTAAGCAGCGTCAATAATAATTTCCACAATGATTCAACACTCACGATTTGGGTAAATATTTGGATAATAAAGAAAAAACATTCTCTGATATTTGTATTACTTTAAAAGTGAACTGCAATTGGATAACTTGTGTTCTTTGAAAGATGTTTTTTAGTTTACATAAATACAGTTTTTCCACTATTAAAATGTCCTGGATATCAGAAATAAATACACTTTCAAGAAGTAGAGAATCCAAGTTAGTAAAAATGATCTGTTTATTTTTTTTCATGCAGCGATATGACATAACACATTACTAAAAATATCAATGAAAAAAAAATCAAATAGTGGTTAAACAGAAGACAAATACAAATAAATGGTTATTAAAACAAAACAAAAAAGAAATTAAATCATATTTTTCTTCCTGCTTCACATTTTAATGGGAACTAATGGAAGTTTCTCCATGAAATGGCCCCAACAAAATCACTGCACATTTGCAGAAATAATTTACAACAGATTTGAAAATATTCACCGTCAAAACATTATTTGGTAGGTTTATATTGTAAATTACAAGAATTTAATCGAAGGAGAATTCTCTCTGCCATATGTTCAGTCTTTCAATTTTTTTATTGACAATAATTAAATGAGTTACAAAGACGAAAGATGCTTTGAAAGGTTATGGTAAAAACAGCACAAAAGTATGTAATTATAGGCCTACTTTATTATACAGATCTATTTTAATTCAAAAGATCTTAATTCGCTTAATAATTTTACAGCCTGTTTGAAACTTTATAGGACCGCGAAAGACAAAATATTCTCCCTTGTATGCAGTGCAGATTCAAGAAATTAAACAGCAGAGGTCTATAAACACCGAAATTATTATACACAGGCTTGTCGCTTGGAGGAACGATGTGTTAATCGTTGATTCTGAAGTTGCTTCAAACTAAGTAACAAGATTGGACGTAACGATTTTACAAAAGCAAAATGCCAAAATATTACATATGTTTTTTTCCAATTTATTCAACAGATATATTGATAAAACCAATGGAGCACTGGCTAGGATATATCAAAATAACAGTATCCAAATTATCAGTAATTTTTTTTGTATATCGATGATCTTTTAAAAGAGTTGTTTTTTTTTTTTTTTTTTTAAGCAATAATTCCTGTGCTAAGATAGGAAGTCTTAGAAACATATCGAGAAATCTTTGAAGCTAATCTTGGCAAAAATCAACCCGAACTTGAAGATCATCTGAGGAAGTGTTTTGTTGTTTCCTCACAATAACGTACAAATTTTGTGATATTCGGATGCTTGCAGAGTGAACTTGCAGACGGAGATGATATCTGAAAAATTTAAAATAAATTTTATGAAATATCTCACTTATATTAAGATTCTTTTCTAAATAGATATATTGGGACGCGCACACTTATTCAGATCGATTCGTATCGTCGCTGTTGTCTAAGAGGTTTTACAAAAATCAGTCAAATCTGCAATTTACATAAAACATCAAAGCATTAGCACATGACACGCCATTCGCTAAAGCAATTCACTATAAAAACACTTCTTCAAACAGGAATCAAGAACTGAATTACATTAGCATCCAGTCTGTGCACCAACGTGTCAAGGAAGGCCGCAGTCTTGGCCTTCGGGATCTCCATGACTAATCGCATTAATTACGTTCGATGGTCAGCCCTTGGTTAAATCAAAAGACTTGAAGCGGAATCGGTTTACGGGAATTATTCTGATAAGATACGCTTCGAAAACTTTAAAATCTACAACTTAAGTTATTGGTTAAAGAGGAAAAAAATAAAAATAAACTTAAATTTAAAAATGAATTTCAAAAAATAGCTTTTGTTTTCATTTTAAAACATTTTTCAGAATTCGAGAAAATGAATGGACTATAAGTAAATGCTTCCGAGTTATTCTCCGTTTATTTTTCTATTTCCTTCGATGATATTTTATTGTAACTAATAACAGGAAATGATCTAAAAAAACGTTACCATGTATCCTATGCTATTTTCTTCCATGATTTGGAAAACTTTCTATTCAGGAAAAAAAAATAATAATTAAACAAAAAAATTTTTAAAGAGAAAAACTGACCGCAAATTATCATTTTTGTAAATTAAATCCTGTAATTAATTCATTATACTTTGTAATTAATAATCAAGTGTTATAGGTGTTGTTTCTATATTATCAGATAGAAAAAAACATTTTAACTTCGGCAAGGAAATTATTTAATCCTGATCTTTTCTGTTTTTCGGTTGTGTAGTTTTACGAAGTTCTATTTCTGATATTTTTCTTCGATTCTTGATAAAAAGATATATGACATACAGCACTATCAAAATATTTGATAACGTTCTTATGAGTTAGATGGAATGTCTTTAAGTAAAGATTTTCTTATGTTATTCAAGGGATTTCTGAGAGAATATTTAACTCAGTTTCTTGTTCGTGCATTCAGGCCATTTAAATATTACTTGGATTGACGATTTCATTTACTATGGCAATGCAATTCAAAATGAATCACCACACCTATCAAACAATCAATACTTGCCAACAAATGTCTCTGTTCTTGGCACAGAAGCGACCTCAGAGTTCTGTATTGATAAATTCAATTAATGTAGATTACTTTCGTCTCTTTTGCAAACGACTTAAATCATTTCCTCTGAAAACTAAAGTCATACAATTTACAAAATATTACAGAAGCATTGAAATAAAATAAAAAAAACTTATCCATATTAAAAAACTCATTTTCATTTTTGAAAATTTATCAATGAAAAACGCCTGAAATTACGACAAAGATAAGAAAAAATGTACTCTTCAAATTTCATTATTATGTAATTTCAGAAATGTAAAAATCGATTAATTGTTGAGACAAAAACTGTCATTTTCACTGGGTAAATGTAAAACAATTAAAGAAAGGAAAAAGATGAATGCGAATGTAAGCGTCAACTAACCAGCGAGTTTCTTGACAAAGATCAGATGTTGACTTTTCTTTATTACTTCGCTGTTCGAAAAATAGTAAAATAAAAGCAGAAAAAAACTGGGTTGCTTCGCTATGTTCATTTTCTACCACACATTGGTAGTTAGATTAATAAATTCGAATATTCCAAGAAAGGAACAATTCTTAAAGCGAGAACCTTCACCTTATTTGTCTCTTAAATGAATAAAAAAAAAACCACATTTGTCACTATGAATTTTAAATTAATGAGGAAAATGTAAAAATAATATTTTTTTTTGGGTGGGGGGATTCAATTGGCACTAATAAGGTGTTTTTTTTTCATTGTCTTGTTTTTAATTTTTCAATTTTTATGGAGGATAATCCGCTAAACAATTATTCAACAGCTGCTGCTATTATTTATTTGCTGTTTAGTTTCAAGACGATGGAATTTCTTTGTATTGAGCTTTGTATACAATTTCAATGAAAACAACTAACAGGCTTAAATGAACCCCTACGAGTCCTATCGATCAGTGACCGCTCAGATGCATTAGAAGAGAAACAAAAAACAAACCCCCTACACATTGGGAGACACTAATAAAATTAAACCAAAAAAAAGGGAAACGAAATTCGACTGAAGTCACAGGACGTAGAAATGATAGATGTCAATTTGATGACGTCACAACAACACAAACGAATCACACAAAAAATGATATTATAGAAGTTATTACAATACGTATAAAATTTACATAGTGAATTCGAGATCCATCTATCTATTATATTAAGTAAAGAAAGTTGAATAATTTTGATAAAATTCAGGAATATAAATAATTGTATTTAATTCTATTTATCAAAGATTACATATTTCAAGTTTATATAATATTTAACATTTTCTAAACAAACACTTTAGCGTCCGCACCACAGTGTAATATTAATATTACACGATTACATTTATGCAATCTATAATTTTTTTTTTATAAATGAAGTACAATAGCATGTTAACTCATTTATAATTCATTTATTTTTTTATTAATAATTTGTATCCTTTCATGGGATTTGTATAATCTTTTAAGTCAACTATTAAAGGAAATTAAAGCAAAACAAAATTAGATTAAATTAAAGCAAACTTTGCAAAAAATGAAAAATAATTAATACCGGTAATTAAAATTAGACAATATTGCGGTAATTTTTGTTGTCATTTGCTTTCAGAAATCCTTCTTAATGTTGGCTTAATGAAAATTCCCACCAATAATTCCTGAAATGTTAATTTTAATTAATCAGTTTACTTCAAATAAATTTGTGATGGCTTTACACCACCTTTATCCCTAAACTTTTATTTTCTTACCCATAATAAATGAATTAACAATAATAAAATTATAACGATTTTTTGTGTGTAAAATTTAATTTTACGTAAATAAGGCCCATGCATCAAAAACTGGAAATAGCAATCAATTGATTAACGTAATAATGAAATACAATAGGGGACCTTCATTAAGATGAAAATCAAATTACATAACTATAATGAAATTTCCACATTAATATAAAATAATTACTTTTAATGTATTTTCTATTTAATGTATTTTTAGTGTATTTTAGAGTGGCTTTTTTCCTTTAAAAAATCCAGATTTTAAGTTAAATTTTTTAGTAATAATTGTTAATTGAAAAAAAAATATATTATGTTGTATATTAAATACAGATTTCCTGAAATACATTAAATATAAAATACATTTATTATGCACTCAAGTGTTAGTCTATGTTAAATTTGTAGCAAAACTGAAAAACATAAGCATTACAAAATTCGCCATTTCAGCCTTGTTTTGTCTCGTATTTTTTCCAATTTACATGTTAACTTCTAACATATGTCCTTATAAAATAAATAAAAATAAAGAGATTAAAAAAAAATAAGTCAGGAAGAGAGAAAAAAACGGTAAAAACAAGGAGAAGTTCTGAGAGATGATTGAGCAGTGAGGGAACCTTCAACAGAATAGGGACAGAGCCCCTTGTAATTGATGGATTTTTCGACCAATTACAGTCGGTGTTTCATTGCGTCCGGAATTTCGACGCCAATTTGCGTCGGCGACTGAGGCGAAGTAGGTCAGATCGCAAGTCATTACCCAGAGAAAAGAAGAGAAGCTGATAAGTTTTCCAGTCACGCTCCATCATACAATACATCTCCTTGGTAGAGATACAACAACAGAAACATCTTCAAGCATTCACTGTCTTCCTGTAACATTATTGCAGTGCCCGAAATGTTTTACATTCTATGTAGCAGCTGGATCTTAACATAAAGAGGGCTTCGATATTTATCTACATCTATTGAAAATTCCACAGTGAAGTAAATGCAAGGAAAACAATAAGACAAGATAAGACAGAATTGTGCAGGAATGGTTCGATGAGAAATGGATAAACATTTATGGAAAAATCTTCTGAAGTAAGTTGCATTAAAGCACCGGAAACTTACACCTGAAATTGTCTCTCACCTTCTTAATTTCATAGACTATTTCTTATAATTTTCTGGAATTAAAATTCCAAGTATTAAATTAATCATATTCGTAGTGTTGTGGTTTGTCCATAGACACGAAAGTAGCAGAGGAACTTTTTTTTTTTTTTTTAATCTTGAAAAACTTTAGAGTTTAATTGATAGGTCTGGAAAAATCTAAAACCAGCTTCTTTCAGATGTTGTGAACTAAGGAACGCCTCATTAGTGGCACTGGTCAAATGAACAGGAAATCAAAAGACAGGGTATCTCTTTGCTCAAACTGTCTGTCTTCTTAACTTCTCAGCAGCATTTGTCATTCACTATGAATCTATATAACCAGATACGTTGTTGAATACACTGCAGAATTAAGGTATGAAACAATTATCATATGAGTGTCATCACAATAACTCACCAGGGTTTTCTCTGTTCACAATCACACCGGCTCCTAATCAACAGTTAAACTACTAAATCTTGGCGCTTCTCTTGACTGCAAATAAACAAGCAACCTTCATCCTCAACCATGGAGTCTGTACGATGGCGATGGCAATATAGGCACCAACGATTCACTGTAATTGGAATGAAGATGGGTTTACAGGAATGGTCCGTCCTCATGCCTTTAATCCCAGAAAAGAAACCTGGTCCCCATTTTACAGAATTAGGTGAACCTAAATCCACCTGGAGGACAAACACTCACAAGGAAAATCCCAGACATTTGCAAGGAAATGAACCTGACTCCTCCAGCTCTGAGCCACCGATCCCCCACCGTTATAAGAAGCCGAATTTAAACCTCTGCTCACTCGACAAGCAACTATTTCCAACGTATTATTACAATGAAATGATTCGATCGAAGAAAAACTCAGAACTCTTTCACTTGTCTAACAATAATATGATAACATAAAATAAAGCATAAAATTAAAAAAAAAAATGTACAAAGTAAATGTTTAAATCAAACACGTGTAATCTTCAGCATAAAATAATCTAAGATTAACTCATTACAAAGTCACTATTTACAATTAGATGTTTCACTATGTACGTAATAGAACGAATCATAACTTAAGCTTCTTAAAAATTGAAAAAGCAAAAACAAATGTATAATTTAGATTAGATTAAACTGCGGACAATATTTCATAAATTTCTGAAATTAGAATATTTAATTCAATTCAGTGGCGTACATAGAATATATTTTCGGGGCGGGAGAAAAATAAAAAAAAATAAACACCCCCTAAAAACCTATATTTACACCCCCAAAAAAAAAAAAAAAAAACGATGGAAACCTATCTGTTTAACCAAAAAACAAAAACAAAAAAAAAAAACCTTGGGAGGACATACTTTCATTATTTCGGGAGGGGCTCGGGCCCCCTCGGCCCCCCCTTATATACGCCCCTGATTCAATTAAATATTTAATTTGATTCAAGCTTTTCCTAACAACTTTATTCAATTTAACCAATCTGATATCTTTTCTTAATATTTATTGTTAAAACTTAGCTACAGTTTACTACAGAATGTTTGTTTGAGTATATACTTCTATCAAAACTATAAAACCCAAAATCCTAACATTGATACACAACGTAAAATAGACTATAGTTAACAGCTTTTTAATATCTCTTCGGTTGCTGCAATGATCTGAAGATTAATGAAGAACAGTTTAAGTTTTCTCTGTTGTATCAATTCGCCAACTTTTCTGTTTAACGGAAGAAATCAAGAAGAAATCTAGTGAACTGAAATTGAAACTTCTTTTTTTAATGACTTAATTTTGTATACGGGCAACGTAAGGTTTTATTCTTTAGTATAGAATAAGTAAAGAATACCAGCTTATTAGGGCTCTTTAATTCCTTAGAACTAATAAATACTATTAATACCAATTAAAAATAATGATAGTTTTTTATTAAAGTTAATTGAAAGACATAAATTCTAACTTTATTTTCTTAATAACGTTACGCCGGTTAGAGATTACTTAAAATAAAAACCGAAATAAATTTAATAGGGGTTTTTTTAAAAACAATTTTAGTCATTATTTCTTCTGATGAAGCTTCAAATATAAACAATCAGGGAGGAAAAAAAAAGATGTAAAAAAAAATTGCTTTTTTTTCCCACAGAACAACTGAGACAAAAGATGATTTCTTCTTTGAGTCTAACAGAATAAACTGCTATTAAATCCACATAAATCCTTAATCAAGAATAAGTTGAAGAGGGGCTTCCTCGAATGCTTTTCATTATGAAAACCAATCATTTATCATTTTTAAATGTCAGATCAAGTAAACGAGCGACTTTAAAACACTTTTCATTTAAAAATAAAGATTGTCATTCTAAACAAAATACTTTCCAAAAAATAAATTCAGTTCAGTTTGGAAAATGCTACAGTACGGTTTTTATTTATTTATTTATTTGTTTCCAAATTCCATTTTTAAGTACAAAAATATATCTCTTCTGTGTGTTGAACAGACAATAATACAAAACCTTTACTAATTTTATTCTTAGGGAAAGAGACTGTATCCAATTCAAAGTAGGATATAAAAAACGGAACTGGGAGTATTTACCAGTGACGCTTCGGATAAAGGAATGTTCTTTGGAGCAGCGCCATCTATCACAACATGGAGGAAACAGGAAGGAAGATGGCGTCCATCCATTCAGGAAATGACTCCCATTGGTTTCATATGATTCCATCAGGGGGAGTCGTGGAACTATAAGAATTTGTCAATTGCTTCGACTGATCCCTCTGCGCATAAGTATTTATAGGAGGAGTCGATAGATTGTGTGGGAGAGACAAATGTACTAAACTGGTGAGCAATTATCAGCCAAATCAACATTTATTACTTTTGGGAAAAGGCTTTTATTTAAGGAGGAAAAAAACAATACAATAAACTCCAACTAAATCTCAAATAACAACGGAGTATTATGTACCATCCCTAAACTTTAAAAAATTAAGAAAAACAGCTGCTGATAAAGAAGGATTAAACATACAAAGTGCAAAATACAGATTAATTTTTCTTTTCAGCTTTCGGTGTTTCTTTTTTCTTAAATGTAATTATTACTTTGTTGAGAAAACATTTATTATTATTATTATTATTATTTCATTTTAATTCAATTGATGATAAACTTATCTTTTTTTAAAGCGACCGATAAATTTATAATTTTTTTCGGTTCCCATAGGCGAATTTTTTAGGAAATGTAAAAAGCAATTTACATTTTACCAACAAATAATCTTATTATTCAAGCGTCAGAGCATTGAAATGGAAGCATCACGAGGAGGTTAATGAAATAAAAGTATTTGGAAGCATTAGAAAATAATAATGAAGACTGTCAATACTTTCTGCAACATCTACTTGTTTTTGTTTATTACTTTAAAACTGCGAAATAATCACAAAATATTAAGAATTTTTTTTTGCCAAGTTTGATGTCGTTTTGCAAAATTAATAAATTATTTACAATTCTATCAAAGTAATGGGTCATTATCTTTATACAAGATCATCATCTGAGAAAAAAGAAGAAGAGTATAATCAAACTTAATGCTGGCAAAGATCTTTATTAAGTTCCTGCAAAGGTTCAAACGAATTATAATTGAAATATTGTTGTTACTGAATCTTAGTGCAATTCCTTCCATTTACTGTTCCCATTTCTACTGGATTCGTTAAGGAGGGCATTACAAAGACATCAGAACAATGCTTCCCAAGAATGTTCAATTGGTAAATATCGTAGCTATCCAATGAGATATTCGATATCAACAGTTGTAATAAGTGATAGTGAGATCAGTAACTTTATGTAAAAAGTATTGGATACCACTAAGTGCGAGCTGCTATTGACAGTACTGCAGTATTTAAGCAGTCCAAACAAATATACTGAAACAAGTCTTTTCTTACAAGAAGGGATTATTGAGTTCCAAATTTAAATCAAATTAAGATTCTTGGAGAGTAAGAATTTATTTATTAAAATTTATTAAAACTCAGTGGGGAAAATAAACTTATTCTTAATTAAACTACAAAACAGAACCTTTAAAAACAGATGATTATATGTTTACTTGATTATAATTAGCTAATATTTCATTAAATCTAAATTATGATCTATAATATAGCTGTAATCGTTTTGTGAAATTTTTTTAGTTAATATAATTCCCGACAGAAAAATCAGTTAACGAATGTGAGAATCTATAAACAAATTCTATTATCTAGTCTTCCACTCAATATTTACAAGATATAATATTATATTTGCGAAAGAAAAAATAAAAATAAAATTGGCGGTCGTGATTCTGACCCCCAGCAAACTTCGGTTGTTTCAAATTGAGAAACTGTGGCTGATGAATGTCCAACTGCGAAACAAACTTCACAGATTACAGTTCAGAATAATAACAAACAATTCACATTAATTTGAAATTTTTAATTAATTAATATTAAATAAAGTTAAACTTATATGTTTTGCGTTTCTTCTTCGGTTACGGAGTATCTTCTTTAAGCAGATTTTTTATTTTTTTTTATTTCCGGTTTTATTATTTCATCAGACGACACTTTTAACATTCTTAATTCACGCAGAAAGTATCTTCAAAATAATTTTCATTTGCTGCTCCACTGAATTCGTGCTAATTTCTTTTCTTTCGCCAACAAATCCCTTCAGCCCGGGAAGAGGAACCAGTCTCAATTACGCGAGCATAATTAACTTGAATGAGTTTTAAGGGTTTCTCCTGGTAACGACATTCGCACGATTTAATATAATCGTCATCTCTAACAAAAAGGTAAATAAACATAATGAAGTCGGTTAATTCAATACTCAAACACACACACGACTGGGTGGTTTGGGTGTTGCACGCCAGAGAAAAAACAAAATTAGAAAATGAAAACGAGTTTGGGAAGCACCGTTGCTTGTTTCCTAATTAGCCCGTTAGTCGTCGCCTCATTCGAAACAAAAGGACATAATCAAGATTCATTTCTCAGAAAACAATCCATAAAAGCGCTGTGGCTCTAGTTCTCGACGTTTCCCCTAGGAGGTGCCCGGAAACAAAACAGGGCTACGTAATTGACGACCCCTGGTGTTCCTCTCAGATGCTCAACATCTCACGTAAATTCTGCCATATTGTCTGGCAGCGCAACAAACTAATTGCAACCCACGAGCGGATCTTGGGTTACATCAAATTACAATAAGACAACGGAATCACGTGATCATGTTTAGATCTTACAACTGAGAAAAGCTGCAATTGAATCTTTTCCTTAAAAGGAGTTAAAAATGTTTGGACTGCTATGTAAAAATAGTAGCTATAACGAAGGAAGAAAAAAAAAACTGAAAACACAACGAAGATAAGCACCTAGACGCTAAAACCTGTTTTTCTTTTATATATTAGGTAGATGTGAATTTTAATAAGCGCGAAACAGCAATCATAAGATTTCTCTGAAAATGTTGTCTGATGTTATTATTAATCCTTGAAGATCTCCTCTTTTTATCTCTAGTTAACTTGGCAACGCGACGTCTGAACAGAAACTGGAAACCATGTGATGGAACATTAACATAAAGAACAATCAATTTCAATAATTTCATCTGAAGTAAATGATCGTATTTAAACACTTCCTCTTACGAGAAGAATCGACCTAACTGAGTTATACAGAAGATTATTAAAAGCAATTCTCACATCAAGGGAAAACAAAGTTTAAAAAAAAAAAAAACAACAACACACAAACAGAGGCTGCCCTTGCTTCAATTAGGAATTTACTAGTTAGCATTTCTTAGTCTTACCACTGAGCAATCCACGGTAACTGCTGGACTTTCGTTGCAAATGGCTTCAGGCAGATACACGCATGACCTACAGAGAAGCGGCGACCTTCACTATCAACAAGTCTTTGCAGAGAAAGTCTGAGATTAGACTTCAGACAGCTAATGAAGGCTGTCTAGACATCGCTCCTGATAAAGCTTTTAATGTTGTCTTGCACTTGTTAATTTTCCGTCAGGTGAAAGTTAACATTTGGAATCATTTCCTCTCTTGTTGTGTAAAGATTTCGTATATGGAACAAGTTTTGATAGTTAAGGTTTGTCGACTTACAATCTTGAATTTCATTGTCTTTCTTTACGAACTAACTATATTTTATCCTTTATTCGGAAACAGAACTTTCAGAAATGAAGAAACTAAAGGAATTATACATCATATGTTTCTTACCACTGTTAAAGGGCAAGAATGATTAAACTGTGAAAATATGGGCGTCATTTTTGAGATTCTATTTTTAATAACAAATTCAATATTGCCTTTTTTATGAAAACAACAATTCAATTTTGTTATCAGTAAAATGGTAATTTTAATTTAATTTGTTTATTATTATCAAAGGAATATATAATCAAATTTAATTTACATTACTTATTTCTGAATTATTTTTAGATTATATCATCCGTAACTACTTTTTAATCGTAATACTGTACTATCTCATTCAACTTTCCTTTGTATCCGGTCTTCTTTGAAACAAATACCTTCTGTCAGTTTAAATTCCTCTTGTTTTAGTCTTTAGAATGTAAAGCTCATCAAATCAGCCTGTTCCGTGACCCTAACTACTTTTGGAACAGGTGAAATGGATCTTTCTAAAACCTTCAATAGTTATTTAAGCGCAAGTGTTAACAGAACTTTTACTTTTGAAATTTGCTTGGATCCAAATCAAGAAGTTTATGCGTGAATGTGATTTATTTCAATAGAAAAGCACTGAAACGAAACATTTTCTATCAATATTTGACAAGAAACGTTAATCCTTTCTTTAGCGCAGTTTTGCTAAGATAACTTATATATCAATCGAATTTGTAATCTGTTTTTGGCTTATCAAGACAAAGTTGATAACAAATACACTGACTTAGGTTTTCTATCAATCAGGTTGAATGAATTCATGTTTATGGTTGTCTAACAGAAAAAAAGCATAACATTAATGTCACGTGCTATCCACAAACAATCCAGAGGTAATCTTACATGGGCTAAAGAAAATTTAAACAAGAGATAACTTAAATATATAATATATTTCACAAAAAGAAATTGTATTGCTTCTGTCATGCTATTTAATAATTGCAATTTAAAAACCAAACAAAAAAAAGTTTCTAAAGAATTTTAAGAGTACTTTTATTAGAATTATATTCTTTATCATTTCTTTTGCAATATATTTTGTTTCAAATCGTGAAATGATGCAAACAAAAAAAAAAACCTATTTTATTTTTAAATTATGAAATCTGCTCAATATAAACTCTTCATTGACTGAAGAAATTAATTAAATCCACATTATTCACTTTAATTGGCCGAAAGTTGATTAATTTTAATCGTGTCAAAATGCTTCCAAGCCTCTTTAATGAATAAACGGATTAAGGCACATTTTAATTTATAACACATTCTTAGGCTTAACTGTTCATTTCTTGCTTTTCCATGGAGATTTTTACCAGTTTCCTGCTCTAATTTCTCAACAAGGACCCATTGGGAAGACATTTCAAATAGAAAAGTAAAATCGTTTCTAATCCTTAAATTGAGTTAAAGTATTCCCTTTCCCGCTCACGTGACCTGGGAGGTCAGGTTTTTCCTGACCAATGGAAATAAACTGAAGTCGGATGGTCAGCCCGTCACCACCTGCCTCTAAACCACGGGAAGAAAAGCTGTCCACATTCTGCAGAAGGTTGGGGGGATCCTAGAACCCATCCGGGGGAGAATTCAACAAACTCCCGTCCTCCATCTGGGATTGAATTCGGCTCCTGCAGCCCACATTCAAGCGCCTTACTGCTTGGCTGTCAGTCCCACGAA
Organism: Thereuonema tuberculata; assembly: GCA_023159025.1. Lineage (NCBI taxonomy): Eukaryota > Metazoa > Arthropoda > Chilopoda > Scutigeromorpha > Scutigeridae > Thereuonema > Thereuonema tuberculata. The sequence goes on along the minus strand of JAFIDM010012231.1, from coordinate 6,077,823 downwards.
TCTTTAAATATATATTATACCAAATCTTTAAATATATACATACCAAATTTCAAGAAAAATCACAGACTGACTGAATTAAGGAGCCTCCGGAAGTAATCTAATAACTGAGATTTTGCCATTTGTACTGTTTCGCCGATTCAATAAAACAGATAAGCTAATAAATAATATATTTGCAGATTTTAAGAAACATACACATTAAATTCTTTCAGTAATGTCTTGATTTGTTATCATTGTAACTTAAATGGCTGAATGTAATTTTTGTTTAAATCCAACACCAAATATTGATTAAATCGTAATTAATCAATTTTCCGTCCATTCAAAATGATATCAAAAATATCTGATCATTAATGCTGTGATATTTAAAAATTCAAAATTCTCTTTCTAAATTTCAGTAAAAAATCGTCCTAAAGCGCAGCTTAATCAATTGAAATTCCTAATTTTGATTTATACTTATTTAATTCCAGATACAAATTGAAAACTAAAATTTTATTCAATTATGAAAATTTATTAATATACATTCATTTCTTTCAAGAATTAGTGTGAAAACAATAAACTGAAACTTAGAATTTCATGCTATTACATTAATAATAATTTTTAATTCAATTGTATACAATATATATAAATATAACTTTTTGTATATAAATAAATATTTATATGTGAATAATAAATACTTTACAAATATATAAAAAGATTGATTTTACTTTGGTTGGCATAGATTGCTGAAATCGAAAATCCGCGTTCATCGAGTTAAACGATTCTATATCTAAAAATATCGTAAGAGAAATATGGAACGCCCCCGCAGTCTTTTTCCAAATAGTATTAACTGACTCTTGACATTTGACCTTACTTCGATAAGAATTCCGAACAGATTTTGAGCCAAAAATAACTTTATTTTCTTCGATTCTTCGAAGGTTCTTTTACAAAATCAATCCCTCCCACGCCAAAAAAATACGAAACTTTCCATGTAAATGATCTTCATTTTTTTTTTTTTGTAAGATTTAGTTACATTAAATGTTAAATATGTTACTTTAAAAAACAAGAAAACTAGGGCGGACATGAATCATTTTAAAGAAAATTAATGAAAAGAAGGAAGCTAATGAACTAACTTCTATTGCAATCATCATTCATTGCTGGATTTAATTTTCCTTCTAAAACTTTTTATTTTTTTAATAGCACCTCAGCAGTGTTGATGCGAGTGACATCAATGGAGACAGATCTTAACTTAAAACCTTATCTGTTTTTATATGGTTTTATTTGTTTCTGTTTAATTCATATAAAACAATGCATTATTCCACGTCCTTAAGCCGTGCGAACACCACGCAACATTCCTGCAATTTAGTCGCGCGATTTTGACGTCACGAGTTGATATAAAACTTTGTCAAGCGCGAACACTTGCAACTCGGATATGCAACTCGAAAATGCAACTGACCCATGACAACGCAGATTTTAAATATGTCACGTGTGACGTCAAACAAAATTCGGTTATGTCGTTTCAAACATAATATAAGAGTGAATGATTTGCAACATATGATAAATATTTTTTAAAAATTATTAGCCGCTATGGAATTTAATTTCATGTTGTTATTTCGAATGAAAAGTAGCGAATGACCAACAGCCAATAAGAAACCATGCTCCCCTGGAAACAATGACGTCATAACTTTTGCATTCTGCGTCAGCAGCCTTCGCGTTTGCCAAACCCGATGTGGAAAATCCAAAAAAATCGAGGTTTTGAAACCTCTCTGATAAATTCTTCCGCATACAATTACTGCATTTCAGTATAAACTTTATTTATGCGTGAAAGAAACTCGCAATACTCTGATATTAATTGAGTATGAGCCTGTCTTCAAAACGAATCGACAGATAAAATTTTCGACGCCATTTTTTTCATGGGCGTGGTTTCACAACTGACGTGTTCCAATGCTGCCCTGTGATTGGGGAATTCGATGCAATTTTTCGAGTTGCAGGTGTCCATGCAACTCGACTCCGATGACAAAAGTTGCAAAGAAATTGCAACTCGTGACGTCAAAATCACTCGTGACGTCAAAATCGCGCAACTAAGTTGCAGGAATGTTGCGTGGTGTTCGCACGGCTTTAGTAAACGAAGCGCAATCAAAAACTACTCGCATCTGGCGTCAAATAGAGATACTTTTTGGCACTACTTTTTAACAGTAATAATTGAACTTCAGGATATCTTTTAGTTTCCTTTAGAAAAAAGTAATAGGAGGTAATAAAGAAAACCAATGATTTGCCAGACAAGGGATTATGATCTCATGCTTTTAATGTTTGATGGTGAAGAAGTTGTGGAATAAAGAATTTCTTTTTCGTAATTTACACCTAAGAAGTTAGTGATAGGACTTTTATTTATTATAATCATTCTTCAGATAGGGTTACCCAAGCTAAGATACCCATAGGTTTAATAAGGAAATAAGAAAAAATCACTAAAAAAAAAAGAAAGATTTACACTTAAAAACTAAGTAAACTATAAATGTCATTAAGATATAGAGATTTTAGAGGCATATATTGTAATAACTGAACTAGAATAGTATCTGTGATTGTAATACAACATCCTTAATTTTCTTCCAAAGAGAAAAATCAAAATTTATTAATTTTCTTACATACAATTAGACGTCTTCTCTGTTGTTCTTTCTTTTTTCGTATTCAAACCGAATGGAAAGAAGACGGAAGAGACGAAGCGGAAATGATTTGGTCTAACTAAGTTAGAAATTCATCTTCTGCAAATTCAAACAATGTAACTACTTTCATTAGGAATTTCCAACTTCAGGTTAAAGTTTCAGTGACAGATCATCTTCTTTCAATTCGAAACTTGGATCATGCTTAAGTAAATTGCTTAAGTTAAAATTAGAAAAAAATATTATCCATAACTTCAGGGAAGCAATAGCAATTACATACAAATATTTCCTCTAAATACACTATCTGATTTTCCATGAAGTAAAAATTATTTTCAAGAATTCCATATCCACCATTCTACTGCAGTTCACTTACAGTTTAAAACTGAAACTCCAATATTTCTATGGTTAGAAAAATTCTCTCGTTCGAGTTTTAATGTTAATAACAATGCCATTCAAATGTTCTATTGCTACAAAATATTTAAATTGTCTGATTTATTACCGAGGTTGAAAATCAACAGATTTTCAACTGTATTTAATTTTTTTTTTATTTTTTTTTTATAAATATGAGTAACTATCCTAGATCTATTTTTTTCAATTTAGCAGAATTGCAATATTCACTAATTACTATTATTATAATACCATCACGAAAATTTCAAAAAAAAATCATAATTTAGTTTTTTAGAAATTTAAAAGAAAAATTTCTTTAAATTCAATTAATCACAGACTTTTTGTTTTGCCCTTAAGCTTACCAGAAATTTCGTTAAGTATCCATTTAAATAGAGTGACATGAAGGAGAATCCGAGGTTAAAAAACATCAATTTCAATAATTACTAATATATCGATAATAATGTACTACTTCAATTGAGTCTTTGCTAACGCAATATATGAAAAATGGACAGAAAAATGAAGCATATATAGGCCTTTATAATAGTGCGCGCCATATTTTTTTTGTCACTATTTATGGGAGTCGTTGACAGTTCAACTCACTGGATCCTTTACGACCATTTCCAAGTGGAGAATGCTACTCAGTGTCGTCGTTCCATTCTGTCTCACTTCGCGCCGTTTTACAAGTGACATGTCTCACTGACAATGGAACACCATCTGTCTGTCAAAGTAAGCCGTAGCTTTTTTTTGCTCTAACGTAGTCAGATCAAATCTGATTGGAAAAGATAGTCTAGACCAGACATTGACTTAAAGCATCTAATCAAGAAACCACAAAAATAGAAAAAAATAAAAAACAAAACAAAATAAGTTAGAAATTAATATACATATTATGAAAATTGTTTTTAATAATTATATTTACTCTGAAGCCAGTAATGGATGCAACGTACATAGAACCAAATATTTTTTTAAAAATTGTGAAAATTCACTTCTGAGGTATTGATATTTGAATTAAGGAATCGTGCGTATTTGATTTTATCACTAATTATACTACTTATTTTTAATTTTTTTATTTGTCACCTCCTTTGGAATAACAAGATTTCAAAATAGAAAGATGTTTAAAATAAAACATCATTAAGAATGTTTAAAGCAAAATAAAACAAAAAAAAATTCTAAAACATTTGGTTCATATGAGGAAAACTATTAAAAACACATATTCTTATTTCAATAGTTTGAAATGTTATTCTGTGTTCATGAATCAATAATAAATAACAGCAGCAATTACTATAAATCCATTATTCTTTTGGGCTTTTCTCTAATGCTCTGCTATTTTTCTTCTGATATCAAACATGTTTTTCAGTCCCTTGTCATTTGAAGCCATAATTTCTTCTTTCAAACGAAACAAAATAAACAATAATTTTATTGCTGGGAACAACATAAAAAAAAAAAATAATGGACTTGAGGGACTCGGTTGGAACAGAGAATTCCTGCTCATAATACGAAGCTACCCATATCAGAAGATTGGAAGGGAGACATTTAAGATGCAAAGTAACTACATCCGTACCTGAGATTTTGTTCTGAACAAAAAGCCCCTATGTTCATCCACTTCTTCCCGTATTCAACATCGGTTTGGTGTTGTATTCAATAAATAAATAAAAAACAAATTGTTTTCCTTATAGCCTCCAATATTTTTCAGAATTCATGCAATCTATTGGTCTGATGAAGGATTGAAAAAAGTAAACAAATTTCTACAGAACAGATTAATAAAGATAACACGAGAACAGAGCAAATGACAAACGCTGGATATTTTTGTTAAATTTATCAATTAAGCTTCAAATATTTTTTAACATTGACGGATTGTTAAAAACAAGTGACAATTGTTAATGTAGTTGAAATTTGACAACTGATAAAATTATTTCCATTTTGCTTTTGGAATATGTATTACCTTTCCTTTGGTTCAGATATTAAAATTTTAAATCACCACTGAATAATGAATAATTTAAGAAATTTATTATTGCAATAATATTTATTTACAAATACTTCTACCAAGAAAGAATGTCAGGGCTAGTTTTGGAGAACTTGAGTAAATTAATTTATAAAGGTTTGCTCTTTGCAGGCGACTACACTTTTCTATTCCTTTAAACAATGATTGTTTTTGTTATTTCAACAATCCAAGCGACTTTATTTACATCTATTTCTTAAAATTTCTTTAAAATTTAAAGTAATCTATTTCTTAATCATTGCGTATAATTGACCGCAAACCATGTTTTTTATGTATCTTTTTTTTAATCCCTTAAAATCTTTTTCATGTTCTTAATTTCAGTCATTCTAGGGTATCCTTGAAAAATACAACTAATATCCAGCCTGTTCCTTCTACATTTTACGTTTCTCCAATTCTTATTATTTGTCGAGGCAATAGCGTTTTCAACTGATGATTCACAGCATGCAAACACTACAATTAAAAAGATGTAGAAATGAGATAAGATACCGTATTTTAACAATTTCTAAGTTGAGATTGTCAAATAATAATACTTGAAATTTGACGACCTCCATCAAAGCAAATTTGAATTTGCATCGATGCAGTTTGAGCTTGTTAAAAAATTAAGCTTTAATAGAATAGCTTTAATTTCCATTCTAGTGTTTTTATCTTGAGGGTAAATATAAATATATACATAGAGAGAGAGAGTTATTTTGTTTTCCTTTATTTTCCACAAGAAATCTTTACAAGTTAAACCTAAGATGATAAAGAAAACAAAAAAAAAGTTATCGGGAATAACTTTCCACGTGAGTTGCCGAAGGTTTGTTTTTATTTCTTCTTTTTTTTAGTAGTTTCATTTTCGACGGCGTTAAGGTTGCTTCCGACGAGAGTTATCCTCCATCCGATAAATAAACGCTTTAAAAGAACCAACTGCTCTTCTAATGCTTTTACAAGAAGCCAGCAACGTTCTCATCCGACAAGACTATCAAAGTTTCAGGTCGGCAACTATAGCATTTCAACCGCTGCATTGTCCGCAGCAAGCAGCAGAGGCAGGGCCTTCATAAATATTGGACGCAGTCTCATTATGGATTTAAATCGAAGTAGCGCCAGTGCCCGCCGGCAGAGGGAGCCACCGTTCGCTTCATCCTATTTCGTTTTAAAGTAAATCGAGTGGTTGGGTTGGGTTTTTTTTTTTATTCCCTTTTCTCCTCCTAGATGGCAGATTTCATTTTGGAAAACTGGGAGGAGTAGAAGAGAATAGCAGAGGGAATAATAAAGAAAGCAAAAGAAAAAAAAAATACTATAAATATATGGATACCATTTCGTGTGGGTTCCTTGTTTCTCTTTTTGTATTTTTTTTTTTTATCTCAGCTTCTTATTCCTTTTCTTCACAAAAATAAGATAAGAAAAAAAAAACAACAACCTTAGTCTGGAATCAAGTCAAGCGTCAAGAAACAAGACTTGTTCTGAACAAACGAGCAATGCAGAGGAGTTGCTTCCTATCACAAGTGAAATGACAGCGGGGGAGGAGAGACTTGTTCTATATCTTCTAGGTTTACAAGATTGCTAATGTAGACTTATTTCCAACTAAACAAATCCTCTTTTAAAAGTCTTATGGACTTTTTTTTTAAAAAATTGTAATTGACAGAGAAAAAAAAACTTGAAATTTCTTCTTCTGAACGTGTTTCCAAGTTTTGATTAAAAAGCAATGGATTTTATTTAAATTTATCCAATGTAGACAAATAGGAAGTCAAATATTAACTAAATATTCAATAATATCTAAAAATGTTATTTTAAAAATATACTATATTAAAGAAGAGAACAAATAATTATTTTTTTATTGCTATTATTTAAATTAATTGCATTATTTCCTGAGTTTTCACAGAATATTTTTTCTTCAGCCACTTTCGCACTTTGACTCATTTTTTTGTTTTCTCTATCTTTTTATTTAATATTTTATAAATTCACTTCAAATGAATCCAAGTAATTTCCTTTTCGATGCAAACAAAGTGATATTAACTTAAATGATGATTTCTTATTCATTTCCATTCTTCATCAACAACAGTGAGATTCCTTTGATTAGGAATTTAATGCTGTATTTGATGAAAGGAATTTCAGTGGAAACTTATTTTTTAAGCAACTGCAAAGATCTTACAGATCGAGTTCTTACAATTTCATTTTTATTTCTTTAAATTAAGTAAAGCGAATACAATAAAGAAATAATTTGAAAATAAAAAAGAAAGATAAAAAAAAGCCTTTAAATAAGAATTTCTTTAATTACAGATTTAACGAAATATTCCCCTTTGAAAGGATTATTGTCTCTGGTAGAATAAAAGTCATGGAAATATTTATATAAAAAGAAGTTATAAAATGTAAGCAAATATAAATAATCATTAAATTAAGAAAAACTAAGACTAAACCTAGATTAAGAATATGAAACATTGAAATGTGTTTCAGACTGATAAAAACATCCCTTCAATGAACTGATTCGTGAATTAAAAATATTAAATGCCATTTATAAAATCTAAATGTCATTTCAGCATAAGCTTCCTAAAAAACTGCTAATAAAAGACTGTTCCATTGATGTGTTTCAAGGTTAAAACCGAAGGAAAGAGATTCCATTTTGTTTTTTTGCTTTTATGATCTTTAATCCATTGTGTGCTTTACGGCTTTTGTAAGGATTTGCCTGAATCCAAAAAATAAGCAGAGGAAATGTTTAAAAGATCAAAAACTTAAGAAGTTACTTATCAATTAATGATAGACATATCTTTCATTCAATAAATCACAATGAAAAACAGATGAAAACAGACACTGTAGCTGATAGAACGATAGCTCTCGTTTTACTGAATGACACAATCCTTTTACTTAATCGAATGATTCTTTCTCATTTCTTTCAACTTCTTGTGTTTTTTCAATTTCTTTGAACTAACTACTCCATAATATTATTAGTAAAAAAAGTCTTCTAACGAATAATTGAAAGAGAAGTGAAAAGTACGGAGTCCTTTAGATATTAATGACAAATTCTACATAACTTAATTTCATACCAAGAAAATTCTATTTCAAAGTGCCATTAAGCAAAACGTTTGTTGAGTTGGTCAACGATCAAATTGCTTAACCATTACCCAAGTTCTATTCATTTCCAATAAAGGCTGAAATAATAGAAAATTAGAAGCAAAACAGAAAGCTGGACATTCAAAACAATGTTTATCATAAATATTATTTAAATTTGACATTTCTCAGGCTAATCGAAGAGGCAGAGTTGAGAACTTTTCTTATCCTTCGTAGAAATCCTAAATCAAATATAAGATCGAGGAAACTGAATCTCCCCTCATCAGACCAAGTGAGGTCAAAGATTACCACTCAGAAGGACTGAGACTGCAACTGATTTGTCAGTATTCGTAGAGAAGGGTTCTATATTTACCAGCTCTTTTATACAAACTTTCTTCTTTACAAAGTGATTTTTTCTTCTCATTTTGGCCAAATCAAGCCCAAATTATTGGGTATGATCTGAGAGAACTAGATCATGATCAATGTTTTTCTTTGTCAAGTCTTTGTTGTAAAATCGTTATCGAAAAAAAAAAAGACAAAAAACCCACACAAACAAACAATCATTTGTTAAATTCTTTAAATTTAATTTCAGTTTTATTCCAAAAATCTTCTTCCACAAAGTCAATAGTCAAACTAACTGACTAATAATTGTTCTGGAATATTTCACGATCTTTTTCACGTTCAAGCTGACCTAAATGGTATGACGCAAAACCTATGTAGTAAATTTGCCTCAACTTTCAAATAATATGTTATTTTAGAAAAACTCAGAAATTTGTTTTTGATAAATGGAAGACAGAAAAGGTTACAAGATTATAAAGTCAATAACAGAAAATCCCTACAATCATTTCCTTCTTGGTATGTTAGATGTCATGGCGTTGTCAAAGAAAAGAAAACATTTACATCTGTTGAAAAGGATAAGATCTCATTGTCTAACCTAAATTATAATCAACAAAATGAAGACTGAAATTTTATTGATTTTTTTTGTCTATGTAAGTCTTCTACATTTAAATAATTCTATATGTTCCATCTATTTGAATATTATTACAACTTATTTCAAATAAGATATTAATCTGGATAAAAATTAAACAAGTTGTAAGTCGTTCCAGTTGTTCATTAGCAGTGTTTATTTTCTTGCTAAACTGAACGCTAGCACTGATGACCTGAGCATTATAACACCGTCATTTGTCATGCTAATCTTCTAAATCCCATTGCCTTGTTGGATTTAGTGGTTAAATTAATAGCACTGCAGTCTTTTCGAAAAGTGTAAAGATGTGGTCATTTAGATAACAAGGGATCACACCCTTAAGGACACCTCCACGGATACAACTACATAATATGGATACAAATAAATGGTTCCAGCAGAAGCAAAAAAAAAAGAGCATGTGTTGTTTAAGAGAGGCTTTGAAGATGCTTTTGGACAGACAGATGACGAGGAGCTAATTTTTAATGTAATTCCTTTTCGAACTGAAACATGAACGAATCAAACTGATTTGATACACACTTCTTTTAATATTATAAAATACTATTATTATTTTTCATAAAATGGATAGGCCTATACAGAATTTAATTACTACTACATAATTACTAATTCTATTATGGGTATTAATCAAGGCAGTCGAATGACTTAGTTTTCTTTGGCTTTGAGAAGAACAAGTAAGGTTACTGATCATCACTGGCATTTTCATTGTGGGTTTGAAAACGTTAACACACCGCTACAATGCTTAAAAAAAATCCCATCCCCTTTTATCTTGACATTTCATTTTTGGATTTTAAGAGACTAGAATTAAAAAACCTAAATGAAAGATTGAGCTTTTTTCTTGAAAAACTTGCCAGTAATAAGGTCCATTAAAGCAAATGCTAAGAGATAATGTTTCAGATGAATTTCGTTGTTAAATTTCTCTCTATTTCAGCAAATGCAGAAATGGAAGATTTTTGATAAGTATCTCTTATCCATTTTAAAAAATATATTTTTTAAATAAAATAAATTTGAAACGAAGAAATGTTTAATATGAGTTGTTAATAGAAAAGTTGATGCAAAATAAATATTCTACCATTTTAAAATGAAGTTTTAGTCAGATTACAGATTAAAATAAAATAAAATGCAAAGCTTTGGGCATTAAAGTAAAAATGAGCAGAGGGTTTTTAAAAAGGCTTTGCGACGGTATTGAAATAACCTATTTCTATGAATAAATTACAAGTACTGATAGAAAATTTCACATGGTTAGTAATTGCTTATGAGAGTAAAATAGAAGAAACACATCAACTGAAAGACAATAAAAATGAATTTTACAAAAGATTTTCTTTTCTTTAATTCATTTTTATCGTCTTTTCAGTTGATGTACATTATGTTTTCTATTTTACTTTCATTGCATAAATTACAAGTATGTTTACATTGTTTATATTTTGCGTAGACTCAGGTAACCAGCTGGATTAACTTTAATTTCTAGTTAGAGCTGCTTTTCTAATCAATAAGGACTTTAAAATCCAGTAAATCTTTAACGTTATATAAAAGGTGTGTTGATAACGTTTTTAATCATTCATAATTTACTACGAAATTCACATCCCTTTTAAACCAGATGCAATTATGTTAGAAATGCTGGAAATTAAAAATAGAGAGATAGAAAACACAGTAGTTATTATTTTATCAGTTAAAAACGTTACAGAAATTCAACCAAATAAAATTCATACAATGCATCAATGAGGAATGTGATTATACAATTATCGCAATGATTCTAATCTTTTTTGTATAAAAAGTTACTATTTCTATTAATAATTAACTAATTATTTCTTAGTGGTTGCTCTGTTTTATCCTTCTAAATCTGACAATCGCTTTACAATAACATACAGGGAATTCAATAAGAACTTCCCTAAGAATTCTGTAGATTCTTGTAAAAAAACCTATGCTTTGTGATGATTAAATCTATTTCCTTTCAATGCTTTTACTTGATACCTTTTATCTGTTTATTTGTCATATGAAGAAATTCCACGCTTACAATTTCTGATGTAGTTTAAAACACTCCAATTTTACAACACTCCAAAAAGTATACACGTCCGAATGCTTTTAAATTTAATGCGATACAGGATCTGAGTTTGGATTAACTAGAATAACTTTTGGAAAAGTTTTTCGAAGTTTATATAATAAATCTTAATTGTTTTCAATAAATCCAAGAGTTTCACATTCAGTTACATTCACTTGTTCTCAAACACCATTTACACAATCGTGGGCGAAGGTGAGAAGAATTTAATTGGAGAAAACAAGATGTAATCAATAAGTTGTCTGTTGCGAAAAGGTTACTTTATTTTGCAATGAAAATCTCTATAATCAATATTATGATGTAAACGATCAATTTCCAAACAGAGAAACGATGATCCAACAATAAAGTGAACTTCACATCAATGTCAGTGTACAACAATTCTCAAAGATAACGAACTGAATTCTATTTTGTTTTCTTCATCTCAAAGCTCTACTGAGATCTTTTATTTCCGGCTTACAGAAATTATCAATAGAGTAATTTTAATAAATCTTTTAGACTTCTACTATTATATAACTTCAAGAGAAACATCGAAGTTGATTGTTTTACAAATAGAAAAACAAAAGAAATATATAGAATTGAATCATCTAATGATGTGTCAAAACCAAATCACGGATTTAATAAATTACATCTATCTGATAGATAAAATATGCATTAAAAAAAAAGTTTTACTGTGTTTTCCAGATTGTTCTACCGTTCGTATTCTAAAAGATTTCTCAAAAACTACCAAAAAAAAAAAAAAAAAATACCAATGAAATCAATTAAATGAAGGGAAGAGTCAATGTCAATTAATCTCCGCCCACAGTGAGTTGCTTTTTTGTTTTTACTTTTTAGTTTTTTTAGAGATTTGAGGGCATAAAAAAGAGAGCATTCATTAACGATGAACTGTTCATCCTCCTTGAAAAAACGAGGTAAAAATAGTTACAAAAGTTCTGATTCTGATTTTTTTTTTAATTATTTAATATCCAATAATATTTGTCTCTTTCTTAATCCGCTACAATGAAGACATGTCGTTCTAATCCTTGGACACAATACTATTAAAGACAACTGTTTCCTTGTAGTCGACGACATTGTTCTTTTTCTCCGCCCACACAAAATAGAAGATGGAGACGATGGCCCCCGCAACGAATTTTCACACACTGTAAATCAGCGGCGGAGGATCCGTCGGGCGTTGAGGGGAGTATAGAAAAATCCCACCCCCTCTCGTTCGTTGCTGGCACGGATTCAGATGCAAATGTAAGAGGGGTGGGAGGGAGTTGGGGAAGGAATCCAAATTGAACCCGGGCGTCATTAGCAAACCAGGAGCGCCAAATTAATCACAATTACTGAGGGGCTGACTGTCTCCCGCCTACAATGTCTTCGGATTCAGAGCTAGTTTCTTCAATGACAAACGAAGGAAAGAGATAACGCCCACTATTTCCAAGACCCTTTCTTTCCTCCTGTGTTCGATTTCATTCAGATGTGAATTCAAGATGGCTTTAATTGAGAAACAAACCGCCTTTACAATATAGCTATGTATCTTAATCCACCGAAGGGATCAGAACGAATTTACGGGATTTATTTTAGGCTTATCTCGTTGCATCTATCTTTAAAGGATCAATCTGGAGGAATGACATCTAGGAGCAAATCTTTTTCTATCAAATAACAGCAAATCCAATAAGGAACTTAATTCCCAACAAAAACATGATTAAGACACTTAAGGAAGAACTAATAGAAACATTTCTTTTGGATCCACGACTGCCTACAAATGACAGGAAAACTATTATCCATTGAAATATCGCAGGAATCGATTTTATTGATACAATCAATACAATTTATTTTTATTTTTCTCAATACATGTAATTATTTTGTAGTCACTGAGGAGCTCGCTTATGATTTTTGTTACTAATAACAACATATTTCTACAAACGTCATCAACAACGAAACCCGACGTCATGAAAACTTAAGTTAAATAACATCAGAAAAATTCCATATTGAAAAAGTTCAATGCAAAAAAAATGAAACAAATTAGGAGCCTTTAAGTTATGTTTCGAATAAAAAAAAATTAGAGAAAGAAATTGAAAAACTACGCAATACATTTGTTATAAATAATTTCAATAGTAAAAATTTTGAAGAATGTTACGTCAAAAAAAAAAAATAAAACAAGGAAATGAACTATATAAAAATTTATCGAAAAATAATAAGGTTAAGTAATTTACTGTAATTCCAATGGTTTCAAAAATATAAGATGGATTTTACGCAAATATGCTTTAACAACTGTTTCAGTAACAAAATTAATTTCAAAAAAGGAAAAAGAAAAATTAAGACTAACTGCAACTTGTTTATTCCATCCACTGCGGGAAATGCATTCAATTATATATATTGGTATGTCATCAGAATTCTCAACAAAATATAAATTTCAAAATGAAACAAATTGTAATAGAAAAGATAAAGACAGAATAGCAATCTTTCACGTACAAACGTAAAATCATAAACCTAATGTCAATAATTGAAAAATCTTAGATTAAATACATAAAAAACCATTTTATAACTGGACGTTAAAGAATCTGTTTATATCTACAAATTGCTTGCAATTAATCACGCCTCGTCACGCTCCGACCTAAATAATTCATATCGTTGGAACTGCAATTGAAAATGGGCTAAAAACAATCAGGACTCGAGCTTTTTTTTTTTTTTTTAACTTGAAATTTAAATTTCAATTGAACAAAAAAATGGAATTATTAATGGATGTTACATACTATTTTCTAATCAAATTTCAATTTCTACATGCTCTTTGAAATATATAAGACTGAAACCAATTTATATGATATTTTTAAAATAATTCTTTCTCCATTTCTATCTTTTAACTGAAGCCTTTTTTACATTTGTTACGAATAATAACTTTTTTTTATATCTGTACAAAATAAAACAGTATTGAACAATTAAACAATTTATTTCAATTTAAGAGAAAGTCTATTCAAATCCTTTGAGAATACGTTACCCTATACAACAATATAACAGGCAGATTCATCGTCAATTCACCCCCTAATTCAGCTACATAATTATGAATTAGACGCAAAGCCTATAATGAATGGACTTAATTAGATAACAAATGGACTATAGTGAAAACTCAAGATTTGTAATTTTTCTAAACAATGGGCTGTATATTTAGACGGTATTATCATTTGTTTGATGGTTTACCAGCAAAATATATCGTTAGTTAGTTTATAACAAATACAACATTGAAATGTAATGTAAGAATAGTACTATTAGACATTTTCATTCAGACGTGTGTGATTTTTACACGTGATGCTGAAGAAACCCTGTAGCAAACAGTTTTTGCAAATACTCAGATGGTCACTTAATACTGTTCAGTGATGAGTCACGTGGCTACTTGGTTTCTCTTGCTCCCAACAAATTCGGAGGCGAAGCAAGATACACAAAATAAAGAGAATTATTAGTAATAATTAATTAGCAGGTTAGGAAGACATTAGTATCGCGAATCCAGGGAATATCTATCGAATAGACGGTTAAGTTAATTCTAAATGTCTTTGATTGATAACAGCACGAAAGAAAATTAATGCCTTGCAAGTTCAATGTACGAAAGATTTGCTGTGGATTACAAGTGAACTTCTTAAAAAAAAATCAATAAAATAGCAATTTCTGTATCATTTAAATATAAGCTCAAAAATAAGTTCACTGATAACTGATTAAGAAAACTGATTTAAAAACTACATTCGATCACTTGAGAAACGTTGGGTGACGATAAATTTAGAAAAACTATTTCGAGATCCCAAAATTGGAAAACTGATATCGAGAACTGAAAATTACTAAGTACTTTTCTAAAAAATTGAGAAACTCGATGATTTGCTTCATCATATTTTCTTTGTTTCTTTTCTGTTCCACAAAAATGGAATCCAAAAACTTCAGTCTAAAAAGATTTAGAAGGGATAATGTTTGTAAATTTATAATGCTTTTTTACAGGCGAAGGGAATTATTGTCTTGGATATTTCTTGTTTTCATAAACTGCATTGTCTTGCATTGCCTATTTTGATAAACTTCGTTGTCAATGGGCAAAGATCAAGAAGCATATTCTTATATGAAAAAATATGACCTGGAAGTGAAAAGTTTGCTAAAAACGAAATATGTTGTATTATTCTTAATTTTAAATTGACGTAATTCTTCATAAGGAAAGGGATGTCTTTATCGTGGGTGGACTGTGGAAAGCAAATGCAGCTGCTCATGTCTTGTAGTGGATGTCAATATGGCGACTGTTTCAGAAACCTTAGTAGGGTTGGAGTGGAGAGGGTGTGATTAAAGATTCCCTCGCCACCTTCCCTTCTCTCCCCATTCATCACGACTGCAATGGGTTCGGCCGCGAAGCATTATGCAAAGTGTGGTTGCATCTAAATCCAGAAGGACCGAGAGGGGAGAGGGGGGATTGGTAGTGAATTTTGCACTTGATCGAGTTAGATACCCGGGGTTCATTTCACCCACCTCGTAGGGGGAAATGGGGTTAAATCATATTCCTGCTTCCATTAACAAAATTCATTCCATCTAATTGTCTCCGAGTTTTTAAAATTTTATTAATTTCCAGTCACATTTCAAATTTGGGAAGCAAATCCAGACAACGCGCCAAGAGGCTTAAAGTAACAAGACTCAACTCAAGTGAGCAACATCAAAGCAACAACTATTTGTAATTCAACTAAGGGGTTCTAAGGTTGTCCAGTTAATCACAGGATTATATTCAACAATTTTATTAACGAAAAGACAGGAATATTGATACAGGAAAACGAATTTCTTTAAGATCTGATACAATTTAACAAACATTAAAGAAAAGAAAAAGAAAATGTGAAATTTCTTTTTAAAATAAAGATTTCAATTTCTTTCTGATTGAGCCAAGGCTTTTTAGTTACAGTTATCGTCTCTGTCATTTTATGTTTAGAAATAGCTATGTAAAACTTTGGAAAATGTAAATTACACATTTTAGTAATATTTTTTTTAGTTTTAACTGTTTTATATAAATCTTTTAAATTTAAGCGAGAATCTTCTTTACAAATAGAACAACTCATACTTTATTTACAGTCCGTTTTCTTTCCTTTTCTACTGAGGTGGGGGGGGGGGGTTTCTATACAAAAAAAACCCAAAACATTTTAAGTTAAATGATAGATTTTTTTCTCATATTTTTGAAGAAAATGGCGATACTTTTAGACATAATAAATTTAAATTTTTCTTCCTTCTTTCTTGTGTCAGTAGTTGTAATCATCCACGTATGTATGTTTATTCCAATAATACATATATATATTCTTAATGTTTGTTATTTTATTTAAATGTTATAATTGACTTGTACTAATAAATTTTAAATGTATTGATTATTCTGGTTTGATTTCTGGTTGACATTGGTTTACGGTAAACGATTGTCATTTACGTCATTAAAATTGAAATCATTGTTTTTCTTTTAAAATTATTTTAGAACTTTATTTATATACTCACATATTATTTTTGAGTATTATTAATTTCTAATTTCTATTGTATTATAGAAGGAATGACATTATTGTTCTATATTTTGATTTATTCAACTATTTTATTGTTAATTTAATTTAATTTGATTTTGAATTAAATATAACATAATTATATGAAACTTCACCTGCACACAGGATCTCGAAGTAGAACCTAGCGGGACTATAATTTCTTAGTATTTTAAATAAAAAAACAAAATACTTTGTTAAGATAATAAAAGTGAAATATGTGAAATAAGTGAATTAATGCACTTCATTCCTACAACAAATTTTTTTATGAATCGAGAGCTTATAAATCTTTACAATCTATGTCTTAAAATCATACGGTACTTTTTACATTTTCATCCCTTTGTTTTTAGCCCCTTACTTATTTTGCCTTGAAATTTTTACTTTCTCCATAGAATATTTTATTAGCGAAAATATAGTAATCCTGCAGGCGATATGCAAATATCAAATATATCTAATAAATCTAATCATTTTATCTTTTTAAAAATTGCTTACAAAATAAGGCATTCATAGGATAATAACCGTGTCTCAATTTTAAGGGTCATTCTTGTTATGTTCCCGAGGACAAATTGAAACTGTTTTTGTGTGTGTCTGGATGCCTGTTATTGGGAATTTTTGGGGCGCAATAACTCGACATGTAATTAACCGATCTACACCACACTTCATATTTAAGAGTTTATTGTCTGATTAGATTTTAGAATATTATGAGCCACTTCATATAAGGGCCAAAACAGCGAAACATAAGTAACTTAAACTAATCAACACCAAACTTCAAATTTGAGAGTTAATCTTATTGTTGAGTTCTGATTGGTCTTGTAGCCCCTGTTTATGGGCACTTCACAATAAGGACCATAAGGTATGTGCAAAGATTAATGCACTAAATATATTGAATTTCATATTTGAAAGCTTAGAATTGCTGTGTGCATCTTATTAAATTTTCATATGTATTAATTTATCTTATAAATAAACAATAAAATAAGGTGCCCTTAAGAATAAAATTCCAAGAATAATGCAGTGACATTAACCGTATTATCTAGATCTCATTACGAAGTTTAGGCTACGCGATTTTTCTTCAGGTCCCAGAAGTAGAATATTTTGTTGTTCCACTTGATTTTCTGTGATGTTAATTTCTTGATTTAAAAGCACTTTCATAGAAAGGAGATGGTGATTGGGTTTTAGCTTATTTACGTTACATTAGGTTTTTCATTTAGGGACAAAACCTGACTGAATAAAATAGACTATTTATTCTCTAAAGCGATTTAGTGATGCGATGATTTCACTACTCTTTATTATATTATTAAAGATATCATATTCATATCTTTAGTAAATTTAATAAAGAAAACGAAAGATGCAAATTTTTTTTTCTTTATTTTTCGAATAGATGCATTTTTTCAATCCATATTTTTTTCATTCAATTTAACGAGTTTTCCCTTAGATAACTTCCGCAATCACTCAACTCCTGTGTTACAAGTATCAAAATCGGATCATTATTAATATTTTATTATTTAGTAGGAAAACTTCCCGAAGTCTTAAATCACGGAAATACATGACAGGACAGTAATCCTACCTTTGCCGGAAACAGTTTCGACCCGTAGAAAGGCCACTTCCGCACACAAGTGAGGTAAATGCGGACACAATCTAAGGCGCTTCTCCCTTTCAGGCTTATCCACTTCTCAGTGATGGTGTCCGTAAGTTGTCTGTAAGAAAAATCAGAAGAATTATCAGTATAAATAACACAATTTACAATAGAATTTACTTGGTTTAAAAACTGTCAAATAATTGAAATTGGATATTTCATACTTATGATATAATTTGCAAGTATTTGTATAGAGGGTATTTTAAATTTTATTTATCTGAGATAAGTAATATTTTTTTTTTTTTATTCCTTAATTATTTTAAATTACATTTCAGTCCCGTTAGGAATAAGAATCCCTATCAAACGGGTTCTGGGATTAAGTAGTTTTACAAAGCTAACATAATATATATATATAAAAATAAAAATAATACACAATAAAAAAAGTGTAGTTAACAGATAATGTTAGTGTAGATTATATAATTAATTCTTTAAAAAGTTTTAACTATATGAACTTGTACAAATTTAAAATACAAAATTTAATTATATCATTAAAGTTTATATAAAGAAAAGAAAATTAATCTCAAAAGTAAATACAATTGTTTATGTAATTATATCTTATACACAAAAAACTAAGATAACATTTAGTACAAAATGCAATTGAAACCTTATATATATATATGTACATACATATACACATATACACACACACACATACATACACATATATTTTTAGAAATTTTCAATTAACCATTTTTTTAAAAAAATTTTCACCAGAGATATGTGATTACTGTTTTCAAATAAATTTACATTTAAATTATTAATAAAGTTTTCAATTTTATAATTAACGTTTCTTATTCCATAACTTATTTATATAGGGATATGTTAATTTTATATGACTTTCAGATCTTAAATTATAGTTTTGTATAATGTTCTCCTTTATTTTCAATATGTGACAGTAATTTTTCAATATAATATTATAGTATAGTTTTTGCTTAGGAAATATTTATTCAACATAAAGTATCTTTTTGTTTTGTCCTTCCAAATTTTTTTAGTGAATATAAGTTTTAGAACCTTAATTTGAAGAATTTTTAAGCTCTCAAGATTTGTGTCATTTGTATTTGCCCATATATTAATACTATAATTTAATAAGGAATCAAACAAAGCATAGTAAATAAGTATTTTTGTTTTTAAAGGCAGAATATTTTTTATGTAATAAAAAATATATATTGTTGAGTTTAATTTTTTTTGTAACATAGATATTTGAGAATTCCAAGTAAAAAGATTATTTATAATAATACCTAAATATCTAAATTCAATTACCGAATTAATGATTGAACATGAATTACAGTGATTTGTACCTTTATGTAGACATGGATGTGAGTGGTAATATATTTTTGGGAAGAAATTTGTTAGTTGTTTTTTGGGTCTTATTAGCATACTCTTTGTTTTTTCTTTATTTATTACAAGTTTATTGTCATGCATCCATTTTTGTATTATGAGAAAATCTTCTTGGACATTATTATTTGCAATTTCAGGATTTGCGTTTACAGAATAAATTATGATGTCATCCGCATATATGTAAATATGACAATTTTTTATTAGTAAGAATAGGAATATTATGTTAATAATAATAATAATAAGACTTCTTCAAAAACCGACGCTTCTTCAATACCACCTAACAATAAAATAATACATGTTTAGCTTGAGCTATTCCACTATACTTGCTAATAACCGGATATTTAATCTGAGGAGAGACAAATAATAATAATAATAATAACAATAACTAGTAAATGTGAAGCTTTGAAATCTTTTAAGCTATATTTTTTATTAGTCAATTTCGTTAAATTTGAATCTATTCATTGCAATTCATAGAATTACTTTTGAGACATTAAATAAATAACTTTCTATTTTCAATTGTGTTAAAAAATAATGACTATATTAATATGTTTTCTATAATAATCTTCTAGAATTTTCTCTAACAGGCAGACAATTATTATTCTAACACTGATTTAATTCCCTTAATGTGGTTCATTTGACAATATTAAAAAAGTGTCTCAATAAAAATACCATTGCATTTAATTGTGTGTTTCTATGTAACAAAGAAGGAATATAAGAATATCTTTTACACTGAAACCCAAGTTCCTTAAGACATCATCATTTAGGCCAAAGATCTTGTGAAGCCGCGTTCCTTGGAACTTACTTAAAACAGTGGTAAATATTTTATCAGCTTCCTTTTCCGTTCCGATCTGACCTGCCGCGGGCCACTGCACTTGCAGAAAGGGAAAGGGCAGAAAAGCAGCTCTGATGGACTTTAATTCAATCTCTTTCTCCATATTTAATCAATTACACAATGTCTACATTTAGGAAAGAACAGAAGTAAGCTAAAGAAATCACTATCTGTTTGGATCATTAAGTTGTGGGTGAATCTAATGGATCTATTAAACTAACTTCCCTCCTAAAGACTTATCAAGAAAAAAAAAAATCATCAAAGTAATATAGAAAAAGAAAACACATACTGCCTTCAATCCATTCAATAAGTTCTAGTTGAATTTACAATCTCCATGTAAAATAGATTTTTCAAGATTTCACTCCTATTTTGACATTCTTCACAATTTAGAATTTTTGAAATTCATAATTATAAAATTAAGAAACGACAAAATATTAATTAATATCCAAGTAAACACAATTAATGCAAAAAAAAAAATGTAAAAACCATAATGTTTCAGTCAATTACAGATGGCATTGCGTCAATAAAGGATTATTTCTAGGTGAAGAAGAAATACTGTGAATATCTACTGTATTTATTTAACGAATTAAACAATAAATACATATATTAATTACTTGCTGTTAATATTAAAGCAAAATTAGGACTGAATTTGTAATGAAAGCTTTATTTACAGCAATAGTTGTAATTTTTGAAAATCGTTTATCATCGGTTTTTTAATAATTAATAATATTAACACTTATAAACACATTTCACTTCTTTTGTTGACTTTAATAGGAAATGGACCCACGGAGCTGAAAACTACTGATACAGAAGTCTCAGAAACACGCCGTTATTATGATAAATAAATAAATAAATAACAAATTACTTAAATTTGCTTAAAGTTTACTCTCACTGTCTTTGATACAACTAATTTTAGATCTTATTTTGGATTTACTAGGCAATAAACGAAAGTTGGCAAATCAATTAAATCTCATTTCTTTCCCGTGGATCTTAAATTAAATTAAATCAAATAGATTAAATCAAATATCTCGATATTAAACAAATTTTTACTTAACTCATGTTTTATGAACTTTTAATGAAAAAAAATTAAATTTTGAAAAAGTTTCTTTTTTTAATTTTTTTTTAGTCTTCTGATAAGATCAGTAGACTTATATTCCCGTTTTGTCTGTCACGTAGGCAAGTATCATTAAAATATCATTAAGCACAACAATCCCAACAATCGCAACAATTGCGTCTTTTTCATTCGCGACAATCACATTTAGACATTCCCCGTTTAATTGTTGAACTTTTTCATAAAATTTTTTGCACAGGTAACTTATTTACTCTAATCTTTCGAAAATAGAGTACCTTTATTCCTATTTATAAAGGTGGCAAAAATTGATAAAATTGACAATTACAGACCTATTTCAATACTCTCAAGTATTTCAAAAATATTTGAGAGCTATGTATCAAATGATATTTACAAAATATCAGAATATATTAATGAAATACCAGTATGCTTACCAACCCAATAATACCCAATAATAGTACAGTGAAACTTTTAAAAAGCTTAAATCATCTCATAAATGAAAATTTAAATAATTCATTACTTTCATTGACTTTAAAAAAAGCCTTCGACAATACAAATCATAATTTATTATTACAAAAACTTAATATTATAGAGGCAATATCTATAAAGTCAAAAAAGTTATTTAGATAACAGAAAATTCAAAATTAAACTCAATGGGGATGTTTAACGTCTCTGGGTCGAGGCTGGAAAAGTCACGTGATGTAGGTGTGTTACTTCTAAAAACATGGCTAAGATTACCGAAAAAACTCTGTATATTAAAGATTTCTCAACTTTAAATATATTGAAATATCGGCATACAATTAAGGAGGCATATGGAAATAATGTAGATACATTATTTCTAGATGAAAGGAATAACATATATGTATCTTTACATGTATTTATTCCTTTCATCTAGAAATAACGTATCTACATTATTTCCATACGCCTCCTTAATTGTATGCCGATAATTCAATATATTTAAAGTTGAGAAATCTTTAATATACAGAGTTTTTTCGGTAATCTTAGCCATGTTTTTAGAAGTAACACACCTACATCACGTGACTTTTCCAGCCTCGACCCAGAGACGTTAAACATCCCCATTAGCAAACTCTATAATATTAAGGCATACCTCAGGGATCCAATTTAGAACCTTTATTATTTAATTTCTACATTAATTCTATAAGTAATTGTATTAAATTTACTAATATATGTTTGCGGATGATGTTAATTTGGCAAATAATTTTATTATGATCATTAATTACAAAAAAACCAAAGGCAATGGATATTAAAAATGAAAATAAAATCTTAAATAAAGACTTATTTCTCACACTTCACTATCATAATTGTAGTGAAATGAATTCCAGTGTACATACCAATAGCAATTGTACTCGTGCAAAGATTGAATTTGTAACAAAGCAAAAATACTTGGGAATATATTTAGATGAAAAATTTAACTGGGATATTATGATTTTATCATAAAAAAAACACTTATCTCTTTTATTACATTAATTTATTTATCCCATTTAACAAAAAATAATAATTTTCAAATATCTAGTGAATTCAGTTTTAGATATGGTTGTGTTGGATTTTTGTGAACAAACAAGAAATTAAAAATATTAATAAATAAATTTTTAAAATTTTCAAAAATGTATCGTATATAAAAATTTCAGCAATTTGCCAATTTGAAAAAAAAAACAAGATTAGGAAAAAATTATTTATAAAAAAATTATGAATAACATTTATAATGTCAATAGGGAAAAAATAATCAAAATAATGAAAAAATACCTAGATACATTTGGTTAAAAATCTTTCAAATCAATAAATTGAAGAATAATTTTGGGCTAAAATTGGAAAACTATATAAAATATAAACTATCCAGTCAAATTAAATGGGAAAAATATAATTCTGAAACACTAAAAAGTATTAAAAATGTTAAAACTTTATTAATCGCTGACGTAATGGATGAGAATATTACTCTAAATTTTTAACTTTTAACTTTTGTTGAAGTTTCTTTTCTTTTGTATTAGATCAGCGGTTCCCAACCTTTTTCAGCTGGCGACCCACCTTTCCTTATCGGAATACCTCCACATATATAGGAATAGAAGAATATAGAATAAAACCATATTTGTTTCGTATCCCTTCCTTATATATGATCGATTTTCCATTTTTTTTCTGATCTTTTCTGATGGTTTCTGATAGTTTTAGGATCAAGTCGCGACCCACCTGTAACCCTTCCGCGACCCACTAGTGGGTCGCGACCCACCGGTTGGGAACCGCTGTATTAGATAACCAACAAAGTAATTAATCTACAGTTAATAATTATATATTAATCTATCAGCACGTATATTACAGGTATTTTTTATGTTTCAATAACTAGTAGGACTGGCGAACATTAAAAAAAAAATGAAAGAGATGCTATCATTATCAATCATGAATACTTCTGGAAAATTCCAGAAGATCTCAAATCATTTTACAAACAAACTTCGAATTTATTTTATGTAAATGTATACAGATTGTGGGATACTTGCGCAAAATATTTACATTCTATAAATAGAAACAGCAGATAGTAGCTAAAGCACCTGACTGGAGTAGCCTGATTTTATTTTTCACTAGTTCTTTTTCTTTTTCCTGAGGGTCACCCAACTTTTTGTAAAAATGAGGGCCAGGAATCTTTCCCGCGGCTAAAGTCGTACACAACAGACCTTAAACATAGATCTTTTGATCTTCCATCTTTCAGGAGCCGTAGACTCGTAGTAAGCCAATTGGAAGACCTTTTAAGTTTTTTATTTATCTTCTTGATTATCTGAAGGGGTTGTAACCCCTTCCCCCAGTGCATCTAGGATTTCTGACCTTTTTGAGGAAAATTCATGGCTTTGTTTATAATTCCTGAAAAAGGATACGACATTGTTTTCTTGTTTTTTTTTTTACCTTGAATATTTTCTTAAGCTGTAAAAAGAAAACATTACGGAAAAATTAAAACACAAACAGAACCACTGAATGTAATCTCATAAAGATAAGGAGGCGAATCCAATCATTCGGTTACCTTCGAATGGATCTTCTTACAATTGGACTTAAGGATAAGAGACGAGCTTTTATTTGGAAACTTTTTTTTTCGTTGTCAAGAAGTGAGTAAGTTAAGATGAGAAAAACATTAGAACCAAACAATGTCTAATTAGAGGATATTCGTTAATTGATTAAAATTGATCGGATTTAATTAACTTTAGTAAATAATTCGCTATTTAGAAAACTTCCACTGTTTATATATGTATCTACATATATAAAAAGCTGGGATATTATTTTAAATTTCCACAAATTAGGAATTAAAAAGGATACAAATTTTATTTGAATAAGAGCTTATCTCTATAAAACTAAGATTATTTTACTTATTTTTATCTAAGTAACTTAATCATAAATAAAAAACAAAAAATGCAAAGAAAAATCATTTCTATACTAGGATCTATATCTATCTATTTTTATTTTATTATTATTTTTTTTTATTTAAAGAGATTCCAAATATTTCAGATTATTTATCTCTTATCAGAGTTGCTGTGAAATATAAAAAGAGCGGTCTTATTGAAATAGAAACTCTTCCCAACCCTAAATATGCATATTGTTGTTATATAAATGTTTCTATTCTTGGGCTTCCCCAGCTAAGACAACATGGTGGGTCAAGTAAAAAAAAATTGTGAAAAGATAGGGATGTTAGGGATGATGGTTGTGTCCATAAATTTTTTAACTATGCATGTTGTGTTGAGTACCACAGCCTTCTGGAGTTGTGCATAATTGTTTTTGTGAAGTCCTAGTGTGCTGAGGTTGTGCTGCAATGTGTGAGGCACCAGACCAGTGGCGGACAGGACAATAGGTTTAACACGTACTCGGTCCTGACTCCACTGCTTCTGGAGCTCGTATGCTAGATCGGTGTATTTACTGATCTTGTCTGCGTAAGTTGTCTGCATGTTCTTGCTGATAGGCACTGCAATATCAATGAGATAGGTCTGTTTGTTGACCTTATCAACAAGTGTGATGTCAGGTCTATTGTGATGTATGGTTTTGTCTGTGTGAATGGGGCAGTCCCAGTACAGCTTATGCGAGGGTGACTCTAGTATGCTTTGTGGTGAGTACTTGTAGTATGGGACCGTATTCTTAATAAGTGAGTATTTATCTGCTAGCTGTTGATGAACGATCGACGATACCTGATTGTGTCGGTGGAGGTAGTCTGTTTGAGAGAAAAGGGGTCAGCCTGATATTTATTATTATTATTATTATTATCTTTCATCATTAAAATTAATTAAAAAAGGAAAACAACAAAAAATTAATTTTAATGCAATGACAATTTTTTTGTTATAATCTATATTACTAAAATCTTTTATTTCTCTGTCTGTCTGTGTGTCTGTCCGGCGCAGTTTTCTGTGAGAATGAAAAATAGAAAGAATTTTTACAATGAAACATCCGCAACAGGAATCGAACCTGCAAATTTCCGATACTAAGTCAGACATCTTATCCATTAGCCCATGGGAACTACAACTCTCTTCATATTGCTTTTTTGACTTATCTGTCAAAACTGAACTGACTTTGACTGAAAAGTAACAATCTAATCTATATTACTAAAATCTTTTATTTCTCTGTCTGTCTGTGTGTCTGTCCGGCGCAGTTTTCTGTGAGAATGAAAAATAGAAAGAATTTTTACAATGAAACATCCGCGACAGGAATCGAACCTGCAACCTTCCGATCCGAAGTCAGACATCTTATCCATTAGCCCATGGGAACTACAACTCTCTTCATATTGCTTTTTTGACTTATCTGTCAAAACTGAACTGACTTTGACTGAAAAGTAACAATTGTAATTAAAAAGAAAGTCAAAAAAGAAAGAAGCAGTACTTCATTAGGTAGCATACTAAGAAATCACTATTTGTGACTTAAAAACCACTGAGAAGTATCAATTGGAATGAAAAAAAGAGTCAAGAAATAAAAGAAGCAGTATTTCCATTAGGTAGAATACTGAAAAATCACTATTTTTAACTCAAAACTACTGAAAAGTATCACTTGGAATAAAAAAGGAGAGTCAAGAAAGAAAGAAGCAGTATTTCTATTAAGCAGAATACTGAAAAATCACTATTTGTAACTCAAAAACCATTATTATTTGTAACTCAAGAACCTCTCAAAAGTATCAATTGGAAAAAAAAGAGAGTCAAGAAAGAAAGAAGCACTATTTCTATAGGTAGATTACTAAAAAATCACTATTTGTAACTCATAAAGCTAGAATCACATCAAAGTAAAAAAAAACTCATGATAAAATGCGGCTCATCAATCAAGATGAACGAGAGTTTCGATAACATCAATCGAATGATAAGTCTAAGAATACAAGGAGAGACTATAGAGCATACAATACAAGTGCGAATAAAATTAACACTTCTGATAATCCACCACACGAACATCTCTATCTGCCCGAGTATCTGAACGCATTGAATCTCAGCGGTATTCCTCAACATCGTTTGTCATTGAAGATTGGATCTCCAATAATATTGTTGCGAAACATCAATCCTAAGTTTGCATACTGCAATGGAACTCAACTTAAATGCCGTTCATTCGATAATGATCTCATAGAAGCCGAAATTATAACAGGAACTCACAAAGGAGATTTTGTTTTCATCCATAGGATGTCTATGAAACCAAACGATAATCTACTTCTATTCATTTTCACAAGAGAGCAATTTCCGATCAGGCCTTCTTACAGATGTTTATCAATAAAGCTCAAGGACAGACTCTATTAAAATTGCCATCTATTTGGAGAACGTTGTCTTCACTCACGCACAACTTTAAGCCTTTGAGTCACAAGTCGTCAGAATTTGGTTATCTTCACTCGAAAGAATAGTCACAATCAATTCGTTGCCAAGAATTTCGTATACAAGCTACGATTTTCATTCATCATCTATATTAACAAACATGCATCTAAACTATCTCTTCTCTCAAATTTCTATATCAATCAATTTGCACACGGGTAATGGTTGTAATTAAGAAAAGAGATTCAAGAAAGAAAGAAGCACTATTTCTATAAGATAGAATACTGAAAAATCACTATTTGTAACTTAAAAACCAACGTTCTTTGTAACTCAAAAACCACTGAAAAGTATATCTATATTACTAAAAGCTTTTATTTCTCTGTCTGTCTGGTGCAATTGTTGTAATTTGTGAAAATAGAAATAATTTCTACAAATTCACTACAGTAATCGAACATGCAACCATCTGCTCCGAAGTTAGACGTCTTAGCCATTAAACCACGAGGACTACATTTTAATCTCCATAAAAAATAAAAATATATCATAGATATATGATTCACACGCTGGTTCTAAAAGCAGTCGTGGATTGACAGAATATAAACATCTGAAATTAAATTAAAAAAAAAAAACTTTTGAAAAATTTTAGTTTAAGTTTACTTGATGTAATTTCTGTGTGTGTTTTTTTTTAATAAATAAAAATTTGTTTTCCGTTACATATACGGAGGCTTCCGGAGCGAAGCGACGGGTAGCCGACTAGTAGATATTTAAAAGAACATCTTGTATTCTTAAGTCTATACTTCTCCTTTATAATTTAAACCATAGCATGAGTACGGAAGTAAAAATATTGTACGGTGAAAAAGATAAAAAAAAAAATAGAAAAATTGTTGAAAGTTTATTTTTAAGAAATACAAAGAATGAAAATATCAATATAAATGAAGGGTTATAAATAAGTAAAGAGTCAGTAAAATTAGGTAGGGATTTAATGTTATCTAGTATAAATAAGAAAAACAAAATTGTAAAATTTGAAGAATTGTTTTTTTAAAGAATGAATAAAATTGTTGTAATTATGTTATAATGCAAAGTTTAGGTTAGTTTGCATATGAAAGGAGCATTGTTTTGATGGTTATATTAAATTGTTTAAGTTATTTTAAAACTTTACAAAGGAAAAACGAAAGGTTTCCGAAAATTGGTTTAAAAATATATATATATATATATATTTTTTTTTTTTTTTGTATATTTGGCGTTGGAAGTGTTTTGAATATCTTATTTATTGTCGATATTTCATTCTCTTTGGCAGAGAACTTCTTCAGGATCATAATGAGAACAGGAAAATTCTATTTCCTCTTCCTCTACACTTAATGGTCTTCCTCTTAACAAAATGTCTTAATTAAAAGATTTAATCTACAAAACAAAATCATAATCGTTACCAGTTTTTGGTGGTCCTTTAACATTGTTGCTACTTTACCAAATGAAGAAATAATATAAGAATTAACGAAATATATATATATATACCTACATATATGTATTTAAAATATTATATACGCCGACGCATATAAATACTCACTATTTTAAATACTCACTATTTTATATATATTTAACAGAGGTAGTTTATTTATTAGAGGGAGACAACTTCCTAATTAGTTGCAGAAATAATAAACTAGGCTTTTTATTGAATGAAAACACCAACAAGACATTAACTGTATAATTCCCTAATCTTGATTGTAAAAAAGAGCAATTCAGATAATGCTTAAGTTTAAATTTATTATTTTGACAATAAAATTTTTAAAGGTCAAATTAATTCTACTTCTTTGCTTATTTAATTAATTTGTTTGTTAAATTACTGGAAGAAAAAAACAACTTTCTTTTAAAAAGCGTAGAAAAAGTTCGAATATAAATTTTAATACTTTTATTTAAAAAAAACCTTATCTATTTAGTAATTCATAATTTAAAAATTAAGTAAATAATTGAATAAAATAATTGATTTAATAAATATAATAAATAAATTAAGAAAGTATTTAATGAATGAGGATTTGAAATTACGGACAATGTTGTAAGTTTCCAATTATTCTTAATTATAGAATGATTTGTTTGATGCATATTTCCACACTTAGGAACACAACAAGTTAAAATACCTGTGGATAGAATCCTATTAAAATATCATTTCTTATGAACTATATTTCTTATACACCGGGGTACTGTAACTTATGCTTAACAATGTTGCCTTTTTTTTTTTAGGTAAAGCCTTTAAATGTAGTTTATCATAGTTTTGATGGTAAAACAACATTATTATATATTGTAAACAAATTATATTTTGTAACAGATTCCAACAATGTAATAGAATCAGAAATAGTTTTCCTAAATAGAATGATGGTCCAATTTCAATGGGACATCAAGGACAATTGCTTTCTAGAATTCTCTCTGAAAATAGTTTTGTTTTTTTGCACTCTTCAATTGCTATGAGGATGTTTGGTTCCATTTTCTGTAACATTAAGTTCCTTCTGGGATTGCAAAAGCAGACGTAATGCTACTGGCATTTCTTACTACAACTTGTGTAAACGATTTCTCCAGAAGAAACTTTCCTAATGTAAACTTCGACGCCATTTGATTGGAAATGAACTTAACCAGACACATTTTGGCACGGAACGGAAGTTACATAATTAATACTTACGAAAAATCCTTTCACTTCTCCATATCATTATTTCTATCACGATATAGGCCTATCGGTTGCGATCTGTTTCACGATTTTCAATAATACCAATAAACAATACGAAAAACCTCTAGTAAAATAAAACATTTCACTGCCAACAATTCCGTGTACGGTTAAACTAAGTCAACGAATTTTAAATTCCTAGAATAATCAACTAACTCATATTTCTTCCGTCATATTTCTACAACAACAACAAAAAAATTAAACAGGCTCCCAAAATCAGCTAAAAAAATACTTTGATAATGAAAGTTTCAATTTAATCTAAATCTCATTTTGAATTTCAACTTATTGACATTCATTATTACTTTGACAATTCTCTAAAAAGAATTTAAAAAACTTGACACTTTTTTCATTAATTTCATCATTGACTTCTTTAAATAGAATGAAATGCATTTTATAGTTAATTGAATTTTTAATGAAATAATTAAATAACTCTGATTTCATTTTTATTGCTACTAATTTCTTAACTTATGAATTTCCTAATTTACTTCTTTTTTCCAGGCAATTAAATGTCTTTGGTAGAGTTTGTATTTTTTTATTAAAAGAAATACATTAGTCTCGAGAAACAAAATTAACAAATATTTGATTAACAGTTTTATTGGTTTGGTGAGAAGCGTGAGGGCAAATAAGTCCATTATATGTTTTATTTGAATTCCCAAGTCCATTGAGATCTCAGGGTAAACATCTTGGGAAGAATGAATAGCAAAAAGGGAGCGATTTGTTTGACATTGGAATCTGCTT
Source organism: Thereuonema tuberculata (assembly GCA_023159025.1). NCBI lineage: Eukaryota > Metazoa > Arthropoda > Chilopoda > Scutigeromorpha > Scutigeridae > Thereuonema > Thereuonema tuberculata. The sequence continues at coordinate 6,047,174 of JAFIDM010012231.1, read as the reverse complement.
CACCACAGTCAGTAATCACGGGGAATGATCTGTCTTGCCTACTGAACTCTCCCTCGACGGTTATGAGTTGAGACTGTGATTAATTGCCAGGGGTGACTGTGAATTTATAAATGAGTCATCACCTTCTGCGGAGGGGCTTAGACCTCCTGGCATTGATTCAATAGAATTCTGCGAGGGAACGAGGGAACAGAGAAGGGCACTTCGCTCAATAATTTACAGATGTTGTTTGTCGTCGCCAACAGCACTGGGCTTCGATTATGAATAAATGGAGATAAGAGCAGCCAAAGCGGTGGGCGGCTTATCACAAGGACCGGCTCTAATTCCAATCCCTTGCTTTTTCACTGTTCCACAAGAACAGAATACATTTTGCATTGAAAAAAAAAAAAATAATAAGACCTTATGGTCATAAATGTTTGACGCTCATCAACTAGGACTTAATGATGGAGGTCACTAAGCACATTGTTAATGCTATGTAGTCAAAGAATTTCTTCAAATATTAAACAGTAATTAACAAAACAAAAACAAACATTAGAAGGCCTTTAATCAGATAAATAAGAAGCCTCTTATGGATGTGGTAAATAAAATATTATTTTGATGAAGTGAAATATAAGTAACCACTCGTTTGTGATTTGATTGATTTTGATGTAAAATAAATTCTTACAGGTTGTTGACTCATTACTTGGCTCATTTCAATCTGTTGATTTCTTTGAAATGATGATTATTGCTTTTTTATTGGAAGATTAATATATATTTTACTGTATTGCTACAACTTCTTAGATTTATAAGAGAAACCCAATAAATGGTCGTTTGCTGGGTTTTAGAAATGATTAATTTGATTTTGTTTCTGTAGATGATTTTCTTACAGTACGAATTTTTGAGTTTAAAAGGTAGAACTTTGGTTTAACGCAACAGATGGACTTCTTATGTTTGCCACTTACCGTAGTGAATATAAACAGTCAGCTGTACCTCTTAAGAATGGACAAACATCAATATATCTTGTGCCAACATAATTTCCAATATTACTGGATATGTTCTCTTTGATTGACATCTTTTTTTTTCTCCAACCAAATTTTTACCATTCATTCACTAACTGCTAGAATGCTTTTCCATTACCTTCTGTAGGTCACCCAAAGCCTTTGTCAATTCATGGGAACAAAACTCAAGAGAAGACGAGAACCAAATCCAGACACTTTAGGACTTTCAACAGAAATTAGACACTAAGGTCTCTTATCCAAACAGATGAGTTTCAGGTTATTTGATGCGATATTTAACCGAAACCTCAGTAACAAATGAAATATTCGCAGTTAATAATAATAATAAAAAAAATACTCGAAAGACAGGAACACATCAAGGAATAGCGGCTTCGAAGTGTCTTCACTGTGCAAATCTAACCGTTCTACTATGTTCCCGAAAATCTCCATGGAACCATCACTAGTGAATTAGAGTTAAAAGTTCACAAATATCACACATGACATCTGATTTTTCCCTTCTTTTGTTTTCTTTTTCTTTTAAACCCAGTGTTATTGCTTTCTGTTTTAATAATTTTGAAAGATCCAAAAAATCGCTGGGACGCGAAGACTGACGGACAGCAATAATATAATTTGGGGCGAAAGGGGCAAAGTCCCTTGTCGACTAACCAACCAACCAACCAACCAACGAATTGAATCTTCAAACATCCAACTTTTTTTCTTTTTTTTTATTTAAAGTAACTGACAACAGCTAACTGGGATTGGTTAGGATTGGTTTATCAAAAAGGTCTGAAAAAACATAAGATTTTCACAGATTTTTTAAAATCTATAGTTCTGAGTAAAAATCACTCTGAGTTCTATAAAACTGAATTAATTGTAAGTAATTTAAATGATATTATAAATTAATAATACATCTTATGGTGATTCTCTGTTTATCCACCCTTCGTATACCCTGCCTACTTAATCCAGATCCGGGAGAACAGCTTTATAATAAGGAGATTTTTTATATTCAAGTAAGATATAAGATATTCATATCATATTGATTAGTTAATCAACTTAAAAAGAATTGTTTTATAAAACATAAATGCTCAAAGTCTAATGGCTTGTATACACCCACAGCTAGAAATAATTTGATATATACGATTTATTAAAAAAAAAATCTAAGATTAACTACAAAGTACTTTTAGAGTGAATCACCTGGACCCGATCAACCCAGTAACTTTTTCCTGGGAGCCATTTTTGAGAGCAAATTATGTTTTCACAAGAATAACAGAATCCTAACATAAGGCAAGCAGTGGAATGCTTCACCTGCGTGTAAGAGTGGGCATGCGCTTATCGTCTATACAAGTACCTCGTGACATTGAAATCGCGTTAGTGACCGTGCGATCATTTACAATGACAGTCAGGGAAAGTGGTTAAAGAAACGTGTCTCTCTCATAAAGGTGATTTAAGAGTCGAACGGCAACATCTCTGCAGCAAGACGTTTATTTGATGATGGTTTTTCTCAAAAACGTGAAACAAAGAAACGCAATCAAGAAGAAATTTGAAGAAACTGGTTCAAAATATGCTGCACAAGGGTCACAGACCACAATCACTACCAAAGAGAACCAACATATCATCGAAATTGAGCAGGTCCTTTGATTGTTGCTACTGTATGCAACAATGACTGGATACAAAAAAAAAAAAGAAAAAGAAAAAGAAAATGGATCTTAACTCGTGAGCGAGTTTCAAGACGGTAAAATCTGACTGTAAAGCGAAGAAGATTCTTTTGCTTTTCTTTAGCTTTAAGTTTATCCTTTAAAATGGAAGTAAACTATATTAAATTAAATAAGTACTTAATTCCCCTTTCTATATTAAACTATATTAAATAATAAAATTCCTTTTTCGATGTCCAGTCAGCGCTTTGGACGCTACTAGCATGTTGCATATTTTATTGTAATTTTATTTCACCTTTTTTAGTCAAGTGCGGAGGCTCTTCACTATCATCTCATAATATTATCCGCACTTTAAATTATATTATTAAATTTTTTTTTTTTTTTATTTTATTTATTTATTTCTAAATTTAAAATTACAGTCCTGCTAGGTTTTCAAAATGAAATCCTGTGATGCAGGTGCTGAAAGTATAAATAATTTATATTTGTAATTTAAAAAGTATTAATCATATAAAATCATATAAAAATTATATAATTACGCAATTATACGAATTATATTTAAATTAGATTCAATTATATAATTATATAAAAATCAATATATCACAGAAATATAAAAAGAAAATCAAATACAAAAAGAAAATTATTATAAATATCATTCATTACAATCAAATTTAAGGTTCCCAAATTATTTTTTACTTATTATTCTAATTACAATTTCTTTCTTTCAATGTTTATACTGTATAACATTACTATATAACATAATGCTTATACTGTATAACATTAAAAATTTCTAAATCTAATTGTGAAAATAAAACTTTAAATAACAATCTCTCATGCCAAAATTATTCAACTAAAAAATATATAAACAAAATATCAATACACAAGACCAAAAACACACAAAATATAAATATAGTATATGTAATCAAAAATACCTAAATATTCCAGATAATTTCGCCAAATATTATTTTTTTCAGTATTTGCCTTTTTAATATACTTATTTTATTAAATTTATTTTGTTTTAATTCATTTGTAATTTGCATAAAAATCTTTAATAGAATTCTATTTTTATTTCTTAATCCAAAGTTGTTCTTAGGATTTTCATAATATAACTAATTCTAAAATATAAGTATTTAGATTCAGTTTTGATTAAAATGCTATTCCTAGATATGAAAGAACTTCGGTGTTGACAATCAGTGATGGTTTTGTAACTTTTTTATCTTCTGAGCATCTGTTAGTGTTATATAAATCAAAGAATTCATCAAATGATTATTGAACTTATGTCTAACTACATTAAAATGACTTTTAGATAATCTTTCTTTTATTTTCTTGTTAAGAGAATTGATATATTTTTATCTAGATTTATAAACAAGCTTAAAATTATGTTTTCATTTTATAAAGTAAGTAAATGAATAAATTTTGAAAATTGATATTAAATTGAATAAGAATATCTTAATTTTTGCTTTAATTATTATTTTATAATAATTATAATTACAAATTAAACGATAATATTAGAGATGAAAAAAAAAACAAAAAGCCAACAAAAATATCTGTTTTTTTTATCAATACTTGTGCCAAAAAATTATCAATAGTAGGATATGATATTATAAATTATATCTTATTTTCATAATTGCCGAAATTTGGATTATTACCAACAATTAATTAATTTGGAAACATTTACAATCACTAAGTTAATCGTTGAATGCTTTCGCCTAAAGTTAATCAGAAAATATTTCATTGGAAATCTCTTATATAGTTTTCCAGATCTGTCTGTGAGCATCGCACTTTTTCTGTATTTGAAAAATAATTTTAATTTGCTGTGAAAATAGAAATAATTTATATAATGAAACGTTCGCGACAGGAATCGAACCGGCAACCTTCTGATCCGCAGTCAGACGTCTTACCCATTATGGAAAAAGTGTGTGACGCAATGAGAGACGAGCCAGAGAAAAAAAGTGACTCATTAATTTTAGTCTACTGGATTAAAATTTAAACTTCAATATTCATTTTTTTAGCCTACTATAAGCGCAGGGCAGACGAGAATTAGATGCAGAACCTCGCCCTCCGTGACGCACTGAAAAGTCGTTCGAATCATTTCTCAACATGAATGAAGAAATTACTATGACGGGCAAATATATATCAACTAAAAGCCGTCCCATTGTTATCCCGTCATTGTTGACGGGCGTATATACTAATAATAAAATATAATTAATAAATATATTAAAAAAATAACTTTAATTTGTTTTTTAAATAAATCCTTGATTAAATTAATTTTAAATTTACTTTTTAATTAAGTAAAAAGATTATTACAAGTGCTTTATTAAATTTAGCAAACTTAATAAAATAATCTTTAAAAGAAATAAATAAAAGCATAGGTTATATATTATGGTATTCAAATATTATTTGATTTAACTTTTTGATTTATTTACTATTTATAAACTTACACAGAGTTATAAATTGCTTAGAATTAATTATAAATACATAAAAATAAACGATCGAATGTTTTCAAAACTTACAAACGTTATCTTAAGCGGCTCAAGATAAATATTTCACCAGGGAGAGGTGGCTTTTTGGCGCCCCTCGCCCTCCTCTGATTTTATACATATTTTTTTGTAGGATTTATTTAAAATTGAGTTGTACGTAATACCGCTTCTGTTTCCATTGGATTCACCACAGTTTCATTTTTTCTTAATTATATTTATGCGAAAATTATCTGGATTTTTAATTCGTTTCTTAAATCGCCTGATATAAATAACTACAAAAGTAATAGTTTCCATAACTATTACTTGACATTCACTTTATAAATTTCTTTAACTAAGCACAACATTTATTAATATTATAAAATATATCCATTTATTTAGTAAAATATAAGACTACACTAGTGTGTGAACAACTCCCTTGTTTTTAAGCAATTCTACTTGATTCTAATTAATATTTCTGAATAAAACAAATATATATATATATGGTAAACAAAAATCAAAATTATAAAAGGAAAAAAATTACAATATACATATTACTAACACAAAATTATTTTCTATTTAGACCTTAGTTTGTCGCCCATTCCCTGTCCCTTAACGCCCCTAAACGTTATTATATCTGTAATCATATTACCAAATGTAGATTAATTCTTCCAATAACTAATATCCTCTCTGCAATATTCCGTATTAATATGACATACACAAAAGTAAGCGAGATTGTAAAGATAGCTCAGAAAAACAATTTTCGTTTTGTCAATTGATAAAAATTCTGTTCTGTTTTCCTTTCAACTTATTTTATTTTTATGTTTTATGAATATAATAACAGAATAATTTAAAGCCCACTTAGCTTTATTAGCTTCCGTTGGTTTAAACCAATAATCGAAACCAATACCCTCCAGGGATTTCAACAGTTATCTAATTCTCTTTATTTTCATCTACTGTTGAGACTGAAGTTACGATTTCCAAACATTTTATTTGGAACGAATGTCAATGTAAGGTAATTTGACGTGGAACCTGTTTTATGATGTTCTTCCTTTGTTTGCTGTGAAATTTTAATGACATCCAAATGATGCCGAGCCAACAAATGTGATGGAAAACCTCACAAGGAAAATACACGATTAAAATTTGAATTTCTATAAAAACATTGATTCACTGAAGGCTCTCATTTAAATTTTAACAACTGTTAAACAAATGATGTAAATAAATTAGAGGATACCGGTGGTAAACATCATTTTTATTTTAATAATGAGAACAGGAGAAATTGTTATTGCTTTCTTTGTTTCTGATCTTTTTCTAATATTAGATTTGTTAATAATTTAAATCGTCTACAGATTCTAAAACTGGAAGTAAATAATTTTTCTATTAATTGAAATTTCAAACTGCATAAGAACAGCGAAATAAAGTGACAAGAATTCATATTTAGTTTTCTAAGATAATAGAAAAAAATTCAGATCTCATTGAGACTAATGCTACAATTCAGAAACTATAAAGAATAAGTTTATTCTTATTATTTTCGAGTTTGAGATATAGGAAAGGAAAGTATAGAAATTTCTATGGGAATATAAAGATGCCGGAGTACCGAAATCACATAAAAATACTAAAATATCAAAGTGTAAATGATTTTAAATTAATGAAAAGGGGGTCTCCCACTTATAAAACATTATTTCATTTACCTAACCCCCCCCAAAAAAAAATAAAAAATAAATAAAATAAAATAAAATAAAATAAAAACACAAAAAAGAATTTTACGTATAAATTAGTTCGATATGTATTTTTGATTTATTAATTCTTATTCTAGGGACACCTACATTATTTATACGAATTCTGAATCCCACGAAAAGTGTGTGCAATTAACAAATGACTTTAGAAATGCTTAACAATTGATTTGATCATGTGTTAACTTAAAGGAAGCAATTCTTGTTCATTTGAGCGCAAACAGTTCATGTCACATGACCTGAAATGGGCATCGGTGTCTCTCGCACACAAAGTTCTAGATATTTGAAGCTCCTTTGTACAACAATGGCCGCCGCGATGAGCAAAGCTCCAGGGTAAGAAAAGCAATGGAGATACTTGAAGCACCAAAGAGGGAGGGGTTTTATTTCCTACCCCCTCGGTAACTGTGATCTCCCGTGTCATCGTGGTGTGAATCAGAGTCAGGGGAGGACTGACTTCTTCCCAGATGACGCTGCTCAAATCGATCGATACAACTGACTGGCGCCAAAAGCTCAAATGGTGTTTCTACACATCGCTCGCCTCAACTTTATAACTTTGATAGAGACGAGTTCGCAGAATAGAAATGGTGGCCACCAAATTTACTGAACATTAACATTTACAACAGAAGAAAGCTCACAAATATGTTCTTAAACTTCAAGGGAAATTCAAACATAAATTCTATAAAAATAGCATTTTTTTTTTAAACATGAATCTTTTAATAATACTCAAAAGAAACACTGAATTAGTACCGCTTTAATTTTTGCTTCGAGACGTTTCTTGTTTCTATATATAATCTGCTAAAACTAATAATTATTATGATTCACTGTCACAGTCAGTTTCGCTGATGATTTGTCTCATGTGTGATGCAATCGAAAGCTTTCGTTTCAAAGTCGCTTGGTTTCGTACAAATTTTTTAGCATTTCCAATTAGCAAAACATGTAACATTCTAATTAAAAGCAAAATTATTACAAATAAAACCAACATCATTTCATAAAATCAAAAGCAAAAAAAAGATTTTTAAAATCTTTTTTACTAAATTTCTTGTGCTTAATAGGCATCAATTTATATGAACAGAAAACAATATCTCGCCCATTCTTCACACGCTCTTCCCTTTATCACCATATGCATTGCTGCCACGGCTGGCCTGTGGTCATCATCCAATAATTCAATCTTTTTTATATTTATTTTTAGTCTCAGAATTAAAATTGTATCCCAAGAAATTGGACCAAATGAACAAAAAGAATCAGAACATTTCCCGCCTTTCACAGCCCAAAGAAAGAAATGATGTAATCCATCACTGTAGTTTCATGAATTAAATAACTCAACTGATCTTATTCTAACAGTTTAGTGAAGTAATGTCAGTTTATTTGAACAGATCAAGATGAAGAAAATATCAGACACTTTTCTTCCAGCATCTTTTCAATGGTAAGTGAAACCATTATTTACCCAAACATATCTGATTTCAATGTCACTGTTTACTCGTTGTGTAGGTGTGTCTTCTATCAGCAATTTTGCTATTATACTAAAACCAATGATCAGTTACTAAATGCTGATCGTGAACAATATATACCAAAACAAAATGAAGACTTGGATCTTTCCTGGGGAAAAAAAGCGAGCGAGCGTCGGACCAGTCATCCAGCCTAATGCCATTCCTTTAGCTTGTTTCTTTTTGTCAGGTGTCCCTAAGAGTTTATGAGGCTTATAAAAGTGAATTCCTATTTAGTTAAAGCATTTAAGCATGTTTTTTGTAGAAGACTTATTTAATTAACATCAAAATTTACCCGAGATGTAAACTACATGAAAAATATAAAGTATTGATTACTTCTGAAGTATTTGAAAATGGAAGGAAATTTCTTTAGTTTATCAGGAAAAGACTTTTATCAATTGAAATTCGCAAAACTAAATCAACGTTTGTAAGTTAATGTTTAAAAATAATTCAATAGACATTTGTTTAAATACTTTTTACTTCGCTGTTATTTTGTAGCGCGGAGAATCCTCTTTATCCTAAACACTGACTGTTCATTGGAACTGATGATGAGATAATAATGATAGTATGAATAAAATATTACCTAATAAAAGGGTTTCAAATTAATAACCAATCATCAAACAAGCACCCCGTTATTTCGACTTCGGAATATTGGTTGCAGTCATTTATTCGTCTGCTTCTTTATTATTGGCGCTTTCTTCTTTCTTTTTACGCTTTGTTATCATGCAATCCGTTTCAATTTACATAACCGTAATTTTTAATGCATTCAAATAACCACAGTGCTGTCATCATCATTCTCATCATCTTACACAGATAATCATCTGTCTGATAATTGTTGCTCGCGTGCAACTGCGGAATTCATCATTGTTTTACGAACCCACAATCGCCAATTTATGGTCGTTCTGACAGATCCATAATCCTTCGCCCCTTGTTTTGCTTTGAATTAAAAAAAGTAAAAATAAAATAAAATAAAATAAATAAATAAAATCATTAAGCTGAATGAATCAACAAGAAAAACTACAGCTATTTAAGTTGAGATGCTTCTTCTGAATCTTGTTGGTAATTTTTTTGGAACTCCGTTACAAATGAAGATCTGACAACCATAGATTTTCTTATTGGACGGCCTAATGTAGTGATAATGCCGATTGTTCGGGTACTTCCAAAAAGTGTGTTAAACTCTACAAAAACAACGGAAGTTGAATACTGGAAAAATAAATAAAATAAATGATTGTAGTGATTGTAAATAAATACGAGAAGTAAGAATCTCTCAATGCTCTTATACATTAAAAAACATATTAATGGGGGTGGGGGGGGGGACCAACCGATTTTGTCTGTCACTTTCAGAAATAACGACATTCGTACAGAAGAGCTAATAAGACCCACTAAAAAACAGACTAAAATGATGATTGGGCGGGTTGTCAATTCTGAATAATCCTTTTTATTTCCAATTTATCGATTTCGGGAAAACAGTTTTAGTGTAAGTTAAGGCAATTTCGGTGAATTCTGAATCTTCGGTTTCTGCCTCTCAACGCCATCTCTTATTTATTGTTAAGTTATTCAATCGTCCATTGTTAATAAAGCATTGTTAGTATTTTCATTGAATTAAAAACTATGGAACTGTAATTGCTCTTATATCATTCAGTCAGAATAATAGATAAAATAATGTCAATTAGTCAGGGAGACAATTTTATAAGAATTGTAAAAAAAGTGTTTAAAGAAGCGACTATTGAATTTTTTTTTAAACATTAACATACAAAGGTTGATTTAGTTTTGCAAATTTTAATTGATAAAAGTCATTTTCCAACCCTGTTTTTTGTTTTGTTTGTTTTTCCCTGAAAACTATCTTCCTTCCATTTTCAAATACTTCAGAAGTAATCAATACTTTATATTTTTCATGTATTTTACATCTCGGGCAAATTTTGATCTTAATTAAATAAGTCTTCTATAAAAAGTATCGTAAATGCTTAAACTAAATAGGTATTCAGTTTTATAAGCCTCATAAACTCTTAGGGATATCTGACAAAAACAAACAAGCTAAAGGAATGGCATTAGGCTGGATGATTGGTCCGACGCTCGCTCGCTTTTTTCCCCAGGAAAGATCCAAGTCTTCATTTTCTAGGGATTAGATTCATAAGAGTCCAACTAAGAAAAAAAAAATCCCAACCTCCATTGAAGTTCGAATCCGACCCCTCCAAGCAAATAGGCAATCATTTAGACGTATACAAAATCACTTTCCATTTTAATAGAAATAAGAGTTAAAAATTGCAATCTATTTTTTCATTTTTCGATCAATTTTTTTCTGCTTACATAAAATCTCGAAATTGCCCCCAAAGAAAAGGTTTTGTAAAGTAAAACATTACATTTAAAGTAAGAGTTTTTTTTTTTAATAATATTCAAATGCAATTGAAGAAATCTCTTGTATGGCTTTTAAGTAAATGTCAACCGAATATAACTTACAAAAATTTTACGCCTTAAACAAGCAGTGGTTTTATACAATTCTCAAAATATATATATATATATATATATATATATATTTAAGAACAGTCTTTAATAAAAACGATAATAATTTTATTCAAGTTTATACGAATCCAATCACGGTTTCTTGTTCAAATTTAATATCCTCATCATTGTAAATGAAGCGTTCTTCCCCACCACCTCTAACCTTGTCGATTCCATTTCAGTGGGTTTTACCATTGATCGTGTCGCCATTGCCATAGATTGCTTTCCTATTTACCCACCAGATGGCGGAAGCGATCAAACGAAATACTCTAATAAAATATAATAAGTCATAAACAGGAATGAAAAACAAGAATCATAATGACAACGATTTTCAGAATCTAATTTTCGTAAAAATGAATCACTATGGTAAAAAACTAACAATGTTACAAAATACTGCCTAAAAAAAAAAAAAACCATTAGTTTTAAAACAAACATTAAAAAACAAAACTAAAAACTTAAGATTTGATCTTGCATTGAGGTACATTATGTTTTCGTAGGATTTTGATTATGTCTTTGATTTTTTTTTTGTTTACTTAAAAATACAACTTTGGAAAGTTAGAAAAGATAGACATTATGTTACTTTTCTTTTTTTCTTGGGGGGGAGGGGGATCTGATGCTATTTACGGAAGCGTCTTTAAAAACAGCAACTGTCCCTTTCAAATATATCAATGATTCTCAATCTTTTGTTACTTCCCGCATTCCTTTGATTTTTCAAATACGGTAAAATATTGATGCTCAAATATGTTAAAATATATATTTTTGATTATCAAAATAGTGTCTTTCTTTCACCTAATCCTTTAGCAACTTCTATTACGAGCTCTGTCCTCATGAAACTATCCATTGTCTCCATAAGTTTCAACAGCTGCTGACGGCCTTGATTTGCTTTGGGCCACTAGTCATCGACACATGCCCTTCATCGTCGCCTATTCATTCATAGATAACCGCTCTTGTGGAAAGACATCTAACACTGAAGGGTTTCCCGCGTGAAGAAAGGCGGTTCAATTCATTTGTATTTGAATGCCTCAGGAATAAGTTCGATGAACAATGGAAGACCAATGAAAACGCTTCATAAGACGGACTTAGAAAATAGCAATAGAACTAGAGTAATACTCGCCCTCCTAGGATTGCGTTCGAAGCAGAATCTAATCAACAAAATAAAAACAGTATACTGTATTATTCTGAACTCTACACAAACAAAGATAAGTAAAATTTATATATTTACGAAACTTTAGTGAAATGAAATCCGAGTAAGGGAATAGAAAAAAAAATGAAAATGAATTGTTTTTGCTCTAGAGAAAACTGAATTTGTATGAGTTTCAAATACACATATATATATTTGGAATTACAGACATTTGTTTCGACTCCCTTCTTGCACTGGAGAATCATTTGTTTGTTTTTGGTGATTTTGATCGTAATAATTATTAGTTACGATGGAAAGAATAAAATAATAAAAACACGGAAACCTTATGACAAAAAATAAAAAAAAATAGCCTAAGGGGGAAAAACAAGTTTAATGGTTGTTTTTGTTTCGTTTTTTTAATAAAGGAAATGATCAAATAGATACTGTTCGTTTTCGAAAGCCAGAAACAACACTGGCGGACGATTCTACTCCGGAGAGGGGTGATACGCTGAGATGGGCACTTTCCTAAGAAATTCTTTAGGACATTTTCGCTTTTAAGAAAAAAATAACGGAGGAGCATTTTTGCAAAAGTATTTATTTTTTCCATAATTCTTTCCTGAAAAGCGCAAATAGAACGCAGCTACTAGTAAACTAACACTGATAAAAAGTAAACATCCTCTCTTTATTTCTCCCAACCCCTAATTTGATGAAATCGAAGGAGACCTGACGCATGCGCAAAAGCGCTGAAGGTTCTCGTTAACAAAAACGGACAGTAAACTGTTATTATTATTATTATTATTATTATTATTATTATTATTATTATTATT
>JAFIDM010012231.1:5969388-6029833 GCA_023159025.1 Thereuonema tuberculata | reverse complement strand
AAGACTGTGTTGTAAATCAGATTCATAGGCAGTAATAAAAGAAAACCAAAGTTTTTCGCTTGAACAATACAGCAGAAAGCTACGGTAATACAAATAATGAATTTGGGGTGAGATCAAGATTTGTATGCAAAACATACGACCAGAAAATGTGGAAATGCAGATATAGTAATTCTTCGAAAACCAATGCTACAAATTATTTTTTCCAGATATATATTCTAGAAAAGAATATCAACAGTTTCGTTCAAATTATATAACAACACAGTTCATTTCTAGAATGGAAAGGTTTTTGTCTACCTTATTATCAATCCTTACTGTGCTTGTGATGGTGAGAGTCCTTCACCATTTCTGGACAATAGAATTCATATTAATTATTAAACTTCTTATTGACTATTAAATATTATAATTTATTTACTGAATTCATTGTTTATATTCTGAGGATTCTGAAATTAGATAATAAGTAAATATATGTAAGATATTTTCAGAACTGAATTAGCTGTTCCTTATTTGCTTAGTATTGTTTTTAGCATATATAATTTTAAATATTGTTAAGATGTATACATTTTCTCATGTTACGACGATGTGCGCTACAAGAATTTGGTATTATTTAATAATAATAATAAAAAATCTCTAGTTCAATATGAAAGCATTGTCAGAAATACCAATTAAATATATATGCAATTTTTTTTGGAAATTATCTGTTAAATGCTTTTTTTAAATTAAATTTTGATGAGTTTCTTTGTTTTGATTTTTAATTTCTTAATTATTTAAACTTCTACGCAGTTTAAAAAAAATTAAATTCTTATGTTACGTCACACTTATTTAACTAAATATTTTTATATAGTAAATATAAGTTGAAAACTACTGTACTCTATATAACATTTTATTTAATTGTTCAATAATAGCTTATTTTAAATAGAATTCTGAAATTTAAGAAATAATAAATAAATGTAACACTTTTAAACTGAAAATCAACATAACTTTAGCAGTGCTATTTTTCTTGAAATTAAGAAAAAATATTACATAAAAAGCGCTATCATTGGTTTCGAAATACGAAATGATTTATATGTTTCTCTACTGTAGGCTACGATGCTATTTTGTAAGGACTGCTTTTATATTTCTTCAGCTTCTATCTTGATCCGTAGTGGGGCGCCACATAGAGCGCCAATTATTCTCACAAACGGATTAAACTAATAATTCGGCCATCATTTGTCGGGGAACACAAGATGCTAGGAGCAAACGACTGACAGTTTCATAATCAATTTCAAAAGTGGCAAAAAAATGACGGAAAGAGGTTGGGAAAAAATTCTCATCGCAAAAGCGGGCTCTGATTTTGTTATTATATTGCGCCAAAATAATTATTGCGACGTAGTGAGCCGCCCATGTTTCGCTTTCGGCGACTGTTTGCCGTGGCGCTGCTATGCAAATCACTTTGTACAACAGATGCATTTTAATCACACGTTTTGGCACACCGCCACTCGCGCCACCTGCCGTCAGAAATCAATAGCTTGCTTCGTCTTCAGACTGTTGATGAGGCTGTGGGTCAACGGAAAGGATCGTGCAAAGTCAAAGAAAAAAGAAATAACAATGATGCTAAGGCCTTACCGAAAGGGCTACAGTCATTGTTTTAAAATTTATCTTCAAAACTATACAAAATTGCTTTTTTATTTCTGTAAACAGATAAAGCTTTTTTCTCTCTTTTTAGAAGAAGACAAAAAAACTCAACAACAATGGAGTGAATCATTAGAAATGGTAAGAACAGCTGTATTTACAATCTTTGGCCAGAGCTAATAATTTTTCTATAATTCCATAGAATGACACCTGAATGTTATTAAAATGGCAAAGAAATGAATAACTCGTGCTCACTATTTTTTTAACTATGAGTAAAAGATACCACACTGTTAAAGGCTTAAAAGAAAAAGTGATTTAGAAAAGAAAAATCCCAAACAAAGCAAAAGAAAACGAAAATAGGACCTAAGGATTACAATTTTAACAAATTATATCTTTAATTATACCATTGTATTCAAGATTTTCTTTGAAACATTCTTGTAATAAAGGAAAAGAAAAAGGTGTGGGAAAGGAGTTCAACAAAGGACTTAAAACCCAACAAATTTACATCCGTTAATTCGCAAAGGAAATCCTAATTATAATTAAAATTTACAGATTTGAAGATATTTCACTTAACTTATAGTCAATTCTGAAAACAGGTTATAATAAATGTACAGCTTTTACATTTTTTTTTAATTTTTTTTTAACATTCGATATCAAACATATTTTTCATTTTTACCGCCTTATTTCTTAAATCCTTCAGACAAAATATATCTGCGTTTAACTCTCAATATTTTTAAATAAAGAGGAAGCGAAAATCAAGTGATCTCTGAGGCAACAGAAACAAAGAGAAAAACAGAATTAGATAAGATTTCGATTGAAGACACCAAGACAAATTAAAAAAAAAAAAACCCGCTATTTCGAATTATGACAAAATACTTTCATCCTAAAATAACTTTTATGAAACTTGTTAAAAACAGTTAGAAAAAACAACTTGAAATAAAACCAAAATTTTCTGCTCATTTGTTCAACGCTTATTTCATTAATTTATGATGTCATCAACAAAAGATTTTCTGCATTCCAATTTCAAGAAAGAATACGAAAGGAAAGAATAAATACGAAAGGAAAGAATAAATACGAAAGGAAAGAATAAATACGAAAGGAAAGAATAAATACGAAAGGAAACTTTGATGAAGGTGAACAACTAAATTCTTTGATTATTTTAAACTTTTCAGGCTGTATCAATCTTGCCAGTATTTTAAAAAAATAAAATAATAAAAGCACTTAAACTTTTATTTCTTTTATAATAATATGCACAATTCCCATAAAATTAAAGATTTATTTACAAATAATAAAATAGCTAAATAACTTTAAATTTAAATATTAATTCAATTCTTGTTTTAATTTTGATATTTATTTTTTGTTGCAGCGAGATTTTTGAAAAACAACAACAACAACGACTACTCGAATTATTACCGTAATTACTTTTACTATTAATAATAATAATAATAATTATAATTATAATTCTGTGTTTGTTATTATTATTACGGGATGAAATCGAAGTAAATCTCTACTTATAAAAAACTTAACCATTTGCGATTAAAATTCCAATCTGTTCTCACCATCTCCATTAGGAGGTTTGACGTTAATTTTAAAATTTTAAGAATTTCTTCTTTAATATTCAATGTTGTTTCTAATAATTAACAATTAGAACTTGCTAAATTTAATTCGTAAGCTAAATAAACTATGAGTTTCAACCAAACCACAGCAGATAACATCAAGTGGACAGAGATCAGGAAATTGCGTTTTTTTATCAAGCTTAGATTAATGTTATTTTAAGAAAAAAAAATATGGCTTCGTTATTATAATTTTATTATTATTAAATAATTTTAATGATTGTACTATTGTTGGCAAAATAAATAAAAGATTTCAGAATTAAATAAACGAATGTTTTAAATTACTGCAATTATGTTTTAAATTACTGCAAAAAGTAACTTTACATTCATTACTTTCAAATGCAAACGCTATTAATGATATTATTATTTTTTTAGCCACACAGACTCTGTTTGATAGCTAATGAAATTTCACATTAAACTATTGTTGGTTTCAGATCTCTGAAGATCAGGTAACACCAGTGACTACAGTAATGGCAATGGCTTATGCTTTCTTTCCATTAGGTCGAAGCAACAAATGAACAGTAATAATAAAAATTCATTGTTATTGTGATTTAACAGAAAGAAATACGAAACAATAGTCCTTAGAAATATGAAAAAGGACTTAATCTAAAGATTCAGCTTAAGAGATAAGGAGCGCTTTTCAAGAAAGAAATGAAAAGTTAGTTAGTAAAAACATTTAATTGTATACAAGCGGATTAAAAACAACAACAACTCAACCAGTTAAAATAACTAAGAGAATCTTCAAAAGCCATTGGGCAAGTTCTAACAATGCAGGAAAAGTTTTAGAAGTTCACCTCTACAAATAGGCATGTGGTTACGTTCTCACGGAGTTATTAAAGTTCTCTCTCAAAACTCTTTGACAGTCAACCAATAATCAGAAAATACAACATCAAATATGATTCAATCAGAAATCAGACTAAAGTCTTTTGGAATTTTTGATTTTTCTTTTTTTTATATGTAGGGTATACAAAACAATAATACAGTTTTTATATATGCATATTCCTTATAAAACGGTATCATTCTATATTTCTTTTTATTTTTTGATAAAAAAAAACAATAAAAATAAAAGAGAAGAGTAATTAGTTGTAGTGATCAAATTTTTAGTCTGACAACTTCGATCTGATTCCATTTCGCATGAGATGTAAATAGATTTCCTCTTATTTGTTCAATAGTCAACAAAAGCAGATTTCTTCATCTCTTAAATTCTTCCCTATTTTTGGTTCTTCTTCTAAAATTATTTTAGAATTCTTACAGAATTAGGTAAAAGTTATTGAAAGCTTATACTTAAGAAATTTAATATTTTGTCTTTATAGAAGATCGACCTCAGAGGGATTTTTGAATTTAGGTAAACCTGACTTCGCCTTGTGCTTTCACGGACCTCATTCTTATCTAAAATTGACTCTTGTGCAATTTCACAAACTTTTATCTTACGGATTTCATAAGAAAAATTTACCTAAGGTCTCACACTTTGGGAAAACTTATTACATAAGGATTTGCACTTTTTATATACGTATTTAGGTAAAAAAAAAAAAAAAAAAAATATATATATATTCTCATGTAACCTAAAACATCTTTTCGTTATTTTATATCTTTCAGAATTTCTTAACGATTCGGAACAAATAGTTTCAAAGCATAAAAACAATAAAATAACTTTGAAGATTTGTAATATATGTCTGATATGTAATAATGTTCTGGTTAACCTAATGTAGTTTCTCGAATATCTTAAAAGTTTCTGAACGCAACAAATCTTTGAAATTTCATTGATTAACATCCTTCTCCAGTATTTTATTTTTTTCTTCTCACTTATTATCATATATTGCAGTAAATCGCAGTCATTCTGGAAACTTATTTGACCCAAAGTAGTTTTTCTTTCGAAATAAACTTAGTTTATGGAATGACAACAAACTTTCACAGAGATATTTACTAGACAGTAAAGTCTCATTTAAATCCGACTACAGACAACGATAAACCCGTGCAGTTTATATCATACGAAAGAACTCGACCATTTATGATAATAGTTCCCCATCCGTCTTGATAACATCTCATTTGAATCAAGATAAGGGAGAAACCCTATCAGTATCGGATCAAGTGCTCCTACGCACAGACAGCAGCGCGTATTTTAGGAGCAGAAGAAAAATGGCAAAAAGATTCATAGACCCACTACATTCTTTTTTTCCTCGGGCGATCTGTCTGCTTTGCCAAATCTGTCTTTGGCCCATTATTGCTGAAGTTAGAGGATTTCGTTGGGGTTGTTGCATTTGGTCGAGATGGGTTCCTTTTACTGGGGACAGAAATATAAAATCGGTCTAAAATATTGCCGTCGTTATTGGGGGAGACTTCCCAATCGAGAGTGAGATGGGAAATATGTCATCAATTCCACATTTCCGCTCCATTTTTTTCAGCACCGAGCCAGCGCTGAACCTGACCAATACATCACCCTCCTCGTTTGTACACCAATTAGACCTCTACATGTTGCCGTTGTGAGGGACGTCGTATAAATATCCCATCCAAATGGAATTTTTATTCTTCTTCTTTCTTTCATTTTTTATTCCTTTTGGAGGAGACTTTGCAGACGACGGAATGGATGTCTGTAGAAAGAGTAACTGCCAATCACTGCCCAGCAATCGATGCGTCCAAATCTTGATATCAAAGAGTCTCTTCACCCACGCGGGCTGTCAATCGAATACACGCGAGCAGATAAAGACGTCGGCGACACATTCCGTCAAAGTCATAAACTCTCTCTCTTGCGAAAACGATCGAATGTAGCAGAAAAATATGCAGAGACTTGTGACAGTGAGGAGCTAGTGATCCAACGCCCCCGTCACTCGAAATAATCATTTCATTCACTTTAAAGAATTTAAAGTCGCACAGTTCAACTTAAAACTTTAAAAAGAAACAATGACTGTCTGTTGTTGTTTTTTTAACAAATGCTGTTTATTTCAAGTCTTTATAGCAATAAAAAAACTAAAGAAAACTTATTTGCAATCGAAAGGAAAGAAAGAAATAAAAGAAATTACAAAAATCACTTTTAAATAATTTACACAATTTTATATGTAAAACGTTATTCCCGAAACTTTAATGTGGAGTTAATGTTTTACATGTATAATTGTTGAAATTGTTTAAAGTTACAAAATCTAAATAATTTTAAATTTCGAGAGATAAAGTTCAGAGTTTTCTTTGAATCAATTAATTGGAAAAGAGCTCCTAAAAGAACATGGTTTTAAGATCAAAATAGATTGTAAGAGTGTATCCATCGTCAAATAAAAATGACATTTAATAACCAACCATTTTTTAAATGACAAATCCCAGCTTCTGTTTGTTTTCTAAACTAAAACTGTGGAAAGGAAAAGGATTTGAAATTTTTTAAAGATAACAAATAGCCTCTGAATTCCTAAGAATGGAAGCCAAGTTAACGTTTTCTTTTTTAAAAGAAAATAAAATAGCTAATTTTTATTTATAGGAAACAAGATTGCCTTAAAAAAATAATAAATATTTGCATTCATTTTATATATATGTTAACGATACCTTTGAGATTACTGCAGGGCCGCGCCAAAGTATGTTGGCGCCGGGATGCCAGTCAAAAGTTGCCACCCCTAATAAACTAAACTAACTAAACTTGGGGCACCCGTCCCCCAAGATGTGCACCCGTGGCTCCCCCGTTTGGCGCGGCCCTGGATTACTGTTACACACACTATTCATAAACCTTCACCATTAATTCGATTATCAAATAATATATTTTACAAATCATTATTCTAGTGACGAAATTAGCAGAGTTTTTATCTGTGATGGCCACACCCTAAGAAGTTTCCAGATATTTAAAATCGAGTATGAATACTAAGACATACGATCACAGCGCCACTTTGCACCGGCTGTCAACAAAAGTGTTTCCTCCGTTCGCCAGCAGAGGGACGCCAGTTGAAACGACTGACGACCGATCTCGGCCTAAAAGGCAGCAACGAACCATCAACTACTGGGAAAAATCTGCTCCATCTCCAAGTGAAGGGCGGGTGGTGGTGGTGGATCGACGGTCCCTGAATGGATGCCAAGAAACGGCCGTGGAATGCTCTCGCCACCTTCACTCGTTGTCAGTCACACTTAGAGGGCACCACTAAAGCGCCGTAGCCAATAAAATTTGTCCGCCCTTTAGCGAGTGAATGGGAAAATCCCTTATCCGTCTCCTCTTTGGGATGTAATTGGGGGGAATTTCTGGCTGCCACCCACCCGGCTGTTGACATTAAAAAGCTGTTAAGTTCGTAAAAGAAAAAGAATGGGAAAAAAATAAAAAAAGCAGCTCCTCACCCGAGAGATCTCTCTATGGGGTTTAAAATGCGTTAAAAATTAGCCCACGTTAAATTAGCTTCAACTGATGCTATTAAGTCAACCTAATAGAAAACATTACTGCGCTTAAATGAGTTAAAAACTTTGGCTTCTGATAAGAACTGATTCATCTGCTTCCTTTAATGGAACTCAGCGTCTTTTATTCGAAAAGAAAATACGTTACCAAGTCTGGAAAAATATTGTCGCAATTTTTAAATGTTAAGAATCTTCATTTAAGTAATAAAAGTTAAAAAACTACATTTGTTTTACTAATAGATTAAGAAACTTATTCAACTGTAAAAAGAAAAACTGACTTGATTTAAAAATCCATTTTATTTAAATATTTCAACAGAAGGGATATAAAAGATTTCCACGAAGAATTTTAAGGTTTACCCAAAACACCGTTTTACGACAGTAATTGAAAATGAGCTATTTTTGAAACATCTGTACATATATGCTAAAGCCAAAGTTTGTATGTTTTCTATACACTTTTACACTATTGCCTGATCGGAACCAAATTTTGCATAGCTACTCTCTACTACCCTGAGGAAAATATAGACTACCTTGGAACCCGGTTAACCACCGGGTGAAAAGGGAGAAATCTCTGAAATAGCGCCACTTATGGATCAGGTGGCGACAATGGGAACTACTGGGGAAGGCTTCCTATGGCTTCAGGCTGCAGACTCCTCATCCCCTCCCCACCCACATCTCCTCCCTGAAATAGAAAGGAGAAACTCCTTCTGTTTCTTTGCTTATATTTAGTTCACTATAAAATGCATGGAGGGTCCACAAGGTTTAAATGTGTATTTTATCCACACATGAAACATCAACTGATGACCATCTTTGCTAGAATGTTGTTCACGAGAGGTAATCGGCGATAGGGAAGGGGAAGGTGGAAATTTAAATATTGGGAATGTTTGTATGTTATCTTGTCTGTCTTTGTTTTTTGGACAACTTTTTTTTTTCTTCATCATTTAAGTTCAATTTAACAATATTTATATAATACTATACAACATTAAGTAGTTATATTTAAAAAAAATAGTTTTTGATGATTCGATTATACTTATTAAGAAAATGAAATTTGATTTTTTTAATTTCAATTTTGCTTATTTTATTAGAAAAATAATTAATTTGTTATAATTATTTTTCTCAATAGTTTTTACTTAAAATTTAGTTTTTAAACTACTCAGAAAAATTTCAAATTAGATATGAATCTAAATTTACGATAGATATAGTTTAAATTAAAGACTATCCATTTTTACGGATACTTATAAAAAAAGAATGAATCATGATAATCGAGGTCTTTTGTCAGAGTTTACTACGAAATTATTTTAAGGTTAAAATAATCAACGAATTTTGAGATATTTTTCTAAAATTTTTCTGTTTTTTTTTTTTTCTTTTTATTCTTGTAATTTTTTTTATATAAAATAAATATTTCGGAAAGACACCAACTTTTATATAAAGATATTATTATTATTATTATTATTATTATTATTATAATAATAAATACATTTCTATAATGTTTGGAATTTTCTTGCATTGTACGTAATTAAAAAAAAAAAAAAAAAAAAACTGAGAAAAGTTATAAAAAATAATAATAATTGGTTCAATACCGAACTTCTTCCTCTTATTATTACCATTTTCCTTTATTATTATTGAAATAATATAAAGTTTATAATAGATTTAAATAGGTAAAAGAGAGAATGTACTAATTTTAACAATTGAGAAAATATTACTAAATCTTACTAAATTTTATTAACAAAAAGTTATTTCTATAAAAAATGTAACTGCCTCGGAATTCACTGCCTCGGAATTCACCATCAACTCGAAACCGAGGGCGGACTATAAGTGCTTGGGTTTGAATCTCGAATAGGCTAGCTCTCTTTCCTCTTTATGCTATCATCTAACAGTAAAGGGAGTTTTATGCAATTGAATTATAAGTTAAGCGCTTATTTAGAATTTACTAAAAACATCAAAATTAGTAAATAAATATTTGGAAAACATCAAAATAAATTGCGGAAAATCACTTTATTGTGAGAAATCTTGTTTTTCAAGTAGAAATACGAAAATGTACAGAATTTAATGCTTTTAGATTTAAAAATCCACAAAAGATCTGGCTTTATTCTGTGGGTAAAAAAACTGGTGATGACTCCAGCTAATAATGAACTGAGCATTCAATGGTGGTTGAATTTGGGCGAAAATAATTACGAAAGTGCGTTGATAATTGATGCACTAATGTCGTGCAATCTATGTATTGGTGAGTAAAGCATAACCGTATGGGTTTTTACTGATTTTTGCTTTTAATTTAATTAATAATTAAAACTGAATTTAAACTCGAGTAGATGATCGATTCGCCAATTGCAGACAGGCATCGCACACTGGAAATTGCAGAAATTACTCTTTGTTTAGTCAGATAATACAATAGCTTAAATATGAACAAGATGCGCTTAACAACTACCTGATGCCTGATTCGAAAAGAATGAAACCTTAACTACAATCCCAGTTGCAATGGCAGTGTACAGACCTTTCCAAACATTCAATCAATGAAGAACAGACAGAAGGAATCAGAACATACAGGAGAATACAAGAAAGGACAAAAAGAAAAATAAATACTTCACACAATAAACGATTTAAAAGACTTAGAAGTATTAACAATTATTATTTATTTTTAAATCTACAATTTATTTGCTCACAATCAAAAACAATCAATTAGTATTAGCATCCTATAAATAAGAATAATAAAGAATTCTGTTAAAAATTTTTGAACTGAAAGAAAATTTTAATGAAGTCTTTAAAGAATTGCTACAAAAACCATGAAAAGATAAACAAAGAAGGGATTTGAGTCTTTTTCTTTCTTTGTTCTAAAATTAGTATGTCAATGAAGCGCTGGGTCTTTTTTTGGAGGAAATCATTACATAATGTGAGCAGATTTGGTTTTCATGAATGTTAAATATTGTAGCACATCGGAGATTTACTTCATTTTTCCAAAAATCTTTTTTTTTTTATTCATTTTTCTTCCCCTTCTTCGCTCGCACGAAAATTTGGCAACATTTCAATTTCAAGAGCAACTCATACTTGAACAATTTTTTTTTTTTTTGGTCACTGTTTTATTTCGGGTTCAAATTCTTTGGTTTCAGTAGTTTTCTGAAACTCTTTTACAATATTTTTAAACGTGATTTTTCTAGTAAAACAAATCATCTCATTCTGCCTCCTTCCACTTTCGCCAGTCAGTTTTGGAGGGGCTAAAACTTGGAGAGGGGGTGTAAGGGTTGAGGGAAAAGCTCTTCGTCCTATGATTGGTCAATGGAAGAGTGTCGTCATCCCAGAGGAGTAGCGTCACTGGCGAGTCCTGCAATGCAGTGCAGGGGGTGGGAGGTGGTATTATCGCAGGAGGTTGGTTCCGGGGGGCGATATCCTAACGTGGAACCAAATTTGAACAATCTTTGAAGGTGAATGAACCGATTCTGATGTTTATAGGGGTGACAGGTTGTTACCAAAAGACATTACAATATCTAAATGGAAAATTATCTTTCACCCATTTGTTTGTAATAAACAAGACTTTATTTACTGTCACTTTCAATTACAATCGCTTTGTGAATTATTTAGTTTTATTTATGCAAATCTTATTTTCACAACGTGGCCACAATTTTCAAAATAGACAATTTAATTTAATGCTTCCTAATTCATATTTGAATGATTTGAATTTTGTTGATAGTAATTCAGTTTTAAATGTAAAACAAAGTTTTCTTAATTAAACAAAACTGACTAAAACTGATAATTGAGATTAAGAATTCGAAGGAAAAAAAAATAGTTAACATCGGAACTGACAACGGAAATGGTTTTCTTTAAGAGAATTTTTTTTTGATTGAGTTTTTTTTTTATATATTAATTTAGAGAAAGTAAGTAAAAATAAAAATTTGCTGGACGTAAATTCTGTTTTCCAGCAAAAGGAGCCTAAACAGCGAAATTATTATTGTTTGCTACACTTTTCTTTTTTGCTCGTTGCTCATTTATTTTAATTTTTAAATTAATAAAGTAGGTTTTATTTTATTAAAAACAAATAAAAAAACCTAACTAACTAACTTACATTCTAATCAAATTAAAATACAATCTGCAGAAAAAATCGCACAATGGTTTCCAAACAAATTTTGATAGTTTTTAGCAGATAACTTTGCGTTGCAAAAGTTAACAGTTTGGAATTTTTCAATACTTTTGAACAATTAACCCTTTTTTTTTTCTTTGTATTTCTTAATGGAGTCAAATGTAATGAGTTTAAATGGCGTCCAAAAAAAAAAGCAAACATCCATTATCACAAAGCACTTGAAAAAAAAATATTGGAGTTCCTTTAATTAAAAAATGTTGTCAGGATAAATAATATGTTTTTAAAGCATTGGCTGAATATAATCATAGTTATTAATAGTTTATTAATCTGGGAAACATTTTTCTCCACCACCAAAGAGCAATGATAGTGTCTAATCCATTGGCTGCATCAACAATGAAAAATCCAATTTGAACATTTTTTTTTTTTTTGTAATTGGTTTTCTTTACTGCATTTTATGTCCTGTAAGGGTTTTATTTCAATCAAGAATATATGTATGTGGTTCCTCTCATTGTAAGGTCCTAACAACGGAACTGATACATTCTTTCTTCCCATTAGATCATCATAGCAGTGAATATTTGGTGGATGCCCAAATTCGTTTTATAGAAGGAGACACCATCTCCGGAGTCGTCGGCGAATTCTGTCCTTAGAAACCAATGTTAAAAACACCAATTTGTCAGTGAAATTTTAGCTTTATTTCTTAAATGTCACCAATAAATAAATGCTTCTATTCTGTAGGCTAAATAAGCTATCTATTTTAACGATTTTTTTTTTCTTTTCAACAAAGCAATAGTTTATCAAAATAAATAATTTATTTTTAGTTATGATAACGCCGATCAGATGGAAACAAAGATTCCTTGAACACAATAAAACCTAAAGAATAATATTTTATTTGTAATTCTATTTCTTTTATTATTATAAATTTGAAGCTATATTTGTCTATAGTTTTTAATTAATATTTTAACAGTTCTGCATCATGATTTAAAGCTTTTATAATATTAAAAATATTAAAAAAAAAATGAAGGAAATTATTATTATTATGTAAAAGTTTCAAACCTTGTTCTCCAGCAAAGTCAAAGTGACGGGTCAGGACCAAAGCACATATTGTCAAGTGTAAAAAAAAAAGTGTGCAAAAATGTTTAGGGATGTATGGTTGTGTCCATAAATTTTCTATGTGTATGTTGTGTTGAGTATCAAGCCTTCTGAAGTTGTGCAAAAGTGTTTTTGTGAAGTCCTAGTGTGCTGAGGCTGTGGTGCAATGTGTGAGGCACCAGATCAGTGGCAGACAGAACGATGGGTACAACACGTACTCGATCCTGCCTCCACTGCTTCTGGAGCTCGTGTACTAGATCAGTGTATTTACTGAACTTGTCTGCGTGAGTTTTCTGCATGTTCTTGCTGATAGGCACTGCAATATCAATGAGATAGGTCTGTTTGTTGACCTTATCAACAAGTGTGATGTCAGGTCTGTTGTGATGTATGGTTTTGTCTGTTTGAATTGGGCGGTCCCAGTATAGCTTATGTGAGGGTGACTTTGTAATACGCTTTATGTACTTGTAGTACGGGACCGTGTTCTTAATAAGTAAGTGTTTGTGTGCTAGCTGTTTATTATTGTTATCATTATGTAAAAGTTTCCAACCTTGGGTTTCCCCAGCAAACACAACATGGTGGATCAAGGACCAAAGCACATTATTATTACTAGGTAATTTCATTATTAGTATATTATCCCAGGTAATGTTTAATGTCTTAATTAGAAAATTATTTAATTTAACAAAATGCCAGACGAGAATTACAAAGGAAGCTCGTAATAAACAAATAAACTTAGAAAGTGCTATTTATTAGAAGTCCATTTTATTAAGTTAGTTTGAACATCTCAGTACATATTTTTAACGATTATATCATTGTTTATATTTGGAGATTAAGAAAAAAAAATGTCCTTTCTTCAGATTTAACACTATATAAGACACAAACAAAGATATGACGTATATATAAATACAGATATGATACCACAATATTTTTTAATGAAAATTTCAGAAGCTAAAGAAAAATTAAAAAAAAAAAGAGTAGGGAGTGAAAGAGGTGATTTATTTTTCAGAAAACAAGTTAATCTGAATAAGAGAGAACTCTAATCAGAAATTACAGCATTTATCTGTACATTACTCTCATTTTCATTTTATTTATTTATTTTCATTATTCAAGTGTCTCCTTTTTTTTTTTTCGTAATAAAATTTAATAGAAAAAAAAAAAAAATTCAAGCTAAATACGGTAATTTTTTTCCCTTAGTAGATAATATTCAGAAATACATTGGTTATTTTTTTTTTTAAGGTATTAACAAATAAAACTTTTTATTTGTTATTGCAATTATGTAAACTTCCTTTGTAAATTCGTCCTGCCTATTATTTTGTAATTAAAAATAATAATAATAATTTTTCTTTTATTTTTGAATACAAAAGTTTTAAAATTATTTGTACAATTGTGAAACGATTAATAAAAATATTGATTAACTACAGACAAATAAGACTGCAAATTTATAATAATAAAATATAATTATAAATAAACATTATTACTTATATTTTATTGTTTTTTAGATCAGTTTTTTATAATTATTGTTTACATCTAATTGGCATTATAAATTAGGAGCATATCTAAAAATAAATAATTTATTTTGATAAACTATTTCTTTGTTAAAAAGAAAAAAAATTAAATTAGATAGTAGACCTATATTTATAAAATAAAAGCATATAATTTATTTATTGATGATATTTAAGAAATAAAAGTAAAATTGGACTGAGAAGTTGGTGTTTTTAACATAGGTTTCTATGGGTCGAATTTGCCGACGACTATGGCTACGGGTGGCGCCCCCAATAAACATTGAAAAGTGCGTTTAGATCTCATCCACCTATTAATTGTGAATCGACCTAATAGAAAGAAAGCATATGTCAATGTTACTCATAACTCTCTAATATATTTCTGTAATTTAAAGAAATCTACTATGGACTATAATAATAATAGTTTTCTTATACAAAATAATAATGGGCGCCGCGCCCCAGGACCTGCAAGGCCTGCTGTTGTACAATTTAACCCAGTAGTTCCTAAATTTTTGTGACTCGCGGCTCCCTTGACCTGCTGCCATTAGGCGACGATTCCCCAATATTATATATATATATATATGTGTGTGTATTATTTGCAAAATTCGTGTGTAATATTCAAACCACGCATAGGGGCATGGCTAAGGATCAATATATTCCTAATGAACCCATGTTCGGAAACGCCCCATTACGGCGCTAGGTTGTCCTAAAGTGAGCCTTTCCGAAAGAACATATCCATTGTGACACTATTCAAAATGTTTTGCAGGCGAGCCCACAAATTGATCTGGGGGTGCTTTTTTTTGTTTGTTTCAATTTTATTCAGTGTTATGCAGTATTTGGGTAATTATTTACAATAAAATAAAAACTAACAAGCTAGAGAAAAACAAAAATCGGAATATCGGTTGTAAACTGAAATACATAGTGTAAACATTTGCAACTACAGTAGCTGAATTAATAGGAAGTACTTAATTGAATTAATTAAATTAGTAGAAAGGGAGTTGCCAAGAGACAGTTATTGCTGTAGAACAAGACGCAGCACACAATTTAGGCAAGTGTACAGAAAATGCACGAACGCTTAAAGCGTATCATTAATAATTAAAATAATAACTGTCCTCAGTCGCCGCGGCGCACAGTTTGGGAACCACTGGTTTAACCTTACACTAAAAAATTGTACTAAATCATGCCTCGGTAGAGCTTTGAAAATCAAAAGGACCTATCTTGAATCTACTGCAAATTACTGATGCAATTTTGGAAAATTTCGAAGCAGTGTTTTAAATTCTTGTTTAATTAAGCATATAAGCGTATCAAATAGAAACTGTATACAGCAAATAGGAACAGGCAACAAGACATCAGCAGTAAAAAAAGAAAAACCTCATTCAAGTTCTTAGATAACGTCTCTTGAAAATAATGATTAACATAGAATGTTTGAATGGAAAAGATAAGCAACGAGAGCGGATGCATTTCAAGAATTTGGAGATTTTCAAAGAACAGGAAAAAGAGTCAAAAGATTCTTTATTACACATTAGAATGAACAACCAAATGTTTGTACGTAGTTTTAAGAAAGTACAAGTTTTGCTAAATTCAAATAATGGTAAAACCATTCAAAAGGAAGCATAAGATATTTGATGAAAGACCAGCAAAGATCAATGCTTTTCTTTTTCAAAACACAGCTCGTCTCCAATTTACAGCATGAGACGCAGAATCTTAAAATATTACTAATCTTTGGGGATTTATAACCAAAACTCTTGTTTCTAATATCCTGACATGCAAATTGTTTTCGTGTTCATTAAGGGTTCCCTTAACATTTCATTTTATCAAAAAGCGAGTAATGAGAATAAATATAATTAAAAAAAGACACTGGAATTCACAGATAGATTTAAGGAGAAAGATTTAAACTTATGATAAGCTGTTTCATTTTGAAAAATTAGCCAAAACAACAAATTCCATTACAAGAATAACACGGCGTAAAATAGAGTACATCTAGTCTAGACTAACAGAAGTTTCTTCACAAAGTTCTTAAACTAAGTGTATAGAAACTAAAAATTTCATTATACAAAGAATTATACTCAATGGTGTCAATAATGTTCGCTCAAAACTCGCATAGAGTAAATAAGATTTCAATTTTTTTTGCAAGGTAAATTTATGACGAAGTGATGGTGAAAAGCATTTAGCAGATTTTTTTATATTCATACAATTGTCATACTTAATCTATATAAACAAGTGCTCCGGTAAAGAATCAAGAATGTTTTTATTCTCTATTGAAGAAGCCTATTAAATTAATATTCTGAAAGACCTTGCAACTTCATCGTCGCTTGCACTGGTATCACTTTTAAACTTTTACAACGGTGCAATGCTGTCTTCTCATTGTTCGTTTTTAAACTCCGTCTTCGTGCGCCCTTTTTTATTTGAAGTTTGCAGAATATTTTAATGTACTCCATTACAATATTTTCATTCAACCTGATCTGTGTAACTTAATACCTTACAGTTTTAATACCATTTAGTAAAACCACGATTCCACTAATGCAAGATGTAAAATGAGAAGTGCTGATGTTTTCAGTGTTGTTGGAGACATTACGGTAAAGATTATAAAATTTCCTATCTAAAATTTCCACTTTATATCTTATTCATAAAGTTTTTTCCTAATTTAATAGAAAAAAATGAGGATTTTTATTTCAATATCTATCACTATACACAAATGACTGAAGATGGAACAAAGTTTCAACATTTGGGAAATCATGAAAATCTCTCTATTTCTATCTCAAAAGGATGATTATTGCAGAATGATAAATGAAGTAAGTTATATATAAAAAAATGTATAATAACTAACAAACTACTAGAAAAAAAGAAGGAAGTAATAAATGTCTTTCGAACTTTATTTTCTTCCCCTCAAAGATAAGAATAATAAGGTGCCGCTTTAACTTGTCTGTCTTTAAAGTACAAATTTTCATAGCTACTTTGTCAGTTGGTTGGCCGTTCTACCTTCCCAAATCAGATTTCGTCTGACGGGTTAAAAAAAAATATGAGAACACTACGACTCTGCTTGACAGACAGATGGTGTCCCATTGCCTGCGCGACACGTCACTTGTAAAATGGCGCGACGAGAGAGAGAATGGAACAGGGCGTCATTTGGCGAACGACGAACTCGACGCTGAGTAGCGTTCTCCACTTTGAAACGGTCGTAAAGGATCCGGAGAGTTGAACTGTCAACGGCCGAACGAGGCAAGCACTGCTGTGCTCTTGTACGATCTGCTGTAGCATTAGGCAACACAAAAACACTCGTACAAGTGTTCCTTCCGCATCACTCCATTTCTTGCGCCTCGGCTCTGTTTGGTGGTCTTTGAACGCCACGAAATCGTCACTCGGCAAGAGGATAAGTCGATGAGGCGAAACAGGAGTGTACTTTTACACCTTCAGTTTTGAAGAGACAGCCTTCCGGCTTGAACAGAGAAGGAAGAGGATTCCTCCAAGTAGGCACTTTTGTCTTTAAGAATTTAGGGTGCAAAGCATGGCACCAATTAATCCCAGCTTTTAAAGGACTTATTATCAAACATATGAAAGCCAGAATAGCCCTGTAAGAAACCTATGGATAGATGCGGCCAATAATAGGCCACTAATAGGCCTATTTTTTACTTTTAGACTCATGTTAGCTAAAATTTAAAGGCTATTAATTTTACTTGAACGAAAGGTAAATAAAAAGCTTACTTTGTTTTCAACCAGAGAAACTATAATGAATAAAATAAAGTTAATCACAGTAAAATAAAATCAAAAACGTTGATCAGATAGTTATCGATTACAGAAAATTAAATTAATTTTAACTACTGGCGTTTAATATCAATATATTTTTCATTCTGTTGTCGTTTTATTTTGAATTTAACAAATGCATAGATAAACTTGACATTAGTGAAAATTAAGTTAAGAAATGGAATATATAGCAATGATGCTATACAAACATACAGCTGTCTTGTATCTTGATTTTCAAAATACAGTAGACTCCCGATTATCCGCGGAGTTGGGTTATCCCGATTATCCGCAATCGCGGATAAGCGAATTCCGCGGATAATCCGAAATAGAACGAAAAAGAACGAAAATCAACACAAAAATGCTTTTAACATGTTTATTTACATTAAAGTGGCAGTACATACATTATAAACAATTACTTTATTTTAATTTACTTGATTTTCTTACTTTTTAAGAAAAAAAACTGGTTAATTGTCTTTGTTTTTTCGTGTCGAAACACGAAAACCCCCTACTTCGACGTCGCTAAATCTGCCTCTTTTATTGTTTACCTTATTCTAGTTTTAAATTATTTTTGTTAATTCCGTCATTTATTGTACGGTAAAAAAAAAATGGAAACCGGAGAGGTCCGCGGATAATCGGGAGTTTACTGTATGTATCAATGCTGATATGGATATGATTGCAACTAAATGATTTCCATATGATATATTGAATGTTCTAATCATAGAATTTCATCATAACTTCAATAAAAAAAATAAAAAACAACAGCGATCAAAGATGGTGGCTTCTTTGTTTGGAGATTTTGGATATCATCATTACTTAATAACCAGCCTAAATTATTATTCATATTCAGAAAATATTGAATGTAGACAATGTATATATTTTATTTAAACAGGGAATGTATGTGATAAGACTCTCAGTTAACCCCTGGACAAACTTATTTGTCAACTACTGGTGACCCAGTTACAAAGTGAAAATTTGAAGACAATTCACAGGGAATTACTTAATTAAATTTTTTTTGTGGTACAACTCAGTTCTCTGCAATAATAACTGGGGTATTTTGAATTCAGCATTGATCTGTTGAATGAAAGAAAATAGAAATACAGATGAAGTAGGAATTATAACGGAAGACAATCAGGATTAACTCAGTAAGTATTCTAGCAAATATTACAATGACTGAAAGAGAAGATATTTATGTCGAGGCTACAAATACGGTTATACATAGTTTGCTTTTTATTTCTCCAAAAAATTCTTGAAATTGAAATAATAATTTTAGTGAAATAAGCTTTGTCTTATCACTATTACTTATAATTTTGTATATTACATTTGTGTATGGACATTGTTATATCATTACAATGTATTGTCTATTAGACATAGTTATAATATTAAAAACACAAACGAAATTTGACAAAAAAATTTTCTTTATAAAAAGACTTTAAAATTAGTATTTCTCTTTTCCTTTACAACAGCACTGCTACAATCACAGACTATTTCGGGCAGATGTACATTAAATATCTTTTAATATACTCTATTACTAACATAGTTTAACTTGTCAGGATAATCAGAATTCATCTTACAAATCTTCTCTGATATTTTATGAAGAAATTCTATTTGATTTTCAAATATTTACCTGTACTGAAATTCTTCAAGTAAATATAGAAATTGTAAGAAGGAAAAAATATGAAGTTCTACAAAAAAATAGTTTATTTATGTAGATTTTTAACGTGTGTAAATTAAGCAACTTAAGGTAAAAATTTAGGCCACAACACATCACCATTTAAAAAGTTTCAACAAAATAATAAAAAATACGAGTAAAATCATCAACATCGAATTAAACTATAAAAATTAATTTAAATAGATAAATAAATAAATAATTTAAAAAAGATATAGGCTATATTTTTTTTGAGTGTGCTTATGATTCATAAGATATAAACTGTTCATTATGTTATTAGCGAAAACACTACCGAGGCTAAGATGTTGCCGATATTATATTCTATTAGCCTAAGTATCGTAGAAAATAAGGTAACGGTAACAGAAAATAAGTTAATGAATTAAACAAAAGTTTTGGTCAAATGATAAAATGCTTCTTTTTTTTAAACAGTATTATATCGTCTGAAGATCATTTCAAATCCAGATTCTAATATACATTTGTAAAATACTGAATTCCTTGAATATCAAACTTCCTTTGCGGAAAAAAATCATTATTCCTACGGTGTTAAAGGAATGAAACTGCCAGAGTGAATCAATCGCGAAATGTAGCTGAGATCTAATTCATGAATAGAATTCGAGAAAGTAAAAGGTTACTTAAAAGAAAAAATACCAAGAGAAGAAAGAACCAAAATATAACTTTGAAATTAGCATAATTAGGAATTAATAAACATTACATGAATATAAAGACATATTTTGAAATCTACAATTAGGAAACTGAATTATAATCATAGAAGTATTTTAATTCCATTAGCAATAACTATAGAACAGACATCTGCTTCAATTATTCCTCTCCTTAATTTATCAAAACGTATTTATTTATCATTGCGGTATAATAAAACACATCCCGAGTTGAGATATATATATATATATATTCTAGCAGTTGTTATTGTAAATATAACGGAAGCAATTTAAGTAATTAAATAACAACGTTTGACGAGATCAGAAGAAAAAATGGAAAGGTTCAACAAAAACTGTGCATTACGTGCACGCAATGCAATCATTTGACAGACCAACGCCGACAGAATTTGCCATTTTTTCATCCACTTCAATGAGTCCCAGCTCTGGCTGAAAAGAAACATAGGTTTACAGAGATCGTAAATAATCATCATCTGACAAAACTAATTCTGTTGGGTAGATCAATGCAATTAGCTCAGACCAAAATGAAACTTGCAACTGCTTCGATTTTAATATTAAAATGCAGATAAGTATTGGATTCAATTATCAAAGGCGACTAGATATTATCATCACGAAATAAACTTTTACAAAATAACTCTCGAATAAAATAAGTGAGCACTGAAAAGCTAAGTTTTTTTCTTTTTTTGATGATTTGTAATTTAAAACGAACTGATGGACATGTTAATATAAGTTTAATAACTGGACTTTGACTGCATTTTTTTTTCATTATAGCTGATGTACATTCTCGGAAACTGAATAACTGTAGCATTGAAATATAAAGAAAAACTAATAGCAATAGAACTCCTGCAAGACTTCTTCGATAAATTGAAGAAGAACTTCGATAAATACAGACAATAAAGAGTTATTATTCTGTCGGTAGTTTTGGCCCTAAATAAAACATCTTTTAACAATAACATAGATACGCTACAATGCAATCACCCTATCCAAACTTTAACTTGATAAAACAAAAGAAAAATACAACACAGCATTATTAGATGAACTACAAAAGAGCTTACTTCAAGGACTTTAAGAAAAGTAAATTTTAAAACAGGTGTACAACATATAAATTAGATCTAGCTTACGCTCTTAAATACGTATAGTAGTTGATGTAAATCAATGTATTATTATAAAAAATAATAATAAAACGCCAACTATTAAAGCACATATACAGTTTTAAAAAGCACAAAATTTTTCAATGTATTATTCTTCAAATTATTTAAGATAATTGTAGTTTGGCCTTTAATTTTAACTTGGTTTTGTATATAATGTTTAATAAGATGTAGATAAAAATTCTAAAATTTCAAATCTGAAATTATATATAAATTAGTATAATATTATATTTGAGTTAAATGAGGAACAGTAATGTGGGCTGTATTCCGAAGTGTCCATAAATACGACAATAATATTTAACTCTCAAATATAAAGTTCGATGTTGATCAGTACATTATTGTTTATGTTCCAATGGGGTTTTTACGTAATGGGCCATTAGAAAGAGCCTACATATATATATAGATCAGATCTAGATTGAGATCTTCATAATTTTAAATATGAAGTTTGGTGTCGATTGGTTATTATATTTCAAGTATAAGACCATAAAATCTCTCTCTCATACACACAACACACTAATTGACCTCAAAAACCTGGAAGACCTGCTTATAGCTTAAATATTCAGAGATGTCGCTTAAATTTAACGCTTCCGTCATCTTTTTGATAGGCAAAAGAAAGGTCGGAGAGATAAACATAGGCCTATATGAAAACTCGTCAAATTTTGTTAATGGACGTCATGGAGCAATGCGGAGTGCGATTGGTGATTTTACAAACTGGAACGTATTGTGTACGAAATGGTTGCCTTGTCAAAAAACGTGGGTTGTCGGTACGACGAGTGACAGAACTGTCCATAGACTGTTTTCAAAGTTTCGTACCGATGATGCTGACATCAACCATAATCCAGGAGCCGGTTGTCCAGTTGTGCGTTAAGGCAGAAAGTGGAAGAAAAAACAACATCCACCGTACGTGAGCTCAGTGCCGAACTTACCATATCACCAGCGATAGTTTCCAGACACCTGGCAGCTATGGGGGTTAAATAACTGGATACCTCGGCTACACACGAACTCACCGAACAGCAGCAGACGGCGTCTGGAAACATGCCTTGCCCTTCAAACACGTGAGGCTAGCACATCTTTTTTTGCATCGGATCCTTACGGTTGATGAAAAATGGTTGCTTTATATTAACAGAAAGCGAACAGGACAGTGGCTCAGTAATGGGAACCACCCAAACAAATATCCAAACCCGACTTCCACACATAGAAGGATCTGTTCATTGTGTGGTGAACTGCCGAGTGTGGTGCATATATGAGTGTTTGCCGTGGGCCAAACACTACAGCTGTCATGTACTGCCTTCAGCTGAACCAATGTCACCAGATATCACGCAACAAACAACCATCTTTCGTCAATCATTTGGGACCCATATTCCTGCATGATGGAGCCCGACCACATGTGTCTCTTGGAAACATACAAAAAATGAACGCCTTGTGGTACGATGTCCTTCCTCACTCTCTGTATTCACCAGACTTAGCCCCTTCAGAATTTCACAAGTTTTGCCATTTTGACAACTTCTTGAGGGGGAAACGGTCTGCTAACCAGGATGGTGTGATTCATGTCATTAGCGATTTCTTAGACCACTTTTGATGCCAGCTTCTGCCACCGTGGCAGTTTTGCACTGAAAACACGTTGGGTACAGTGTATTGATGCCGAGGAAAGAAATTTTTCTGAATAAAATGTACGACTTTGCTTGTAACTGCTGCTTTTCTTATTTGTGTCAGAATCGGCCAATAATTATGAAACGACCCAATATTATCTATGGCTGCAAGAGAAAGATTGAAGTAAATGAAGGGAACATGATTGTGTTTCATCAATGCGAAAATTCATTCAGTTTTTGTCTCTGACTGACCTTTCATTAAAAGCCATCCAGAAAT
The DNA here is from genome assembly GCA_023159025.1 of Thereuonema tuberculata. NCBI lineage: Eukaryota > Metazoa > Arthropoda > Chilopoda > Scutigeromorpha > Scutigeridae > Thereuonema > Thereuonema tuberculata. The sequence goes on along the minus strand of JAFIDM010012231.1, from coordinate 6,006,513 downwards.
CTCATGAACGCGACGATTACAAATAGATACGGAACGCCGAGCTGTACATCGGTGCACCTAGGGAATATCTGTAGTTATTCGTAAACTTTAATACTTTAGATCTCGTTTACACAGTTCAATCTCGTTTTTAAAAATATACTATGTATAAAGGCGAATTAAGTTTAACTCAGTTACATGTATATCAGAAATAATTTATATGTAATTAAATACAATTTTTTTCCAGGATCTACAAATAATTACGTACAAACCACAACTGCGTACAACTGATTAAGTATAAACCAATTTTACTGTATATACATATATAGTCACTGTCCGGCTACTTTAGTAGGTTCACCTACCCAGCAGCGTATTGGGCCTCCTTTAGCCCTCAATACAGCCTGAATTCGTTGAGGCATGGATTCCACAAGATGCTGAAAACGTTGTTGAGGTATTGTGTACCATGCAGACATGGGTGTGTCACGCAGTTCCTGAAGATTTGATAGAGGTTTAGGCCTGGAGCAAACAGCCCGTTCCAGCTCATCCCACAAATTTTCAATCGGGCTGAGATCCAGGACTGAGCGGGCCACTCCAGCAAGGAAGTCATCGCCATGTTCCTCAAACCATCCCATAGTGATGCGGGCTTTGTGCACCGGCGCATTATCCTGCTGGAAATAGCCATTTGCATGAGGATAAACTGTTAACATGTACGGTTGCACTTGATCAGCTACGATGTTTAGGTACGCTCTAGCTTCCTGACGTGCCTCCAGAGGTATCAATGGATCCAACGTGTGCCAGGGAAACATCCCCACCGGCTTGAAGAGTTGTTGTGAGACACAGCATTTGTGCGGACAGCAGGGGTGTACGTAATAAGGTGGCAGTAAGTACAAATGCCAGCCTTGTGGTCAAAATAGAGGCCTTCCTCACGTCTGACACGTCTGAACGTGAATTCGAATTCCGAAATGGGCATGGATGTAGTTTTCTTCTTCTAAACTTCATCTATTTCTTTTTTTGTGAACTGCTATTTACTGTGTAACTTGGGCAACGATTCTTCGGCCATAGGCGTAAGTGCCAAGAATGCAAGCATAGGGAAATATATACATTTCCCTATAATTGCATTCTTATATATATTTCCCTATGCTTGCGTTCTTGGCACTTACGCCTACGCCTATGGCCGAAGAATCATTGCCCAAATACAAAGTAAATAGCAGTTCACAATACACCCGCAGAAATAGATGAAATTTAGAAGAATTTTTAGAATTTAATTTTCCGCATCCATGCGGAATTCGAATTCACGTTCAGCCGTGTCAGACCTGGGGAAGGCCTCCATTTTGACCACAAGGCTGGCATTTGTACTTATAAGTTATTGGATACTGGGATGGCTGCAATTATTGTTACTTAATAAAGTTTTCCACAAATAACAATGTTCAATTTTCTTTTTAAGTCATTCGAGGTTCAGCGTATTAATTATTTATGTAACTTATTACACAGATTGCAATATTTAGATTCATTAAAGCTTAAAAAGTTTTCGCTGAATTTATAGTTTCCTGGTGCTGAATCCAAAAATGATCTGAGTTTTTTTCTCTCTAGTTTTTCACAACGTGCATTATCATTATTAGGCTGAGCATAAGTAGTGTACTGAAATTATAATGAAAAGTTATGAAATAAAGCATCATTTGTGCCAGATACTAGATATATTTATTCAGAAATAGTATTACATTAAACATCTTTACTTTAGTCAGAGAATGTAGAGTTCCCATATTTTTTTAGTAGATCTTTTCTACTAAAGCCTCTACTATTAAATATTTCTAACATCACACCAAATTTAAATGTAAAAACTACATTTAATATGAAAAAGCAAATTTTCGAAAAGATTACACGTCTTTTCTTTTTTAAGCCTAAAATAACAATAAGTTTAAGAACATTACTCCAAATTACATTAAACTCCTCGAGAAAATATTAACAATATTTGAAACCAATACCATTTACTTACAATCATTGTTTTCTTTAACATAATATGTGATACGGCTTAAGCTTATTTTTCTAGTTCCTTAATATCTTGATGGAAACATTCTCCCTGTTCTTCATAACTGCACCAAAATTTTCTTGGAAAAAGTCCAAATGTGCATTCAAAAAGTGAATTTTTATGCTCAAATGAGCAGTCCAAAGCTTTGAACTTTACCAGCATGTTCTCAAAGACGACTAATTAACTAAAATAGCAGTTACCACTGTGATGTTTTTAGGCTCCCTCCAAATCATTGGGACACAAATCTGAAAGCTTTATTTTTACCTTTAGACCAGTTTCTCAGATCCTACGTATAACAAATTTGTATTGATCCTATTTTCATCTCCTAGCTTCACTGCAAAGTAGGAATTTCTACTTTTCTAAATAAAAAAAATCTGTAATGTTTCTTTGATGTTTCTTTATTACAAACGCACCACAAATTTAACAATAATTATCTGGAAAGTTTACACAATCACGGCTAACCCATTTTTGACAACAAAACAAATACACTCAAAATTAACGAGGTTACAAAATGGCAAGCATCCAACATTATTGACAAGACTTTTAGATTGTGTTTCAATTGGCCAAAACTAATAAGGAGTATTTTAGTTCAAAGAAGAGCCATTGTATATGAATCAATTAAAGGTCTGGCAGTTTTATGACAAAAATCCCTAATTTTTGGAGGATAATATAAATTATAAAAGGGGGATTAATTTGTAAGGTATTAATAAATAGTCTAGGCTATTGGCTAAATTATTACTTTTTAATTGTCAAATTCTTGAAACAAAACAATACATCTGTATAATTTCTTAATAAATACATAACGAAAAAACCTTGTGAAAAAACTATATATGATATAAAATTTTTAGTGTGATTTTGGAATTCAGATCACAAAAATACATTCGTAAGAAAGTTTTTTCATCGCAGGCCTGTTGTTATTTAATTTATTTTTTAATTTGCTTATTTGTTGCATTATTTTCCAAAAGGTTGATTTCTACGCTTGCGCATATGCGAAGCTATTAAATTTGTAATGTATAATAGAAAAGAAAGTAACGCTTTAGGAAAATCCTAGTAGATACTATTATTTTGTCGTTATTATCTGATGATAGAATAATAAGAAAAATCTATAAATGTAACAGGTTCCTTTTTGTTGTGTTTCTAAAATAACAATGAAAATATTCAGTGTTGATTGGATATTCGAAATTACCGGGATGTCGAATCCTTGAGGAGCAGAAAAGAATAAAACAAATTAAATGGAACTAATATATAAAGAAGTTTCTTGTGAATAGAAATGAAATATTTTTAAGCATAATAAAGATGTTTTTCAAGGAAAATGATGTTCTGATATAATATTGAAACATACGTGTAGAGTTGAGGAAATTCAAAATGGAATTAAATTTAATTGTCAGTTGATAATTTGCAACAAAGAGAGTATATTTGCCTGTTGATGAGAGTTCAGACAAACGATATTTTTAATTACAAATTACTTTTAGATAGAGAATTTCTTCAGAAAAGAACGTAATAAATTCTACATTTATTTCAGGTTTGCAGACCCACTGCACTGCTTTCCACTGTTGGTGCAAGCATCATTTTTTAGGACCACTGACTGTAGAAATTTAAAACTTGATTCTTTAAGAAAAATAATATTTTATGACATAAATGATCAGAAGAATGCTACTATGGTGACTCAGGTATCTTTGCACTTTAAACTCCAATACTTCAGAAAAAAGAACTGATGCTGCATGTATTTATTTACATTATAAATTTTAATTTTAAAAAGATTATTATTATTATTATTATTATTATTGTTGTTGTTGATGTTGTTATCTTATACATTTCTTTGCTTCTTTAGCATGCAATCATATAAATTTGTAATTAAAAACCAACTTAAAAAATTCAGCTGTATCATGTTTCGATCATTTTGATTCCTGCAATTAATCATAATAACTAGATAATATCCACTATATTAATGAATGAATGATACCAACATACAACGAACACTACCAAACTGATAAAATTACCCAGCCAGGCACACCAAAAGTAAAGAAATTCTTTACTTTTTCAAATACAGACTCGGGTTCGATACATTATTAATAAAAATAAAATTTTCATTATAGTAAAATCTTTTGTGTGTGTTGCTTAAATTATAGTAATAAAAAATGTTACCCAGTTAAAATGTATTTAAAAAGGCTAAAATTACAACATGTGTCATCCCCGTACGTGGATGAAACATGTTTTAATTTTAGCCTTTTTAAATACATTTTAATGTGTCTTACCACGTGGGTAACCTTTTTCATTATTTTATTTAATTCTATTAAAATTTTCCTAACTTTTTCCTTTTTCTGAAAGTTCGTGAGATCAAGAAAACAACAACTTATGAATGATCAATCATAGGTGCTTTTTTGTAAAAGGGAATGAACAATAAATAGTATTTTCATCCTACGACATTTCAAGACTTGATTCAATGATTTGAAACTAGTTAAATGATTAATCAGTTGACTGATTCCAATATCATTCAAATCGATAGACATTCAAGTAATAGTTGGTGGACGTGGGTGGTTTACGAAAACACCTCTCATTGGAAAAATGATAAATGCTTCTTCAATTTCCTGAAACAAAACGATCGTATCCCAATGTCACAGCGTCATTTGTAAAACAAAAAAAGAGATCTATCTGTTCAATAACTTTTAAATTTTACTTTCCTCTAACAATTATCTTTATATCTCGTTTAAGTCACATTAGAAAATCCTTGCGCTGTCAGTTTTTGGCATTTAGGTGAGGATCATTAAAAAGCAAAATCTATATGTAATAGAAAACACACATTCAGGAAAATGAACTTGAATGAACCTTCTTATAATAAAAAGAAAAGTAGAGGAATTAAAATTTCTAATAAGTTATGATGTTTCGGAAATGATAGACAAAGCGAAGAGATACGGGTTTCAAAGGTCATTTTGAGCCGAAAATGTTCTATGACATTTTGTTGTACGTAGTTTTCGAGTTAAGAAATGATTGCTTTGGGAATGGTCCATAATCACAGAAAGCTTAGTTCACATTAGGAAGTGTAAGTAAATAAGGCATTTTCTTTAATCATCATACCTGTTTTTTCAGCCATGATATTTGTTATCCGGATTGCTTTTTGTAATAAACCTTTACCTTATTATATATATAATCAGTAAGTCTCAGTATATATACCTTACATATATATACTGAGATTGAATTATGGTTTAAAAAAACAAAAAACAAAAAAAAAAGCAAATAACAAAAAAGCCAAGTTTTTTCAGAGAAAAACATCATTTTGTGTAGGCTTAGTTCTAAATATAACTACTCTGTTGCGTCGTCAATTTATTAACCCGTGATCTTTGTTAAATGCCAAACGCCCAAACAGAGAGAGACACTTTTAATAACCTTTATGATTATTCTGCTTCAATAATGAAACATCAACTTTGACATTTGAGATATTTTAGAATAAAACGTGAAAAGTATGTAGGCGGAATTACTTTTTTTAGCATACATAAGTAAGGAAAGTACAATGAGACATTTTGTCTTTAACATCTTAGTATATTTTTAGATAAAAACTAACAAACCTGTCAGGTGACCCTTGGATTCTGAGATAATTTTCTCACTTGACCTTTGATCGCGAGCGGACTATCTGTAAAAAGTTCATCTCAATGAGAGGAACAACTTGTCTTTACATTTTGGTCATCTAAAATGAACGGTTTAAAAGTTGACCTTGCGTCACGTGACTTCCGGTTGACCCACGTCGATGAAAAATAAAATGCAGTCATCATGAATATTCTACCTAACATTTGACACCTTATTTGTATTTCTGTCTCTTATGGTTTCGGAGGAGATAGGGCCAGGAAAAACAAAACAAAAAAATGTTTCCTTTTCTACTACTACTATTCGCGAATGGGCCCCAACAGACCATGCACTAGCCACAAATTAAATTTTATCTTAATTTTTCGCTTCCTTCTGTAAGGTAAGAAATCAATTCAATAGGAAGAAATTACAAAGTAACACACTTATAACAATAATAATAATAATAATTCCGTAACATTAAGACTTATTTGTTTCTTAACAAGTTAGTTTAATTTTAAAACTGAAACTTGGAAGATACATTTTTGATTGAAAAGCAAAGAAACAGTTTCAGACACGAAATCAGCAATCCCAGAATTCATCAGCCCAGCGAGATGTGCTTTCGTCTTGCTCACTATCAGCAGCAGCAGCGCCACCTCTCTCTCAGTCTGGTAATCATGAATATTTTATGAAGCGCCTTAGCTTTGGCTGGTCACTGAACAATATTGATTACTACTCAAGGACATGAGCTCCCTAGCGAAGAGACGAGAAGTCTAGCGGAGAAAGTATAATATGACTTCCAAATCCTAGTGTCACGTTTCCTGTAAATACTGTCGTCCAGGTGTGTATCCATCTCTCTAAAGAAATGTATTGTTCAACTGTCGATTCGAGAACGAATTAATTTCATTACCACTTCCACAACTAATGTCATTACGAAACCCACACCTTGTTTATCTCAGTAGACAATAAAACAAGCAATGGAAAAAAAAAAGCATTAATAAATGTTTCTACAAATTTCATTTCATTTTTAAAAGACTTTCTCGCCTCTAATGTTAATAATGTTAACGACGATATTGAATCTATTTTAAATTAATGCCATAATAATGTTTATTAAGATAATCAGCATAGATTATCTTGATTTTCAGTAATTAGTGTTTTTTTTTTAATATTAAATCATTTTATTTGCATCTGCGAAGGAATTCCACTACCTTTCTGGTTTACAATAGCCTATCAAATGTTATTGATTGAAAAGTTTTATCTTATTATAGTTAGGTTGTCAGGAACAATGATAGGAACTTTTTGAAGGATGAACATTTTGACGAAACATTATAATAGACATTAAAGCATTATACATTTTTTCTTCTTTATAGAGTTTCATTTAATTAATATTTCATGGAAATATCGCTTTCTTCAGAATATTAACTATGCTATAAAATTATTAAGAAAAAGGGAATTTCCCATCATACATCAATGAAAACAAAAAAAAAGGATTTTTTCTTCTCTTATTCTATAAAATGTTAGAAACAGCATATTATTACAATTAAATTAAATTATATTAATACAACTTTGTATTTATAAAAACTCTTACAGAAATGTAATTTAATATTCCGAAGAAGTGGAAGACGATATTTCCATGAAATATTAATTAAATGAAAGTGTTTAAAGAAGGAAGTATGTACACTGTTGGCCATTAAAAGTGCAACACTACAAGAGCTAGCAAAGCAGTATTTATTTTACAGATAATTTAAGATATAAGGGGGAAATGATGGGAATCAGTGCGACTTGCCTATTTTGCCACCATGGGCGGCAATAACTTCTGCTACATGGCCGTTGGATGTGAGTTTGGGGTATGTCAGTTTCGATACGGTGGCAAAGTTCATCTGGTGTAGCCGCACGTAGTCTGTGGTGTGCCTGTCGCTGTGCGATTATGGACCAGACGTATTCAATAGGCGACGGATCCGGTGAACGCGGTGGCCATCCAGAAATTGTTGAATGTTGCGTGCCACTTACCATCCCGCATTATCCTGTTGGTAAGTGGCCCCAGACAGGCCCTGAAGATAATAGACAAAAACAAGCTCCAACACCTCAGAGATGTAACAGTGGCTCTTCAATGTAACGGGAATCCATACAAGGAGCGAGTGGGACTCGAATTTAATGGCACCCCAAACCATACCATAACGCCGCGGTATGATGATCCGGTATGACGATGCATAATGCAGGACTCACTCAGTCTTGGATGCCGCCAGTCAGGGATGCGACCATCATGCTGCTGCAGATAGAAGTGGGATTCGTCAGAAAAAGAACGTTGTCATGCCATTTGTCCATCCATGCACGGCATTCTAGGCACCAGACGACTGTGGTTTACAGTCAAAGGTAGCCGAAGCAATGAGTGCCTTCTCTGATGCTGCAGGCGACGTCGACTGGTTGGTTGCGGGGACTGGTTGCTGTGCAACACACCTAATGCTTCAGCTAGGATTTGTGATGTGACTGTACGATCCGTAATAGCCATAGACACAAGATGTCTGTCTTCTCGTTCGGTGGTGTGACGTGGCCATTGGGGTCGTTCAAGTCGTGAGTTCGTCCTTCCTTGACCCAACGATATTCCATACACCAATTTCTTAAAAGGATACTCCGCATTCTCGATATGGAACAAATCTCCCGCGATCAAAGTCGGAAACTTGCTGATGAGGCATATTTAAGCCATCTGTGCACAAGCACGGCGAGCAAACACAATTCCAATAATGCACAGCGGCTCTCTGTTCTCCTCTTTTCCAGGGATGGTTACTGACTCACATTATTTGCATATGTGCTTTGCTGCTAATCATTTACATATGTTCCCATGATCCACGCATATAGCGATAACTTTCGGGTCGATCGGATACGTTTCTCCTAGTGTTGCACTTTTAATGGCCAGCAGTGTAAAATGTTTTAAAATTTCAAATAGCAGCAAACTTTCAGAAAGGTTTGAAAGGATTCCGGGAGGTTATGGATAAGAAAAGAAAAAGAACTACCCTAATTTTACTAAGAAATATAGCATCAGGAATCGAGGTGAAACATCACCAACCAAGTAAACCAAGTAAAGATCAAGATTTCAAAATTTCATAAAAAACAACAAATAGACAATTGAAAACAGTTCATGTCCTACAGACGACTATTTTTCACAAAAGCCTAAATTCTAGATTCTAACAAAAAAAAAAATAAAAAAAACTTCTCAAATGTGTTTTGAAATCTTAAGCATGTCAATAAAGAAAGATCAGCAAAGGGAATTTAAACAAAACAGTTGAAAGAAATAAATACTTCAAATGTAAAACAACCTCACACTAATGCTATATTTACAACTTTCCAACTTAACACTTTAGGCTCAGTCTATTCCAATAATTTCGACAGTATTAGAGTGGTATACATTGTCTTCATTGATAAGTTAATAGCATCTTATTTACAAGCAAACTCAATCTAACAGAAATGCAAAATTCTTTATAGACTATTTTTGTATAAAAAATAACGAATTTACAATCTGCTACTGAATTATACTTTCAATAAAATCATATAATGCCAATAAAATCTTTCTCGATGTAAATAAAATGAAATGAAATTAGATTTGTTGATAGACTTCAAATTCTTTAGTTACTCTAGTCAGGGGTTTCCGTTTTGTTACCTTTCATTGACGAAAAAGATAGTCCAGGTAAGGAACTACGATAAATTCATGATTTTGAAAGCTTAGCAATCCATGGAAAATCTCCAGAATATCTCATTATTAAAAAAATTCTGTACTCTTTTTAAATGTCAATTAAATTCTTAAAAATCTTGATTTAAAAAAAAAATAACTAGCTTTAAAAGGGTCAGAAGTATTTTTTTTTTATTTATTTAAAACAAAATCTTTTGATGTTATTCGTAAGTGGAAATTTCTTAATAGCAGTACTGTCGGGTGTATTTCCAATGTCACACTGCGAAGTAGTGCTTTCCTGCATTTCTCTGCGATGGGGTAAACTTCTATTTAAGTGTGGGGCGTGCGGGGAAGCATCGGGCAGCTAATGTGACATTAGGAATGCCACCCACAGTACATCTGAAATTCTCTTTGGATGGACTATCGTTAATGAAAATTTCCGTTTCTATCTTTTACCTTTCATTATTTTGTGATAGCAATTCCATTAATTCAATGACGGGTCTTTTCCCATCCAAGACAATACCACATTTAAAGATCTATAATAACGCTCCAAAGGTCAAGATTTTAGCCGTATTGAAGAAGAAAGTTGTGAAAAAGATGTTCCATTCAGTCGAGAGTGCAGTTGACAGTTTCACTTGATAACTAAAGAAAGTTATCTTTCAAAATCACAACAGATAGTTTTGCTCCATTAGAAATACGGTAAGAGATATTGATTCTAAAAGAAAAGAAAGTGCTAAAAGAGATAACTAAGAATAAATTGTAAATTTATTTATATTTATTCATATTTATTGTAAATAGGATTGTGAATTTATATTCTTTAATAAAATTGTGAAGAAAACCTTATAATATGAACTTTATATAATGTAAAGTTATAATATGTATAACTTCATCTGGATTTCTACACAGATTTGTAACAGGACCGAAACTGATTTAAGTTACTAAAACTTCAATTGGAATTGAGTCTTAAAAGATCTCAGTGGCCCCCGACATTAGACCTATTCCATTTTTCCACTGAAAGATACATTATTAGTCAATGAGCACAAATTACAGATTAAAAAAAAAAAAAAGAAATCAGAGAATCGACCCTAGAACAATAACTTCATTAACTAGGCTTTCAAACAATAAACAGATTCATCAAGATAATCCACTAATTTTAAGGATAATTTATCGTACTAAAGTGATGAAATGACGCAGAAATTAAAAATATCTGAGCTTTCATCGTTGAGATTCTGGGGCGATCGATAATTTATTACGTTTAACATCTTTTAAAAGGTATTCTTCGTGAATTTCATCACTATTCTGCAACCGGTTTGAAGTTGGAGCAATTGGGTGACTTATACTTTCTTCAAGAAATGTATTAGATTTTTATTTGAAGATTTCCCATCATGACAATTTATGCTTGGGTTTAGAAGAACGGCAAACATCCTAGTTGTTTGGAGCTTTTAAAAATTATGTTCAGTGTAAAAGTACTATATGTCGTCTTCTAAATTTGTTCAAAATACAAAGACAGATTATCAGTTTTTGTACCAAACTAATTTTTAATATTGTCAGGTCTTTTTTTTAATAATTTCCTTTTATTTTCATTTTCTGTTGACATAAAGAAATCCACTTATTTCAATCGACAAACTCTTTATACGAAAACTATTCTTTATGATTAAATAAAAGATGAAGACTCTTATGAAAGCAGACATCGAATAATTTTTCTAGTCATTTTTCTAGATATTAAATCCAATTTTACATTTTACGAAAATATACGAAGAATTCTATGATTCTTGCATCAGTATTCGTTAGCTCACTGTTCAAATCCATGTTACCAGGGATTGTTAAGTTGCTAAACAATGAATTAATTTATTTCAGTCTTTTATAAGTTACTTCCTGTCCCGCTTGTTATAAAGAGACAATATCGTAAGAATTTCCACTGAAACCTTCCTGCAAATGCTCTTTCCTGTCGCTGAAGTCATTCAACCATTTTTTATTTGCCATTTACTTCTATTCTTATTATGTCGGCGACAAGTAAATAACACGTTGGGAACATTTTGTTCATATTCTGACCAGATTACTTCAAGTTCTGAATCTATTTCAAAAAGGTTACAAAGCAATAACTGTTCACACCTTTTAACGGAAACTTTGCTACCAAAACAAAGTCATTTTTTTCCCTTAACAATAAAGCCATTCGGGGCCGTCGTGTGACATCTAGCGCCCTCATCCACCGACTATCATAACCTTTCTGTCAAAGGAGCTCAATTTTTCACCACTCGAAGCTCCATAAAACTGACAAAGGCATCCTTGAGACAACAGTCGAGCAGTGAAATCGTTCGGTGTCACCACATTAAAAATCAATCTATAAACATTGGAAATGAATTCTTTGTGCCCGAGTCCACTAATAGATTACAAGTGTAAATGAAAAGTGGATCAAGATAAAACGGAAAACATATGATAGGCATTTCAACAATACTACACAGATTCCAGCATTTGCTTTATTTTAATTACAAAGGTAAATAAGAATAAATAAATAAAAAAGAGATACGGAAGACCAAAGTAAACACTACTGAATCTCTGATCGCTAAAGCGATCTAATCGAGTAAAGGTAAATTTTTTATACTTAGAACGTTTAAGATTAATTTCATCTGAACTATTTAAAAACAAAAATGTTGTAAATAGATTTTACTACAGATGAAGAAACTTATTTCTGTGAATCTCATCTCCATTCATATGCTTTTATTCATTGGAAGTTTTGTTAGAAAAGCTTTATGGGTAGCTTTTGTGGTTATTTTGAGTAACACTGTAGCAAAGGACTTGGTTTACAAGTTTGAAAAACTAACGGAGTCCTCAAATAATGTGAATGATTGCTTCTGAAAGTCGTTATCTATTGTGACAAACGGAAATGCGTGAGAAAGTTATTGAGTAGATAAGTGCAATCGGAAAAGAAGTCATAGCTAAGTCACCGTTCTGAAAATCCAACCTCTCTGACACGGATGAGGAAAATACAACGGATAGAAAAGAGAGATCTTAACGATGTTGATCACAAATACCTGACGAAGGTAATTCGCTTCTGGCTGATAAAAGTATGAGATATCTGTCAGGTACAAAAATCTCAGGCAACAAGTTTCATTGGATATGAATATGCTGCTGTTTCAGGAAAGGTCTTCACAGTTAAGAGTCTGATGTCCCACCATAATCAGTGCTTACTTCGTTACACATACAGAAAATGAAACTATGACATTCCCAATGTCAAGATTTCTAGAATTTTACAATCAGAAGATATATTATTTTTACCAAAACAATCATCTGACTTTTCAAGATCAGTAATTTGGATGGCATCATTTGATTCGCAGTCAAAGGTCGTAAAATGAAACAACATTTCACAGAATGAGCAAAATTCACAATTTCCCTACACTTCCTGAAATAACTGCTACAAATAAATCCCTCAATCAGTCACGAACTAAATAACGTTATCAATTTCTGCAATTATCTGAAACTAGGACTGAAGAATGAAGGACAACAGTAAACAAGCTGTTAATTAGAGATTCCAAGGAAAATCGTTATATATCTTTTACTACCGGAATACAAAAGGTTACTGCTTACTTTTTCATTGCTAATTTGTGTGAGTTCTATTATAAAAATATCTTAAAGAGAATGTAATCTATTATAGACATCCTGAATTTTCTAAAAAGGCTTCATTCTCTCTCTAAAACTTTGACCACTATGTAAAATAAGTGCAGGCATTATCAGTCAGAGAGTAAAGCCCATTGCACATAGATCGAAAATCGGTCGGTCGGATCCATGTGCAATGGGCTTAAGGGGAGCGTTTGAGACCAAAATTATCATATTGAAATAAAAAAGGTAAAGTGAATGAGGGTGTTTTGGAACACAATTAAAAATAGTCCAAAATTTACCTATCCAATTTTCGGATCAATTTGCAATGGGCTTAACTTGTGCATTCTTAATTTTTTCTAGACTTTACATACGCAGGGAATGCAGCATGTATATCCTAAAAAGATTTAATATTAATTCATTAAGATTATTAAAATGTTCAATTTAATTGACCCTTTTTTTTCGTTTTTTACAGTAAAAACAGTGGGGAGCTGTATCATTTTTCACACTGATACAATCCCTATTTTGTCACCTGATTTCGCAAAAAATGTTTTGGATAATAATGACTTTTTCAGTTAAAGTTTAAGATTACTAAGAGAGAAATGTGAGAAGAAAAATATTTATAACATATCACAGAGTTGAGAAATGGGAAAACATTGATGGAGAAAAACTAAATTTCAGAGCAAATCGCACAGAACCACTTACAAATCAAATAATTCATCGAATTCAGTTTTTTAAGAGTGTTCGCAAAAGAATCAAACGATGAATATTTTTAAAAATAATGTCGTATTATTATCCTTTTTTTTTTTTGAAACAAATGCCGCAAAAAAATTCAATATGGTTCGAAAAAGGTTGATGTATTCCAAAAGATATCTTTCATTTATTGATTTCTAGTTAATTGAGTTACTGAAAATACTCAAAATACTGAATTACCTGTGCTCTTAAAAAAGAGCATTTGTAAACAGAAGAGGAAAAAAAAATCGCTGACCAGTTGAGAAATTTGGACAACCTCTGTTAGAGACAGAAAAGACAGTAGCACTGTTTGCCAAGTAACTTACTTATTTCATTAAGAGTCCATGTCTATCCAAATTAGAAAAAAAAAAACCTGTATTAAATAAAAATTGATTTAAAAGAAAATACCTCAGAGATTTAAGTATCCACTGTCATATTAAGTTTAATTCTCAGATAATTTACAGAAACTTGGTGCTTTCATTTACAATTTAAGAAAAACTAAAAAGTTCTTGGCAAAAATCTTTCAACAGAATTGACCGGAAGTTTTTTCTTTCCTCGCGAAAGAGATTCTTAATTACGATTAAACAAAAATGAAGATGAATTCTTTTACTTTCGTTATTTAGTCACATGATCTGCTTGGTTCTTTGTTTTGAGTTTATATATCTACTGAAGAACTGGTAAACTGAATTAGAAAGATGATGAAAACTGAATGAATTTCGGATTTAAGTCTATAAAAGTCAATGAAACCAGACTGCGGAAATGATGAATACTCCAATTCAATGGGGAAAAACTTCATAGATATTCAAACGTACATAATATGTTTAAACGTAACTTATATGTATTTTTTTTCCTTTAATAAGTTATAATACTGTTATTAATATTATGTCCCTTTTATTACATTATAATTTATACTGTAATTTGTACATTGAGTTACGGATGGAAAAAAGCTGATAAGCATTAAACATTACCATTTATGTCTGTATAAAAAATTAAGAAAAAATTAAATAACATTTGCCACTCGGTTTGGTTATTTGAGAAGCTAAAAATGAGAGATGTGATAGATGGAAAATAAATAAATAAATAAATGATTTAGATTAAAACAACACAGAAGACAAGAACATTTAAAAAGTTTTTTTCTTTTTTTTAAAAAAAACAAAAACAACTTAAAATCCCAGGAGCCTTTTGGGTTCCTTTGCCGAAAACCCCTCTTCAACACCTAAAAATCGCAAAGGAACACGAAAGGCACCTGGAACTTTAAGTATTTTTTTAAAAAAAATTAACTTTTCTCTTGTGTATTGTTATTTTTAATCTAAATTATTTACATTCACACACGTAAAAATCCTTTTATTAATCAAATAAGTAAATAAATAAATAAAATGAAAAGAGATAAATAATATCTCTTAATTCATAATATTTAAATCTGTAATTAGAGGACACTATTAAATACTATTGAAAGCCTGTTTATGTAGAAGTTTATAAAAACGTAACATTTAACTTCGGGATTTAATACTGCCTCTACTTGAACCATTCTGCTGTTTCTTATAGGTCGAAATACTTGATCATCTTATTTTTCATCCAGAGAAATGTTTTCATCAATAGTGATCTGGCAACCGAGGATGCCATCATTACCATATTCATAAGATAAAAAGCAAACACATTCGTATTTGATCTTTATCAATAACCACTTTCTTTTCCCCGAAGTATATTCTTTTTTGCATCGTCATTTGTAACTGCTGACTGCTTCGTTTTAACTTGTTTTATTTAGATACTGAGATATTTGGTTACTTTTTTTTTTCTTCTTCCTAGTCTACAGGTTATTTTAAATACAGATTTTATATAGAGATCACTACCGGAAGTTAACGCTTTACAAATGCTACATTTTAAGAAATACATACATATGAGACACACATAAATTGTTTTAAAACTTATTATTAAAAATTAAAAAATTAAAAATATATACAATACATCCATGGACGGTTTCAAGGATGTATTGTATATATTTTTAATTTCTTAATTTTTAATAATAAGTTTTAAAAAATTTATGTGTGTCTCATATGTATATATTTCTTAATTACTAAAATAACACACGTTAAAGATTTTATAAATGCTACATTTTGTATCTCCTGTGGTAGCAAAGAGTCACATCTCTCTTATCCTCAGAGTCAAATATCCCACAAACTTTTACAAACGTAACGTTCACCTTGTGAGCGATTCCAAACTACAGTATTTAATTATTTTTGGCCAATAAAATAAAATAATTAACTGATCGTTTATCTCCGCAAAAAGAGTTTCGAGCGGGAAATTTTAACATGTTTACCAAGTCGCTTTAGGTAGAATTTGAAACAATTCGGATAAAAACAAGAATTTGCAGAATTATTCCATTTAGCCTCAGCTGGAGTGACAACAAGTCATCTTTGTCTTCTACAAAGAGGGCATCATATCCTATACAGCATCATATCAGCTTCCTATCAATGACCTTAGACTTTCAAAAGTTTCAAAATTGATAAAGAAATAAAAATTAACAAACAATCAATTGAATTCACTTTTAGAATACTACATAAGTCTTGATTTTTTAAAGTATTTTTAGGTTGAATTACTATAATTGTAGATAAAATTTAAAGTCATAGTAATTACTAATTTTATATAAATTTCGTGTTTGCAGTTCAATTTTAAGTTCAAGATATAAATCCACTTAATCATCCTTTCATCTAATATGGTTTATTTGATAAAAAAAAAAGATTGAATCACAAAAACACTTGCAAATAATAAAATAATTAATAATATTAATAAAACAATTTCCCGAAACTGAATTAATTTCCGAAATTATTGATCTTGATTTAACGAATTGGTTTTCAGAATGCTATGCTTTCTTTCTTTTTTTTCTTGTTTAGATTTAAACAGCGTTCACTGATTTCGTCTGATAGAAAGCCAGAAACGAGTATTTCTTTTTTTTGGGGGGGATATAACTTAAGATTTAAACAATAAATTCATAAACAAATAATTAAACAAAAAAAGATGATTTCAAATTCTCAATTGTCAGGTACTTGCTTCGTTAATCATTATAAAGTTACTTAAAATTTATAAATTATTAACAACAGTTTTAATGGATAATTTAATTCTGCTAAATTTTACAGTAGTTTTTAGCTCAAAAATAGGTTTCCACTAAAAGAAATAATAGTTAAGTAAAAACTAGGTTTTAAGTTTCCTTGACGACCTCAAAAACAGAGATAAGTAATGTTGATATTAAAGTAATCCAAAATATTTATTTAAGAAACTATTTTTATGAATCGAATCAATGAAGGATCTGATCGACCTTGAAATGGTTTCTAGTTGCTTTTCTTTGTGATTTTATAAGTAACTTTTTTTCGGTGTTTAATATTTTATTTTAATATTTTACCTCCATAAGATCATAAATACTTGGAATTACAATCTACTCAAATTTTATTTCCTGTCAACTTTTTTTTTTTTATTTATATCAAGAATACGATTATTACGTTCACTTCATTTAATGGTGCAAAGATGTTGTGAAAAGAAGATAAACCATGTCATCATACAAACACGTTATTTTTTGAGATTATGCTTTATTTTATTTTTTTTTTTGAAATATAATTTTTTTTCTGTACTATGAATTTTTAAAATACATTACCATTATTCTTTTTTTAGTATTTTCTATTTTTTCTTTAAGTAATAAGTAGTAAGTAATATTTTCGTTTGTTATTTCGGTTTAAATTTTTTTTTTTTCCCTGAAAACTCTTTCTTTATAAGAACAGAAGATCTTTCAAAGTCATGCATCACATTTGCTCGTTTGCCAGAGGTTTTATGTTTAGCCATTCACAATGAAATGAGATATGGGAATTGTTGCTACCAATGACTCTTCCCATTTACACAAGGTGGCAGCACTGATCAGAGTTGGCGAAGCAGACAGGTTTCTTATTTCGTTGAAAATCGATACAATCTTCAAGAGAAACCAACCATCTTCGATGCACTTAAAAAAGGAATTTAGGAGAAAAATAACCCACAGGAAAAAGAGGGGGAAAATACTTACTTCACCATTAAACAGCAAAACCACAAGGTTTTAAAAAGCAAAATAAAAATTGACATTAGGATTTAAAAGAGATTTTTTTTTTCAAGACACTGAATTTGATATCGTACCTTAGAGCTATTTACGATTTTACATTAATTGTATCTCACCTCTATTAAGATTAATTATTTAAATCAATTTCGGGTTGTTGTTGGGGTTTTTTTCCGGGAACGCATTGTATTTAAACATTTTAAAAATGATTTGATTAAATAAAGCTAAAATATAAAAGAACTATATTTTAAGTTTTAAAATTTTTATTTATATTTTAAAAATGAAATTGGGAAACAATCAATCAATCAATTTTATATTTTTAATTTTTAAATGCTTTTTTTATTTTAGATCTTTTAGTAAATCTTCAATTATAAAACAATTTAATTTTATCACTGAAAAGTATTTCAACTAAAACAAAATACTGAAAGGTAAAGTTTTTACAATTTCTAGAGCAGCTAAAAAGCAAATGTAATAATAAATATCTTACCATCTTATTGAAAAACAAGAAGAAGAAATATTCAATTTGAATAAAGAGCACTTTGACATGTCTTTACTTCGAAATGTTTAGAACTTTCCAACTCACATAAAAAGTCAGAAAATAATAAGTAATTAATATCAATAATTAATTCGCTTCCATGAGATTTCGAAACCAATTCCAAAGAGAAGCTGACATCAAAGATTGACATTAGGCTCATTTTTAAAAACACTGAATTTATAAATTTTCCCATTTTCGCATGATTTAGAAACATTTATCTAAATAATACATTTTCTAAGATTTCATGTAAAATTGATATTTGATATACAGTGCAAATTATAAATTATTCTTCTCTAAAGCACTACAAATTCTACTGAATGTTTTGGCAATATGCAGTTTAATATATCATCAAGTTTTGTATGTTTACGTCTACAGATGACAAAACAACGAAATGTCACAAAAACTGAGTAGATTTTTTTTTCTAATGAACGTCATTTATTAAGTTTTTTTGTTGATCCATTGTTTACTTTCATCACTATTTTCAATTCATTTCAAAGAGATCTGATGAAAATATTTCGATTGCGCAAACTTAGGCAGAAAAGAAAGATAGGAAAACGATTTGTTTCCTATTTTTTTTAAAATTAATATGTTACTAAATCTATAACTGTCTACAAGTTAAGACTTTTAACAAAGGCAATTGTTTTAAAACTCTTGTTAAAAACACATTATTTGTTTAATTCATTCTTATTCTGCTTTGGTGAAAACCTTCTTCGAAACTGGGAATCTAAAGATCAACAGAACATGCTAAAAAGATTAATGAAATTTTAAGTACTTCTACAATCCACAATTTCTTAGGTTTTCCAGTCTATGTACCTGAGTGTGAAGTATTTCTAATTATTACATTATTTTTTTTACAAAGTTATTTTTGTCTTGCGATCTTGTATTTTGTACAGAATAACTTAAAAATTTCCGACTCTAGCTGCCATGGCCATAGACCTTTTAACTATCATCCTCTAAACTATCCCTGACGTTCTGCAGCGAATTTCAATTTCATCTATTTGGAAAAAAAAATTGAATTTAATTTTGGAAACATTTACTAAAATTAACGTAGCTTGAATATGAAAGTTTTGTGTTGAATTCAGCAAAATTCAACACAAATTCATGTCCTTTAATCTGAAAATTTGTTGTCAGCTTATTGCTTCTATTCGAACAAATAGTCTCATAAATCTGAGCATTTCTATAGGAATAATTTTGAAATGAGCGTCAGAACTTGTATATAAAATATAATATTTGCTTTTAAGACGCAATGACCATCTGCTGAGTAAAATCCAAGTAGAACACAAGTTGATATTTGAATAAAAAAAAATAAAAATAAAAAGCAAACTAATTTCGATATATTTCACAACGGATACTAGGTCTTATTCTTAACATCTTATTCTTAAATTTGGCAGTTAAACACAAATTGTAGCTTTCATTTTTTTTCTTTGTTTTTGTTTTGTATTTCTTGCTCTCTTCAAATAGGCAGACTTCACATCTAGATTTTCTCATTTGATTTATATTTTGGGGAACAACTGTTATGTTTACATCAAACAAAACTAAAAAAAACAGATTAAAACGAAAACATTTGTTTCGTCTACCAAATTTACCTCTGGTAATCAATAGGAAATAATTTACTATCGGTTAATTAAACTGAGTTAAATTGGAAGCGATGAAGTTCAAATTTGAAGTATTTTTTTCTGCTATGGTTTTGTTATGAATAGTGGTAAACACAAGGTTAAAGGAAGATGAGAAACTTAGAATAATGATTATAGGGCTTTCTTGTTTATTTGCTTCGTTTTTTATTCAATTTCATTAATATTTGATAATGCTACCTGTCTACTTCGTGTAGTCAATCAGTCATTTAAAAGGTCTTTGCTGCAATGAATGTAGCCAGTGTCAGTGGACTTGACTTCTGTGAATCATAATATTATTTTACGGGAAACACGGTTAAACAAATTCCCAAGTATAGACAACAACGCATTCTAATCGACTTCAGGGATTTATTAATAGAATTAATGCGATCGATTCCACCGAGTGACGACCTCCCATAACTCAACACACGCTGCGCAATTTCATTTACTGCAAAATAAAATAATCTAGCAGCTCTTCACAACCCACTAATAAGCCAGTGAAAATTAAATTCTTTTCTAACGTTAGAAAATATTTTATTTTGTAATGAAACTTTAAAGTAGTTAAAATCAACTTACATCAGATTTATTTTATATGTTGTCCATGTTTTATTTTTCTTATCTTTTACAGATCTTTTTTCCATCTTTTTTCTTCATTAATTATTGGTTTTATTGTCAGCCATTAAGAATATTTATTTGTGTGTAATTATGTCGTGCGATTTTATAAATTAAATTGTATTTAGCAACAGCTGATGTTTAAATGCCTTTTACAATATCTGTTTATCTTATACTAAAATTTCCTTGTCTTATTATGCCTTATTAAATTAAAAGTTCCTTTTTCCCGTATTTTCAGAGCTCGTGAGATCTCTCGAATAACTTTTATTTTTCTCTGTATTCTGCCGCATCCTAAATTCTCACGGGAAGAAACTGTTAAATTCACAGGAGAAACGAATCTGCTATCATTACTGTCTTCTCTCGAAATTCAACAGAGACAGAAGAAATGGTAGAAGAATTGCGGAGTTGGACAGAAACATGTACTTAATCAGTGGTGATGTCTGAATGAATCCGACTGGTGGAGTGCCTACCGCCAAGTGGGTTTGGGCCTTGCAGCAGGTACTCCGCACAATCTGGACAGTAGCACCTTCTGAGAAACTGAACTCTAAGTTTTTCGTGCCCACTCGGTGTCTTTCAATTATAGCTTCGTTTGTTCCATGACTTTAGTGAATTTCTGTGCTTTCATCTGCGTGTGTGCAGGTGACTGAATGGGCTCCAATTCTTCGGCAGTCAAAGGAGACCAACTACATTTTGCAACATCGGCCGTCATTACTTTGGAATACAGGCGAACTTTGGAATACTTTGGAATACTCAGCGAACTGAACAGTGAAGATTCATGGCAGATTAAACTTGAACGAAGGAGATCGACGGACTTACCCGCAACCGCTCTACCTATACAAGGGGAAGTTTTTTTTTCTGTCATGCCATCATTTGACCTAGAAATGGCCAATGAGAGGAAGCAACCATTCCCTAATGCTTCTTCTATGGATTTGAAACCAGCTCAGAGTTTCAGTGTTGTGCTTCTTTTACTCCGAATGAGACCCAATATTTCAGCAGAACTGGAGAACAGAAGTTTTACTTAAGACTAATTACAGACGAACTTCAAGGATCTCTGAACGAAACAGAAATTGATCCGTGGCGATTCCCGGTTTTCCTTTCTCTCTCTTGGGAAAAAGCAGTTTGAGTAATTTCATGGTTATTTCATCATCTACGTCAATCTATTTTTTTTTAACTAATTTCTTATTTAGATAAAATTTCTAGTTAAAAAGATATTTACTTATATTATTATCAAACACTCTATTTTGCCAATCAAAGAGAATATTTTATATGTTCTTAACCCTGATCAATTATTTATTCACTATTTTATTTATCTTACAAATTACATTGCACGACACATCGCATTGCTTTACTCAAGGAGAATTTAGATTAGGCTTCGTTCAACTTAAGATTACCATCACTATTTAGCCAAATTTTACAAATGTACAAGGTTCATAATTAAATTTCACATTTCGATAGGCTTTAACTGGAGAACCAATCAGCGGAACGAATTCAGATTTCACATGAGGACATCCGTGGCGCAAAAAAAAAAAAAAAAAAAAAAAATATTTCCGAAGGTGGCCGCTGAGGTGATCTATGGCGCTGCAATACTGTAGTGGACCAATCAAATGACAAATCATATGTCATGATAAATGATTGAAAACTACAAAAGCAGACAGATGAGGAATGCATTATTTAATTGGGTAATGGCAATGTTACCAATGTTACCATCGCGTACTTCTTGTGAAGCTGTTTTATCAAAATAACAACTGTGTTTTAACAGCATTGCGAAAGTTTAGGACACTTTCAGTAAAGGGACTAAAAACTGGCCCTTTGACCGCAAATGGTGTTCGAAAAATGATCCAGAAATTTGAAGAATAAGGTTTCTTATAAGAATAAGAGGAAGGAATACCATCTACCAGCAGATAGTGAGGGATGTAGTCACATCGATAGAGGAAGAAAGGATGGCAAATATTGTGGGAAGCAGCAATTCACGGCGTGTTGTACTGTCATTCGACAAACCTGTAAGCACTGTTCACAAAGTTCTACAACAAATTTTGCATTGGTACCCCTACAAGATCTGTAATATTCAGCAATTACTATCTCCCGACAGAGGTGTATGTGAACATTTGCCCTGCAGTTTTTTGCTTGAACTCAACTGTAAAGGCTGCTACACACGATCAAGCATGCATGACAAGCATCATGCTTAATCAAGCATGCACAAATACCCCCTCGCCACCACACGGTACTGTATGCTTGACAAGCATCATTTTGTGTTTGAGATCTGTCGAGTTCGGACGACACTTTGCTCGCTTTGGCTGCGTGTGTCCTGATTTCAAAAAGGACAAAAAGAAAGAAGAAACGTGGGATGTGGTGTAAAGACTGGTTATTGAAAAGAAAAACCTATTCTCACACTAACTTACTAAGTGAATTGGAAATATATCCGAATGATTGGCATAATTATCTGCGAATGAACGACGAAACCTATTTGAATCTTTTGTCACTCGTAACACCCATAATTAATTAATTTATTTATTTATTTATTTTCTTCACAATGATATCCCGGTCGGCATTTGAATATATATTCAAATATATTCTTATATATTTTATATATTCTTATATAGTATACGCTGTTTCTTTCTTCGCCTTATCATGGTAATCTTTGGATTTAATCCTCCAGAGACAAGGATTATTTCGGTACTCCTGAATGAAGTCTTCCAAAATTTCCCTGTGACCTTTCCGCAGTTCACTAGCCATGTTGGAAAGGACAGTACGGAGAGATGTTTCTCGGCCGAGAGCTGAGTCACAAATGACGTTTTTTTTGCAACACGCATGCGCAAAGCCGTGGCTTCAAGCTTGCAGTCAGAATCTTCGGACTGCAACAAGCAACTTGATCAAGCACGAAATTTCCACTAGACA
The DNA here is from genome assembly GCA_023159025.1 of Thereuonema tuberculata. Classification (NCBI taxonomy): domain Eukaryota; kingdom Metazoa; phylum Arthropoda; class Chilopoda; order Scutigeromorpha; family Scutigeridae; genus Thereuonema; species Thereuonema tuberculata. Next base: position 5,983,242 of record JAFIDM010012231.1, on the reverse strand, counting down.
CGATCAAGCATGCATGACAAGCGTGCTAAAACTGCATGCTTGTCATGCATGCTTGATCGTGTGTAGCAGCCTTAAGCCGACTGGCAATGGAACATTTTGTGGACTGGCGAAGCTCACTTCCATCTGCTTGGTGATGTGAATCCGCAGAACTGCAGATTTGGGCACCTACTAACCCACACGTCTTGCGACAGATGCCACTTCATTCACTAAAGATCACCATTTGATGTGGTTTCACATGTACATCATCGTCAGGCCTATCTTTTTCGAAGAGCTCGGTCCTAAGGTTCCCATCACCTGCACAGTTACTGGCCAGCGTTATGTATCTGTTAGGGAACCAGGTGATTCCCATACTTTAACAGCGTCAATGCCTGGATGCAACGGTTTTCATGCGGGATGATGCCCTACCTCTCATCGACACTCCTGTCAAGCGGTTGCTTCGGGCTACTTTTACTGATAATAAAGACCTAGTCACAACATATTTTAATTATTTTTTTTTACTTCACTAAAAAGACGTAATATTACAAAGGAGAAAATTTTCAAAGGGGAAAATTTTCTACACGGCGACTTCTTTTTCAAGCCAAAAGTCAAAAATAAAAATGCTAAAAAACAAAAAGAAAACATGAATACGTAACAAAAAGGACATAACGTTAACGAGAAATAGAAGGACAACAATTTTAAAGTTAAAAAAAACAACTGTAAATATTACATTTATTACAATAATGTAGCTGCCTACTAAAACTTAATACAACGTAGTGTATTATTTTAAATGACGAATTGTCTTCTTGCCAAATATTTATCAGTTGTAAAACCTTGATTTCTATTGATACAATCTAAAATCCGAATACAGAGAGCTTCTATTCTATTATATTTATATATTACTTTGACTGACGACAGAATCATCAGCCGCCATTTTCGTACAACTTGGCCACCCTGTTCGCCGAATCTTAAACACCTGCGACTTTTTGGCTGCGGGGGCATCTAAAAGACCTTGTCTACCGTGAACACCTAGCCAACTAAGGCATCTGAAGACCTGCATTACACGCCGTATTTACAACATTACTATTGTAATTTGGTTGAGCATGTTACACTCTAGGTAGTGTGGTAGAGCATGCGCTGTTGCGATTTCAGTATGATTCTGATACCGGGGGAAACTACATCGAACTGTCCTACATATCACACAACGAATTCCTAGTGCGATATATGGCGCTGCAATATTATGCATCCACTATAGTATTGCAGGTCCATATTTCGCACTAGCGGCCTCCTTCAGGAGTATTTTCTTTTTTTTTTTGCGCCAAACAAAATTCCATCGCCACGGATGTCCTCTTGTGAAATAGGAAGTCGTTCCGCTGATTGGTTCTCCAGTTACAGCCTTTTGAAATGTGAACTTGAATTATGAGCACTTTGTTTATTAAAAAGAATAATGCGAATAAATAAGGCAGGATAACTGTATCGTAATGGTTTTTAATTAACAAAATTAGTTTTATTAAGGTAACATTTAATATCCAAGTTCTAAAATATCAGTTATTTATAGTAACTTCTATATTAATAGGCTAAGCAAGAAACGATCATCTCCAGGGATGCTTTGATCAAGAAATGGGTCACTCACTTCTGTTTTAAATGAAATCATTTAAATAAGATTCTGACCGAAATATTTTCGCTACAGATAAGTCTTTCTAAAGAGACATGCGGTCAAAACAGAAAACTACCTATGATAAAAACAGGTTTTCAAAATTCCGAATTTTAATATTAATAAGACAAAAATATATGATTTTTTTTTTTTTTTTTTGAAATTGATTATAAGAGAAAAATGTTGTTTTTATGTCATTCGAGCTTAAAACAGCTCAAATACGGATTAAAAAAAAATTACAAACAAATTATTTCAACAACTTTCTCCAATTTCATTATCAATTGCTTTATTGAATATCTCATAAATGCTGAGTTCAAAAATCTCAATTCTTCCTAGGGCGATAAAAAAGCTAATTCCGCCTTGAATTAAAATAAGAAAAATCTTTTCAATGTTTTGTCTCAACTACTTTTGTTTTTTATTCATTTGTCTTTTTTTGTAACTTTCTTAATACATCCCATCTAAATTACAAAGGCTAATACGTCATTTAATTATAATTTATTTAATATATAATTTTGTTTTAATAATCTTTTATGAAAAAAAAATCTTTACTAAAGCCTCTCTAGTTAGTTTTTAAAACTTATAAAAGATAATTTTGCAACTGACATCAAGTTTTCAAAACATTAATGATAAAAAATAAAAAGTAAAGAAAATTCCAACAAACAAAATTACTTTTCATAGAATTCGCTGTTGCGTTGTTTCGTCTGTACATGAAAGATCAATATTTTGTTGTAAAATAAATTAACTAGTTACATAAAACTATTTGTAAGTACCACTCATGAAAAGATCAGGCAATAAAGTACCTTCACAGTGGTTCAATGTAATTAATGTAAGAACAACTTAACTCGTACAAAAACGAATCCTACACTGAATTAAATAATTGGTTTCCAATTAGGTAATAATCCGTCATTATTTCAGAAAAGAAAAAGAGGTTCCTGGATGACCTGTAATGTGAGCTCCATTGTATTGATTACACTGTAGGCAGCTCCGTCCTCAGCTTTCTGATAGATTTCGGATTAAAATCAACAAACCAAGAGCAAGCGTTTAATGATTCTAAAACGGATTTATTCGGGGATTAGCCTGTAGCCGATTTTCCCCTAAGTTGATAATTTCGAGGAAGCACTTTGATGTTGTTCGATTTCCGTTGCCTGTTTGACGATTGCAGCGCCATCTGAAGACGCAATTGAAAAGCACTGTATCGATTCCTGCGGCGTTTTTAATCGCTGATTGGGTTTTAATGGGGAGGGGCCGAAAAGAACGCAAGGAGGGTATCTTGGAGGCGATTAATAATAAAAGTGATAATGGGTAATGCTCTCATTATTGATAAGAAGCAGACACACCACAGATTACAAGCAATGGACAAATCACTGGCATTTGGCAGAAACCGGCAATCGAAATATCGATTGATAATGTAGTCATTTCCTTGAAAATGATAGCATTTGATGTGCAAATCTAAGAACGCACTCAATCAATTATAAGGCAGTTTAATGATAATTTAAACTTCCAATCCACTTTTATTATTCGTTTCAAAAACAGATAACTATTATGAAATCGCTCCTTCGAATTGCTACAGGAATAAACAAAATTAATCAAGGTAAACATAATAATATGCATTTTTTTTAAAATAAGGACAAAATATATTCAGAGATATCTTCCTCATCACAAGACTTAAGTAGATATTAAATAAATAAAGCTTAATAAATAACTCAACTGACAGATAAATTATTATTTATCATTTTCGTTTTTCTATCCTTTGTAAGTGAAAATTGAGTATAAATTGATTACTGTATAAACAAAATTATTTACTGAAATGTACAGTCTGCGAAAAGTCACCCAATGTCAGATCTGCTTCTTAAAGAGAAGCTGAAAAAAAAAAAAAGGAACTTGATCGTTTCAGTAACCAAAATTTTCCTCCTTTTTTTTCTATCCTGGAGCAACGAAAAAAAATACAGATTTTATTCCTGATCAGCAGAGAAAAAAAATGATTAAGTTTAGCACCTCACAAAAATTATGAAACCAGGCAATTAGCCTTTTTGTTTTCTTTCAAATTTTAGCATATTTTTGGCTGTGAGTTATAACAGAATTTTCATTGTTTCTCTGCAAAAATCAAAGTAATTAGTGTGAAATATTTAAATTAAAAATTGAAGCCTTGATTTCAACTTAAAACCAAGTAACCAATTTTAGTAATTAAAAATTTAACATTTACAAATAGCATCAATTTTTATAAAAGTCATTTCTAATGTGGCGTCAATGCTTTTGAAGTGAAGATTGGCCCGATATCAAATTTCTAAGTTTCTTTTGACTTTGAACCCTTTCCTTTGTCTTTCACTTCTGAAAATAATAGAATTCATTTTCAGGAATTTATATACAGTAAATTATGTTGTAAAATTATGTTTTTATTTTTAAAAATGACTCATATTTATATTTATATTTTATGAATTATTTTTATATATTATCTCAGAATTTTCGCATGAAATGATATTTGAAAAACTAGTGCACATATTAAATGCATAATTAAAAAAAAAAAAAGTGCCGTAATTTCTTTCAAATAGAATTCGCATCAAAGAGACAATTTTTGGCTCGTAACTTTGCTTTCTATTTTCCCCGTTGAAACCAATGAATTTGAAACTTCCGCACTGTATTGTATATAAGTAAATATAACATTTACAAAAAAAAAATATATCTTACAGGTCGCAGTGCTCGGCTGTCAAGCCACCATTCCTCACCACATTACATTACATTTCAAAAAAAAAAAAAAAAAAGAAAAGGTAATAAACCAAAACTTTGTTGATTCGAGGCATTTGTAAAGAATAAGCTAAAGTTAAAATTATTATCCTAATTATTATTTAAGAAACAGAACTGACTGAAACAATAAAACCTTTATTTTCTTTCTTTCTTTCTCCGAAGAGAATAATCAGGGCTTGGCGGTTTCGTGGGATGCCAGCGCCATCTATTGTCGACAGATAAGAACTGTCCAAGTATTGATCTTGCCTTATGGATTGGAAGGAAGATTCACGAGAAAGCGGAAAAAAAGAGGCAGAAGCATTTGAACGAACGGATATTTTATGCTCTTCGGAACACTTCAGGGGAGACGCGGAACACTTGAAGAACATAAAACCACAATAAATCTTGAACGCAATTAAGGACGATCAGATAAAGAGAATTGAGAGTTAGACTCTGTAACAATGGTCACGATCTTTCCATACTCGTGGGATAAAGACAGCAACTGACCAGCAGAGTTTTCGCTTAGGATTGAACTCATTTCAAAACAGAATGAATCAGATCAACTCTAAAATTACATAAAACCATTTAACCATTGTCATGTCTGATGACAGCTACACAGCTTTTAAGAAAATATTTTATCCATCGGAAATTAATTTTTATCGAAGCCAGTTGATCAATTTCAATGAAAGTTTTCTTTTGATATGGTTAAAGTGAAATACTTATTCTTATTTGAATACTTTACAGTTTCATTTATAAACTTATTTAGAAAATCAAAGTAATTTTTCAGTAATAATAATCTTAGTTATTACTAATTAATAACTACATCATATGTATTTATCTTTAATAAAAGAGTCGTTTGGATTAAGAATTTTAATCATGAAGTTCTGTTTCTTTGCAAAGAACAACATTAACTCAATGACAATTCCCACGCTCGATTCGACATTACTATTGGAAAAGTACTGGTTACTATTTTGCAGGAATTTAAACATCTGTTGCGAGAGAACGATTCAACAACAGCCCGAAACCAACTCATTGCAAATGAGGAATGACCTTTGGGTTGCAAACAGCTAATTCGGTTTAATATAATTAAAATGATGTAACAACAGGTGGATTATCTCAAGCTGATATTTAAGCTTTCGACAAACTCATTTTTATAATTCTTACATAATAATGTCATCAGAAATGAATAAAGTATGTGAAACAAAAAAAGAAAGATGATAGGAAAAAAAATCTAAAAATTCAATTGTAGGAAATCTGTTGGTTGGACACTTAGAGTGAATACAAAAATAAAGCAGCGATATATTACTCTTCTTAATCGTCCACTGGCAACTCAAACCATCCACTTTTAACGGTTTAGTTAAGTTATATCCTGTTTGTTAAGATTTTATATCAGACACTTCCCTCCATTAGTCATTATGAAAAACATATTCCTAAATGAAACATATTCCCAATTAAACGTATTCCTAAACATATTCCTAATTATTTTCTAAAATGTTAAATAGTAAAAACTGCGACTGATCCGCTAGGGAAATAAACTGGAATCTTTAGCCTATAGGAAGTGAGATGTTAAGATTTTAGTTAAATAATTTATGATAACTTTTTGAAGTTTTAATAATATTTGTATGAATTTCTACAAAACAATGATTTTATGTAAAAGGAAAACAAAAAAAAAAGAAAAAAAAAAACAAACTTTTTTTAGTTTTAATGAAGTCGAATTTAAAGCATTTCCCCCCATTTATTTAAGTATGATTATTATAATTTTAATTGGAGATTTTCATAATATAAATTGTGGCATATTTTATTTTAATTTATAAAATATCACTTTATAGTAAACTAAAAACTTTAAAATATGTAGAACACCTTCAACGTTAGGAGTTCACAAACTTTATTCATTCTAACTAAGGATTATTTTAACTACTTAGAAGCTGCTACCATTGCATAATTATTATTCTCTGAAAACAGTAAGTTCTGTCCATTACGTAGAGTTTTGAGAAAAATAATAGTTTCAGGTCTAAACATTTTGGAGATTGAGTCTTTTAGAGAAGATGCTGAGATTAATTCAAATTAGGCAATAAAATTAAAAGCCAATTACAGTAGCTTTCATAACTAGCTAAGAAATATTACACATTAATACAAATTTACTTTAACCTAATGAAAGGGTAAAGAAAGTAAGTTTTGTATTGATTCAAGACTTACTATTCTTAACTCTTCCCTAATCTTTCGTTAGAACTAATTACGAAATCTAAATTGATTATCGTATGATGTTAAAAGCTCTTCGGATGCAGTAAATTTTCTTCCATTCAAAAAGAAACTTGCAAAAAGAAAAAAAAGTCAACTATATATGTTTATTTGAAAAAAAAATACAAAAAAAAACAAAACTTCACTTTGATATTTCGAATTCTTTAAGGAATGATTCAGAATCATGATATAATAAATCATAAAAAATATGCGTAAATTGAATCTAGCTTCTGAGATTTTTGTCACGTTTAATGAACTGTTTCCTATCCAGTAACTAATTCAATGTTTTTCAATCACAATTCGCTTTATCCGAATGTTAAAATGATGTGCATTTAAATCATAACAAGGCTATTATAATCAATTATTTTAATTTCATTCTTTATCATTCATTTCAGTGATACATGAACATTGATGAAATCAAACTAAGTTACGTTTGCTACAAATTGCTTTCTGTTGCTAAAATGTTTCATCAGTTACAACTAAAGTAACTACCCTAAATTTCAGCAAAAAATCGTTAATATGACATTTATCAAAACACCACTAATCCAGCAACTTTTGAAGGCAATGTTTAGACAAAATTTTGATGCTTTCAAAAGATCTAACGGTATGCCGAGTACAGTCTTACTCCAAGTTATGACGCTTTGGACTTATGTACGTTTTGGACAGACACCATACCCTGGGCTCGTGTCTTCTTGCTTTGGACTCACGTACGTTTTCGATATACACAATACCCCGGGCTTGTGACTCCTTGCTTTGGACTTATGTACGTTTTCGATATACACAATACCCCGGGCTTGCGTCTTCTTGCTTTGGACTTATGTACGTTTTCGATAGATACCATACCCCGGGCTTGTGTCTTCTTGCTTAGGACTTACGTATTTTGTTTTCGACAGACACCATAACCTGGGCTTGTGTCATCTTGCTTTGGACTTACGTCCGACTTTCTACATCGCCAACGACATCACTCATCCAAATTAAGAAAAAAGAAAGTTGAAGTCAGTACAGATTTTTCTACTCTTTTCACTTCTTTGTAGGGCAATTCTATGGAATAGAAAAACTGTGAATCACTATGGTAACTAGTCCCAAAAGGTACCTCATGGGTGGGACATTAACATGCTTTACCTGGTTGCTTTAGTAAAATTTATTTATTCCCATTTGTGCTACATGTATTTTTATTCTTATAGTGTTTGTAAACGAGTGTTATTTACGTCAATTATGCAGTTATGCAATGATTGCAGTGCAATAGAGAGATCGATAACTGAAAAATAAGAAAGGTGCTTTAACTTAAGTCCAATTTCAACTTATGTCATTCCTCAGAAACCAAACGAAATAATTTTGCAGGGTATGCCTATATCACATTCCGATTTGAGATCAGATCTCCAAGACTTCATGATTTCATGTCATCCTCTACTGAATTTGTCAAAAGTAAAAAGTTTTTAAATATAATAGACAAGTCCATAATATGCATATCTATAAGGCAAGTGATTAGGGAGACAGACACCGTAATCTCAGAAGCCTTCCTCCTTTCTTGTACGTAAGATAAACGAACTAAAAAGATTTCTTTAACTCTGACCTTCTTCTTGTTTGTTTGTTCTCTTTCCTATCAACCAATGTAGGAGCATTTACTAAAATCTTTCCGCTTTCTTATGCTTGAGGCTGTTAATGATGGTAACGAAGTGATCGTTTTCTTAAGGTCCTGTGTGACAATGATAAAAAAACCTACACGAGAAATTCACTCGTCTCCTTTGGTTGCATCCGAAATAAATCTTGAGGTTCCGCCATTCGTTGTTGATCAAAATTCTTCAGCAGAACGGAACAGAAACTCACGAATTTATCTACAGGGGCTTCGCTTTACAGGTAAAACATATTTTATACATTTGTTTTATTTTGAAGAGAGTTGTTAGGATTATTCTTAAAATCTTACTTTTGATGGACTTCTGTTATTGTAGAAAGTGAAAAAAGTACAGCACGCCATCCACCTATAAGGATTGATCAAGTTTAATTTATGTTGAATTTCTAAAACTGTACTGAAATGAAGATTATATTCATAAATGCAGTAAGTTTACTTTTTGTTAAGCTTCGTTTTGTAAAAGATGTGATTAGGATCTATTCTCTTCGCCACCAAAGACGAGCAAAAACAAAGATTGGATAATCGGTGTTTTATCTAAGCGCCATCGACAAGAGAAAGGCGTAAAGGTTTTATTTACGACAGTTATGAGATATGGCTTAAATTTAAAGTCATCTATTTCCATTCTTGTTTTCTCTGAAATACAGATAGACTCTCTACAATCTGTGATTCTCTACAATCAAAACACGAGCCAACAATTGAAATGCTTATTTACAAATGAAACTGCATTCCAAACGAATTTCATCGACTGGTCCTGCTTCATAAGGCAATCGTTTTTGGTGATACAAGCCTTGGAGGCGACTGTATTTTTAACAACTTCGAAACAATTTTTATTACCATATAATGTAATATTTTTATGACTGTTATCAAAAAGCAATGCTATATCCTAATTTGCATCTGCTACTCCTAAGGAAATGATAGCATTAGAATAATATTTCATTACTTGGTATTTCCATTACTGAAATAACAAAACTTCATTAAAACTTCAAAATTTAATTGGGACATGTAAGGAACCAAAGTTTTCGGCAGGAAATAGAGATGGGAGAATCTTTACAAAGAACGGGTCCCCAACGGACTGTGGGCACATCTGGAAGAGAAAGTACAAGAGAAAAACCCCATACTTCCGTTAGAGATCGAACCAGGCTATTTGAGCTTCCAGGTATGTGTGTGTCTCTTATAGCATTTTGATATAAACACTTATTTTACACAGCAATTGTACTTTCAAGAACAGTCATTTTGGTAAATGACAAACAGCATTAAAATTAAGATTTTAATCTTTGTACAAAAAAAAATGGAAGTTCAGTATGTCAAGAACCTATGAATTTCCTATTTTTTCCGAAACATTGCTTTAAAAATTCATATAAAATTAAATTACTTTTATTTATTTTATTCGCTGTTGAATTTTGGCCAAAACTAACATGACAAATAAATACATAATAATCTGAGGAAAACCTACATTAAAAGTTACATATTTCTTCTGATGAAATAAAAACTGACTCAAAACAAAATGATTACAGCGAAATACAACATGGGCCTCAGCAAATGCGGAATCCAATATGGTGCTCGTATTATCCAATCAAAATAAAAAGTATTATTTCGAAAACGAGTCAAAAAATTTACCTTAAAGTTTGCTTTGTCTATTCGCCAATTTCCCTGCTTTGCTGGTTAAGCAAAATTTCATCCGGATTTCCTTTATCGTAGGAAATTTTATAACATTTTCGTAGGTTTCCTAATAAAAATCTTTGAATTCGTAAACATTTAGCATCAGCATACAGGTCTCTAGGCATCAGCTACTTGAACTCATATTTGCATCTTTTCATTGCACATAAATTTACTTTTCCATTCTATAATATTGAATGCGTCTTGTGAAATATACATACCATATAATGTAATAAAAACATTTATCGTTATATACGAATTTAGGAATTCCATCCGATTCATTAATTTGGCGAACATTTTCGAAAGATTAAATCAGAATATGAACTTTAACTGAGTGAGTTTATATCTTTTATTATCTGGGTCTATTTAATTCTATATTCTAATGTCAGCAAGGCTGAGTTATATTTTCAATCAATTAAATGATGACAGACTTATTGTTTGATTTCGGTGCTTATTTAGAGCATTAGCATATCTTTTCGATGTACAGCCTTGTTTTCCTGTTCAGCTTGGAACTCATCTGCCCACATAAAATGAACTGGCTCAACCATAAACCTTGGTCTGCAAGTGATGGGTCCCCTAGCGGCGTTTCCAGTCAGTCAATACTATTGATCTAACGCTGCTGAGAATCTGTCCAAAGCCTGATTATTACAGCATTTTCCCCGGCACACACACGAATCAAAACACAAGGGAATAACCAATCTGTTGCTATGAAACTACCATCTAAATGTCGACACTTCAATACCAAGGACTTCTTCATATTTTTCTTTTAACAGGAGGGTGGGGGGGAAGTGCTACAAAACTTAAATTTTAAGCTTTAAAGATTAGGGAATGTTGAGTTTTAGATAGCAAAACCTGATAACTGATATTGATTATAAAAATATATTTTTTTTCAATAATGTAGTATTTATTATTAAAAAAATCAATACAAGAGACTTGACATTTTAACTACAAATTAAAGTGGAAATCATTACCAAAATAAAACTTCCTCTAAATCTTTGAAAGATCTTTATTTTATCAAAGCAGTATTCCTTGCTTTGGGATCTGTATAGAAATACTTTAAACGATGGAAAAAAGTTTAAACAATAAAAAAACAGAACCAACTGAAGAATTTATTATCGATCTGAACTTAGGGAAAACTGAAGGACGAAAAAGCTTTGGTTCAGTTCAAAGCTAATAAAAGCTGTTCCAATGCACAAACAATACATATACAGGTAAAATATTTTGATATATATTTATAATATTAATATATTTCTAACCCACTATAAACTATCGCGAACAAAGATGTTTTGAAATCTTGTTTTCAATTTGTTACACATCTTTCCTTTCCTTGTTGTAATTTAAACCGAACACAGTTTGATGATAACTAAACTGACCAAAAATCATTAATCTTTTAAATGTTTTATTTTAACTATAAAATAGTTCATAATTTTGTGACCTTTATTTTAAAGGTTTAAGATGAATTTAACTTAAATTTATTTCTAAAAGTGCTTTCTTTTAGTTTTATTACAAGAAAAAGCAGTGGAGCAATTTCCATTATTTAACTAAGTTGACGTGATAATTATGAAACTGATTAACAAGCAAATTATTCATATTCGAACTCTCAATCATTAGTTAAAACCAAATTTTTAAAATATTAGTTTTCAAGGCAATTAAGTTATTTAACAAAAACTGATACAAGTTAAATATAACACGTGGTGATTTATTATTCCTTATTGTTTATTTATTATTAAAATCTCCTCTGAATGTTTTTATCAAAAGCAGATCACACCTCAGAAGATGGTTTTATTATGTTCCCCCCCCCCATATAATTAATCGAATTGTGGGCGACATTTCCTCTATTGAACTGACCTTTATTTAAAAGGTTTAAAATGAATTACCTTACATTTATTTTTACAAGTGCTTTCTTTGAGTTTTATTACAAGAAAACGCAATTTCCATTAATTTTTTAATAAATACTATTATTTGATTTCAATAATAACAACCAAGTGCATAGGAGGCTAAGGTAAGAATAAAAATAAAAATTATCTTTCATTAAGAAAACCTTCAGAAATGATTATGATCAAAAAGAAAAAAAAAAGATATTTCAAGAAAGAATAAACACAACTGGAAATTAAGAAATTTGCATAAATGTATTAAATTACTGTGTTCAAATTTTCATCTTAAAAAAATAAAAAAAAATAAAGTTATTTTTTTTTCCTACGATTCCTAACACTTAAGACGGTTCACTGCCAACTGGCCGCTAACTGGCCGTTTTTTTATTTTTCTTCTGTTACTTAATTCTTCCTCTCAAGACAGTTGGTTCCTTCATTAAGTGCTTTTTTTCCTTAGTCCTAATGCCGATCCTGAGTATTTGCTTAAGTGCTACCGCCTGGCGGTCATTTGCAGAACTGATTACATCCGAATCTAAGCCTAGATCTTATCAATTATTAATAGCACCAAGAAATTAACCATTCTTTTTGTCTTACGTTTAAACGTTAGAATTAAAACAAAAACAAAAAAAAGATATCGTGGCATTTTTTTGGATTACAGAAAGACATTGCGTTTGTTTTGTTTTTTTATTCAATCGAACAGTTTATTAGTTTTAGGTCAAAGGTGTAGCATTACTTTAAATCCGTGTCCTTGTTTTACCGTTTGCAGGAGTTTTTCTACATTAAATCCTAACTGCTTTCAATGACATATCTATTTTTTTTTCTCCTGTCTAATGTTCTTTAATATCTACTTTGAAGGTTTTCTCCACAACCACCTCTTTCATTCCGAAAACAAATGCATCGCTATTAGCAATTTTACCGTGCAAAATGTATTCACAGCTAACTTATTGCTTGTCAGAACAGTCAAAAAATAATAAAAACCCTAATAAAACTACAGGTGAATCGTTGCTTTATGAAAGAACGGTTAAAGATAACAGCTATACTGGACAACCTGTGATTTTTAGTCCAGCTTTTTCCATCTATTAGTCCATTTAGTCAATCTACTGTTGGACAAATGTAGAATTCTATTGTAGAAATGTTTTTATACTCAATGTTATTTTAATAATTATTGCTTATATTTTAAAATTCCAAGTTCCCATTATTTTCTTGATTGCAGATCAAACGTTGGGACCGTCGATGACCAAACCAATTTTCAATATTTTTATTTTTAAATGTTTAATCAATTAATCCAGATGTATTGGATTGATCAAGCAATGTCCATATAAAATGCCTAACATAAAATATTTAAAATAACGCCAGACTTAATAAAGATTTGATCGACTGTTTTCGGAAGGATATTTATTTATTCGCGATGGAAACAATTCTTCCCCTCATATGCCTTTTGAGTCTTGCACTGGCTGAGGAGCTAACAAGCTCGAAACGGCCGTCCCCAGAGTCTCAGCTCGATTCAAAAAAAGGCATTCTTATTTCGATATTTATTTATTTTAATTTTTGTTCTTTAACTTTCATAAATACATCTCTGTCACTATTAGTAAGCTTAAAGAATTTTCTGGTAAAGCTTTCCTATTTAAATTAGACAACAAACAAAATTATTCTAAATTCAGAAACAACTTTGAACTCTCTAACAACACAGAATCCGTTAAAAACATACAATCCGCTATAGTTTTGGGTAGGTCTACTTGATGTTTTAATTGTTCAAGATTTCAAGACCTTAGAATTGTACGAATAGAATGAAAAGACAGAAAGAAATCAGAGACAAAGAAAAAGATTTTCATGGAAAACAGGCAATTAGGCAACTTAGGTGACTTTAATAAAAAGGCATTTTTTTTTTCTGAATTCTGTTTAGGAATAATGGAAAACTACTCATATGAAAAGCAGAATTAAGACTAGTTATTATATCATTACAGTTCCTAAAAGAAAGAAATGTTTCTGTTTAATCGTAATTTACAGTAAAATACTTTTTCTCACAAGTTTCGCCTGCGGGAAATTAAAGACGATTAATGAATGATGACATCACAAGACACCAAAGAACTAATTACAAAATATTTCTG
>JAFIDM010012231.1:5915280-5959388 GCA_023159025.1 Thereuonema tuberculata | reverse complement strand
AGTAATTTTATTTGTTTCGATGTTATCATTTTATTACCAAGAAAATGTCGACATATAGATGTTACAGATTAGAATTTGACTGTATTAAATTAAATAATAATGTTATTAAACTGAATAATTAAAGGCACACGACTTAATGTAATTTATTTCTATCAAAATACTGTTTGTTTGTTTTTTCGTTTTTTTTTTTCGTTTTTTTTTTTATGGTTTCCCGAATTGTCATTTTTGGGTTTTTATTCTAAACATTTGCTAAAAAGATTACTTAATAAATATTAAAAACTTACTTGAAAAAAAACTATTATATTAACTGATTAGCTTCGGTTCTCTTCTAACTATAAGTTGGTCAGATTATGTTTTCATAAATATTAGTATAAATCTATAATTTTATAATAAATCAGAATTTGTTGTCAAAAAAAGAAAATTATTCATTTTTCTTTATAAAAAAATAATAATCAATTTAGAACTTTTTTTTATCAACTGTTTACATCCAGTATTAGGAATTTCACATATTCCCCAAATGGACCTTCATATTCATCATGGGTAAATCTGGACTTGTTGGTTGCAGAGACTTCCCATCTAATGCAAATTAAAGAAAATTTCAAACTAGTATTTCTTCAATTATATGAGAATCTGTTCAAATTATCTTCAAATTATTTGAGTTCTTAACATCATTAATTCCTCGAGTTCATTTATTTTTGTAACAAAACTAAAATCCACCAATCACCGATAGTTTTAAATCATCCTCCGTCAATATTGACTGCTTGTGTTACTCCTGATTAAATGTTGTTTTTTTTCTTCCTTCCTCCATCTGGATGGTGTTTATCAATTCGCTCTTATTAACACCACGACTTAGCTAATCATCTGAGATCGGATCGTGGAGCAAAGGCAAACGCAGTCCGCCAAGCATTCAACCTCACTCGGCCATCGGTAAACAACATTCAATGAGGGATATGCTCTTGGGCTTCTGGTTGAATGACCACCAACCGAGGCGCCTGCCAGACTCAGCTCCGAAACACTTCCACTTCGCTTCAACAAGTTGGTTCGCTTCAACAAGACGCCTGCTTAGATGCGATCAAGGAATGGACCCAAAATGGCGATTTACAGAAAGCAAACAAACCTTTTGACAACCGGAAAAACCATCTCATGTGAAAGAAGCGACGAAAATTAGAAAAAAAGTTTCGTCAAATTCAAGCAATTAATTTCTAATGACTCAGAATCCATTTTAACTTTGCGTTTGCTTTGAAATTAGAAAATTATACAGAAAGATTGTAAGTAGAAATTTCGTCAGTAAGATTGTTTGTATTTGTTAGGTATAATAATTTACAAATAACTTATGAATAAAAACAAAAACTACAAACACACACACAACAATATAATAAATGTAGACTTCACGTTCTTTCAGGGACTCCTAGCTTCTTTTTTTTTTTTTTTTTTCCTGTTAATAATTTTTTCCTGGATTTTCTTTAGCAGCTATTATTTAATACAATTTAAACACGGCTCAATTTTTTTTTTCCTTTTTCATCCATTTGTAAAAACTGATTGGAGAAATAATTCGGATTTTTTGGGAAGCGAACATAAATTTTCTTTCTTTCATTTTTTGACTTTTCAAGAATTTTTTTTGTTTTTGTTTTTTTGTTCCTGTCGTTATTCCACAGTCGTTTTTTTTTTCTTGTCCACCCAAAGGCGATAATGCTATCTTTTTGAAAAGATGTGAAGAGACTGGAGAAGAGGGAAAAAAAAAAGAAACCCTGCATTTCCGCTTGGGCGTCCCGAGAACTTCTGGTTGGATGCTTCTGGAATCTTCCTTTTCCAATGACTGTCATCTACTGACCAAAGAGCTTTTCACAATTCGTTGTAGATGCACAGCTCAGTCCATTTACACAACATTAATGATATCCATACACGTTTCTCTTCGCTATTTGTGTTCGCTTCATGGACGTTGTGTTAATTTTGAGGTTTAAAGCCTCAAAGGAATGTAACGGTTCTAACAAATTGAAATGGAAGATTTCTACGAAATAAATACATCAATGATATACAAAGCAATGGTTTGTTACTTTCAATTAAAATAACAGGAATTATCATTTCGTTGCAGAGATGATTTTAGGGCAACGCAACCTAGACTTTTGCTTAGGACTTCAATATAGAGCCTGTATTTTTTGAACCTGTATTTCTATTTTGATTGGTGATTGTCTTCTGGTCGAAAAATTTGAAGAATTTGTAATCGAGAGGTTTTACAAACAGAATCCCTTGCTTTTACGTAGATTTATGCTCGACAAATGCCTCCCACGACTAAAACGCCATTGCATCGTTATAAGTGGAGAATAAAAAACTACTCCATAGAAGCTACTGTATTTTGGAGAAAAATATATAAATCATTTGAAGATTCTATATTGATTTAAAATCCCAGCTGTTTGTTTGCTTTTAAACAATAAACTAGTTTAAAAATGAAAAAAAAAAATAAAAAAAAATTACCAAGGTTTATTTAACTTCTTTACTTGTTAATGTTGTCAATAGATGTCAAAGAATTCTCTGTACCAAAGAAACCAGTTATTATTGTTTTGTTTTTTTAAATCTACACCAATGACAACAAAATTTCTACGGAATAAAAAAAAAAAAAAATAAGCCCAAAAAATAACAGTCAAATTCCAAATATTCACTACAAACCTTTTTTGCTTTCTCTATAAATGTCTTTCTCTTGCAGAGTATTACAGATTATTAAATAGCCTGAAATTAAACTTCATTACAAACCCACTGAAACAATGAATTAAACTTTGTAGTTTGTGCTTAGAATTATTCCTAACGAACTTCAAACATACAAAACTCAAACTTTGTATTAATCAAACGTATATTAACGTGCCCAGTTGTTGGGCTTGGAGGAGCAGGGTTCAATTCCCGGCGGAGGTTTTTCCTGCGTGTTTCTTCTCTATACAAGTCATAGGATTTACCCATCCCTTTGTAAAATGGGGATCCAGTGTCTATAATGTCAATGCATCGAACGGGTGCTTGAGCCCACAGTTACGCTTACCATATGTCCGGGATTAGCCCGGACAGTTCTGGTTTTTTAGTGCTGTTCGGGGTAAGCAAATGTTTGGGGTTGCAAAAATGTCCGGGGTTTGAGAATTTTATGACTGACGAGGATTTTTTTAATTATATGTTCGACATCGCGTTTTTAAACATTCTCTTACGGCCGTGCCTCTCTCAGCCGACCTTAGAGCAAGCGCTGACGTCGATGGGGAGGGGTGGCTACCGGTTCCGCCACAACTTTTCACTTAGTCATTTGGCTATTGAAGTTACTATTGAAGAGAAGTGGAAAGCAATTTTTTAAGGTGTTTCAAAAGACTGATATTTCATGTTGCAATATTTCTAAAATGGTTGAGTTTGCGATATCTTTGCCTGGGACATCTGCTCTAGTTGAGAACATTTGGTCTGCAGAAAGGGGTAGACTGTCAATATCTACAGTTAAACATCTGCTAAATGTTAAAATTAATTCAGAACTTTCTTGCGAATTTTTTGATGCAATTAAAACAAACAAACCATTTCTGAAAAAAAGCCATGTCTAGTGAAAAATACAACTGAATAAATAAAGTTTAATGTTTCAGTAAACTGTTAAGACTTTTAAGTAATTTCAAAAATATGTCCTGGGTTGGATCCAAAAAAATATGGTAAGCCTATCCATAGTAGATGATGATGCTAAAAACATACCTCAAAATAAAGTAAAAAGAAAAAGACACATGATCTGAATTCCTGAAATATCCGTGATTATGGGTGTGAGCAGTTTCATTTTTTTATATCAAGAATTTTAATCCACACGTTAAACTTTTTATTATGAGGAAGTAATGGCTCTTTAGTCGCTAGATGGCGGAATTTGTCACTTAAATCTTGAATTCTACAAAATATTTTCCAAATCTACTTTCATTAGAAAATTTATTATAAACAAAGAAATTAAATAAATAACATAAACTACTTTCTATTTAGAAATCCTAGAAATGATGACAAATGAAACAATCGTAGTTTCTTGTTTCTTTCATTCGCTATTTTTCATTTTTTTTTTTAATGTCGGATGATAAAAAGACTGTCATCTTTCTAAATACATTGAAAGTCGATTGACGTGAGTGACAGATCTTCGGAGCACATGGACACACGATGACAGAAAGAAAATCAAATCAAAAACAGTTTCCTTTCAATCTCTTACAAATTTCGTCCACTTATCCAACATTGGAGTTTCTACAGCAAATACTCGAATTTCAAAGTAAATAACATTAGCTAACTATCTTTTTTTCTGATTGGGCCTATCACTGCATAAAATTAAATCATAACCCTGATCCGATAGTTGAGGTAATGTATAGAAATGTTTATGACAGAGACACTAGGTTCATCCTTGAGGCATGTGTTATAAACACTTTTAAATGTTTTAACAAATATAAAGGAGTAGAAATTAGCCAAACACTATTAGATAAATTTAAAAACAATTGTAAAAATTTGAAAAAATTCCAATAATTTCAGTAATAATTTGTAAACAAAATCCTTTGTAATAATTTGTAAGAACAAAATCCTTTGTAATAATTTGTAAGAACAAAATCCTTTGTAATAATAATATGGAAAATTGAAATGTTGTTAATATTATTACCAGACTCATTATTGTAATAATATGGAAGATTGAAATGTTATTAATATTATTACCGACTCATTATTGTAATAATATGGAAGATTGCAATGTTATTAACATTATTGTAATAATATAGAAGTTTAAAATGTTTGAAATTATGTTAATTGTATATATTATTACCAGATTCGTTACTGTATCTTACGAAAAGTTTTTCCATATATTAAGCCTGATGAAGCGGTTAAAAGACAATAAACCGCGAAATATTGCGAAGAAAAAAAGAAGATGTGTTTTGTATCATTAATAATAATTCATTGCATATTGAATTTGAATATTAGAGTATTTTTTTTTTATTTCGGGAAGAGGATGACACATTTAAGAAACTTTTTGCTACTGGGATATATTTCAAATCGGGTAACTGAACCTGGCGAGCGATAAAAATTGAGAAACACTTGATCAAAATGCAACATTTTCAATTATTCTATTTGTATACATTTAACATGCTAAGTTTATAGTAAGTATTCAGTTAATACAAACGAAAGCACTGGTTTAAATCATGGAATTTAATGAAGAAACAAATGAGAAAATAAAATTATTGCTGTTAAAAATTACAAGCTTTTAATAAAATTAATTCCCTTTTTACTGAATAGCAGTGCTAAGAACTTGAAGCCATCAGATACTAAATATTTAAGTTGCTACTCTTAAGGCGAGATTTTAAATAAAAAAAAAAAACATTTAAACAAACTCCGCGTTTTGTTCACACTCTTTTAAAGAGAAAATGAAGCAACATTTCACGTAAATACCTATAAGAGTGGATTCCTGGTTAATAACATCTAGACAATGTAAAGACAAACTTACATACTTTATTAATTTATAAAACTGATTAAAATCTTTCAAACATTTTTAGATGTAAGTTGGTCATAGGAAGGTAATGTAGTCAAAAGACGATTAGGTGATACATTTTGTGTTTTTAAAAGTAAAAGTCCGTCAATCGTTTCAATGACAGACTGTGGCGCCAAAAGCTAAGGAAAAAAAAGATAGTGATTTAATTAAAAAATTAGCTATCGCTTAAACGGCATTACTTTTAATATAAGATATTATAACTACACAGGTTGTTAAGTAGAATAAAACACATTATTACTTTAATCCCAATTCTTTTGATTCCATTCTTTCGATTTCTATAAAAAGCCTGCTTTCGAACGGGCTTCTACTCCAGTATTTAATCTAAGAAAAACTACAGAAACTAAAAACTGGTGGAAGGACGTCTTCACTTCTGTTCATTTATTTATTTTATGTTCAAAAACATGAGACGAGCTCAAACGAAGCTCTCCAACTTAACCATTCCTTATTCATACGAAAGCCTCTCAAGAAGAAAAGATGACAATGAAAATGAAAATACTGTAGAACTATAACCCTTCTGCTGATGTCATAAAAGTACCAAACTAAGAGTCATAAGAGCAGCAAAATAATAATTATGGTTTCCTCCTCCTTTAAGCGAAGTCCAACATATTGTTGAAACCGACCTAATTCCTACTGTGAATCTTATATTAATTCTCTCAATGAATGATTCGTGCGACGCTCAAGAGAGGTCGCCCTGATCTACAGCAGCGCTTTAACGCAGAGCCTTGATTCCATCTTCATCTAAAGGTCTGTTTACGAGGCCATAAATCAAAGCGCTTTATGTGGCAGCCGTAAATTCACAGGCTGATACACATTTTATTCTCCATCTAGATGGAGGAGGCCGATTTTATGACGTAACACTGGATGTCTTTTGCTAAATTGTATGTACGGCAACGTGCGTGGGACCGAGAAAAGATGCTTTATTCAAGGAGAGGAGAGGGGCGAAGGATCCCCCAGACGCCCAATTGCTTCCTGAGATTTCCAGGCTTTCCCGCGATTTTAACAGCGGCTGTTTTTGACATGAACTCACAGAAGAAAAAAACAAAAATAAACATTTTACAATTAGCTGCTTAATATTACAGAAAATTTTTTTAAAGTTTATTATTAGAATAACAATTACAGAATAAAATGAAAAAAATACATTTGAATACATTTGTTACCGTGTTAGAATTTTCCATTTATTTCATTTACTCGATAACTGTTCAATTTCAGCATTCAATGTTTATCAATGATATTAAATTTTAACTACAGATTAGTCCAAGACAATGGTGACACATGATTTTCTTAACCTATCGTTTATTGTCAATTTAGTGTTCTTATTTGGAGGCTCTTCATTGATTGTTCCTAATATCCTTCCTATTGAGACGTCGCTGTTTACTGGTGACTCTCATAGCTGATGATCGCCAAAAAGCGTAAAACAGCTGTTCTAGGAAGTCATTTAGTAAACACTTGATCTGTTTTTACACACGTTCATTAAGCAAAAAAAAAATTACATATGACAAATTTATAGAAAATTATTAAATAAATTGAGATGTTGAAATTTGTTAACAATTAAAATAATAAACTTCAGGCAGGGTCGTACATAGTATTTTATTTCGAGTGAGAGTTAGGAACTAACCAGCAAAATAATAATAATAAAAAAAAACATCGTACTTTTCAAATTCGGGAAAGATATCTTGAACTTGCAATCGAATAAAAAAAAAAAAAAACCCGAAAGAAAATAGCCTAATCTATGCATTTTGAGATTTCAGGAAATCAAAGGATTGTGGCTTAAGACACCCAATCAATGGAAGAGTGAGTTTGAGTGGTAAACTGTAGGAATATTTCCTGCAACACGAAACAGGAAGATTATTGAACGTCATCCATTTGTTGGATAAGTAAATGAATAATTTCGTACCATCCTTTCCCCAGGGCTTCCTCTAAATGGACAGATTGTCTTTTAAAAGATACTGCTTTCTCGAAAAATTAATCATAGGTTGATACTATATATTGTAAAATAAAGGGAAATTAATAATAATAAAATGATTCATTTTTACGACTTAATTAATAATGATAAACTATTTGTTACAATTACAACAACCGTTTTGTAATATCAAAATAATTACTTAAGTGAAAAAGAAAATAACTAACATATTAAGATATCAAATAAAACGAAAAACATATTTAATGTCATTTAATATTATTATTATCATTTTATTCAATTTGATCAAGAGATGAAACTGAAATAGCGGAGGGATACTGTTGGAAATAGATAAAATATCTGAGAAAAAGATAAAATAAATTAATTTAATACAGTTAGTATTGTGACTAGTAATAATTAAAGTACTGTACCGTAAAGTAAACTTAAAATGAAATTGAGGATGAAAGACTTTCATCTACTTAATGAAACGATTAAAGCCACTGTATTTGGATTAAGTCGATTTCATAAAGAAGGGAAAAGGATATTGAATTGAAAGTTTGTAATTAAAAATTATAAAGAAAAAAAGTAAGCTTTCATATATGAAAACAAATTGTAGGCCAATCTCTATCTACGATGGGAAATCAGAAAATAAGGTCCCCTATTTAATTGCCACCGACGTACGGCACGCAAATGAGATGGATCTTTGCTGGCACGAAGTTCAGACAGTGTCCGCTAGGTGGAATTACTAATCAAGTCAAGCTCCTCCATTTTCTTGAACTAAAATTTAAACAGTCAATATTGCACTCTCTGATTGGACACGAGAAGAGGGCTGATCAGTCATTTTGTGGTCAAAAAGGACAGCACGGATTCAAATTCCTCATGAACTTTAGCTGTTTACGGCCTGAACATGTAAGGAAAGGATGCGTGAATTTAGTCGTGGTCGAATTAGTAAGACGAACGAACAAAGGAAGTGCGTCCTGCCATGTCAGCAAATCTTGTTCCTGCAATTGAGAATTTTCGCGCTAATCGCATGTCACTTAAAAGATTTGGAAGGATAATCTTTCACGAGGAACAAGCTGAGACATTCTTTCATGACCGTTTAGGTACCGAAAACTGTGGGTCCCTCGGCAACTGACAGACGACCACAAGAAAAACCGTGTGGGTGAATCCCACACCCATCTCCTCCGCTTTAATGAACATGGTGAGGGTTTTTTGGACTAAATGAAACGAAAGGATTCCATTACTGTCTAGATACAAAAGCCCAATCCATCGCGTGGAAGCAATTCTGGTCAAACACTATCAAAAATTCAAAACATCGATCAACACTGAGGAAATCACGTCGGCTGTGTTTTGGGACAAGCGTCGTGTGCTTCGGTTGGACTCGTAATGCAACAATGGAGCTTGGAAGGTTTAGACTCACAGCAACTCTCGACCAACCCCGTCTTTAATTCCTGAGAAACAAACTCGATACTCATTTGATAAACAGGCTTGGTCACCCTAGGGCCAGTCTAGAGGAGAAACAACAGTGGGAAAATTCCCGACCGCCAACAAAAATTGACCCCGGCCTGCTTTAGTGCTCAGACCAGCACCTAAACCTATCAGATCCACACCTGTCCATAAAGATGTAGATAAAGTCTTCCAGAAGATTGATCCAGTAGTTCAAAAGTTATTAAGGACACACACACACACACACACTGATTTTATGAATCTTACTTTCCTAGGAAAAAAGGCTACAAAACACAAAGTGAATGTGCCTATATTAATTAACAAACTTAAATAAGCTCGAGTGTTTGTTTGTCAAAATATACGTATTCGACAAATTTTCCATATTCGGATCCTAAGGGGTGTAAACGGGGTGGGCAATCTTTCTTCAAGGATATACGTATCACTGAAACCGTTTGAGTTGCAAACATGAAATTTCACATGAGTATTCTTTGTCAATCTCTAAAATATACATATTCGACGAATTTCCGATATTCGGATCCTAAGGGGCGGAAACGGGGAAGGAACTTTCCTGCAGGGTATGCGTATCTCCGAAATCGCTTGAGTTGCAAATATGAAATTTCACATGAAAGTTTCAGCTTTTAGTTTACCGATGGACTTTGCTGTTTTTGAAAAAATAAAGCGTTTTTTTACATTACATATGCAAGGCTTCCGGAGAGAAGGACGGTAGCAGATCTATAACGTAATTTCTAACTACCACGTGCCTTTTTTGTCAACTGGAAAAGTTTCAAAGTGATCACACAATTACAATTTCTCGTCATACACAACTGTTTTGTAACCCGCGCGAAGCACGGGTATTATACTAGTAAACATAATAAATTTCATTGAACTTAAATAAGTGAGAATAAGAACGTGCCATTTTCATCAGATGCATCTTAAAAATAAGTATGATCACAGAATCTAAGAAATCATACCTGCATTTGGAGGAATTTTTATTTAATCACAAGTGATTGCGGTAGATTTACTTTTCTACATTCTATCTAAGATTAAAAGAAGGAATATTATTCTATCAAAGCTTATTATCTTAATACGCTGATAAGACAAAAATAAAAAAATAGTACATTGGGATTTCATGGGACTGTGCATTGCCTAAATGTAATCCAATTAAAATAGACGATCCGCTGTTGACAAGCGACGAGGGGTAAAAGCTTTTCAGAAGTTTTCCATCTTATGAGAAGTAAATTGATTGATGGTTTCGTTACAAGCGACTAAAATAAGCTCAAGAGTTTTCAGAGAAATTTAGTGTTTCCAAGAAGACATTGCCACAGAAATCAATATGTATTCCCATGATCCTCTTAATGATTTCTATGCTGATGATGAATAACAAACATATAATCAGACAATATGTCAATCAATTTAAAACAAGAACATACACAGAACTAAACTAGAAACTGATGATAAAAGGACAATAAATAATCTTATTGTCCCTTGGATAAGGAAAAGATTGAAATCTAATATGTATTTAAAAAAATTCTTGATGCCAATTGTATATCGTTCTTTATGTCCACTATGCAACCACTCAATCAGACACCCCTCATAGGCGCAGAGTGGAACTGCCTCAATTCAGTTGCGGGAATGAATTCTTAAAATATCGGATACATTTCATAAAGGAAATGATTTGATCCGGTTTATAAATTACTAATATAAAGTCATGTTTTGAACTGAGACCTGCAGACTGCTTTATCACTTTCCATTGCTTGGTACTTTCAAACATCTTTCTTATAAATTGTTTCGAAGCAGTAATATACCACTATAATAGGATAAATAGTTAATGTTGTTAGCTTTTAGGGGATATAAAAAACTGCTCAATCTATTCAAATACATGTAATTTCTGCCAGATTCGATTCGTTGTTCATAACATCTTCAGTTCTCATCAACATGATTCTTCATCAACTGTCCACTTATTTTCGAGACACAGGAGTGAACTCTTAAGTGTCTACAACAATCAACAAATTATTAACATGAATAAAACAAAAGTTATATAAAAACCACGTGCTATTAAATTCCAAAGTACGATGTAAAGTTTACATTAATACATTAGAAAAAGCTATTCAATTGAACATTTCAGTTTTTATTCAATTTTCAAACAATCGTATTGAATATGAGCGAGTTTTTAAAATTTGAAATAAATGTTTAAAGAGTAAAATACAGCAAAAACGAAGTACCGTATTTACTCGCATAATTTCCCCCATCGCGTATTTTCCCCACCCCAGTTTTTGTGGATTACAAAATTCAATTTTTATTTTTATCGCATAATTTCCCCACCTCTACTTCAACGCGTTTCCAACATGACCTTGACTGGCGGTCAACTCACGACGACGCGACAATGTACCGTTACTATCGCATTTCTCTATCCCACGCTACTTTAGGGGAAGATTCCACCCCCACCCCGGTCAGTACAAGAGCAGACTCCTTCTGAATCAGTACAACAATTTCGAGTGTTTTGTGAAAACGTGAAGTTCGCGAATAAAGTTAAGTTCTCTATTAGCAGGCAGCTGATGCTGACGTCATGCAGTGAGCAGCTATAAAGATGGCGGGCTGCGCTGCGTGAGTAACGAAATTACGTCACAGTCGCACACACACTTCCGTGCATGCCTGTTGCTTAACTGTACTTTGAAGAAAAAACAAATGTTAAGATGTGATTTCTTATATTTTAAATGTTGCGTGTTAATAAAATTGTTGTTAATTACATTTCTTGCTTTAAAAATCAATATTTAACATGATTTTTCGTTACACTTTCACCATATTTTTTTTCCCCAAATTGAAAAACATCGCGTAATTTCCCCAACCCCCCTTTTTTTTTGTCAAAATATTGAAGAAAAAAAAAGGGGAAATTATGCGAGTAAATACGGTATATTGAAGTAAATGCTTAAGAAGAAAGAAACAAAACACTGAGGGAAAAAAATCAATGATCAAAAATTTTGCCTTTTTTACATCACCTGTACATCCAAATGGGATCCAAAGCGAGCCCCTGATGTTGTTAAAAATAACAGGTGGATTACGCCAAAATTGCAAGAAAATTAGACCTCGAGTAAATGAACAGAACTACAGACATTTCGATGCTTAAGAGCTTCTACGGATCTTATCAATTACTTTAATATTTGAGACAATAAAGTAATTGAGATATAAATGATACTGCATTTCATTAAGTAATATTTAATTATCTTAAGAGGATCTGCCAATGCCAAAAAAACTTAGAAACGAGTGGAATTCGTGGAACCATCTTCGTAATGGAAGGAACTGGGAAGGAAAAGAAAAAACAGATTCCTAGAAATTGCAACTCATTTCGAAAATGGAATAATTAATAGATATTTGGGATGAAATTTAACTCGACACGCGAAGACAAATCAATAAGCAACAAGGAGAGGGTTTCTTTTTAACTGTTTCTCTTAAAAGCATCATTCCAGATTTAAAAAGTAAAAACTAATCACTAAGCACCAACTAATGACTAAATAAAATCGACTAAAAAGCAATGAATAATCGAATGTTTTATTTCCTAATTCATTATTTATCAGGGGCCATCAAAGATGATGATACCATTAGACCACCCACTGTTCACACCAACGTGACGCTATTTTAATTACTGCACATATTTTAATTTGTTTCCAGTCGTGTTTTTTTTTTTTTTTTTTTTTTAATTGCTTCTATAACAATTGCCAGTAATTGAAATGTTGATTCCAATGTGAGGCTACAGGAGAAATTGCAAATTAGGTCCAAACATTTACTTGAGGTACAACCTTAGAAATAAAATTGCTTATTAAACAAATACATTATTATCAACATTAAACTTTTTTTGTATTGATGATAAAAACCAATTATTACCAATTATCCAAAGACGACTTTTTTTTTTTCTTTATAAGTCAAAAGTTCTCACAAATTGGCAGTGACAAACCAAACGAACGCGGGAAGTATATGTCCCAGCGATTCTGGCCAAAATGGATAAGCCTTTTTATTATCGGGAGGTAACGATTTGACATTGATGAATTTACCATCTTAAAATTCCATCGACTGAGAAGATTTATTTGATGACATTTAATTTCATATTTTAATCTGCCACAATTTTACTGGATGAATAGATTTTGGAAAATTAGAAATGTAATTTCATAATAATTGCGAGAGAAATGTAACGAAAAACTACTGCAAGTACAAGTAGAAAACAGAGTTTAAGAGTGGAATATATTAATATAGACCACAAATTTTTAAAATTTGGGCTAAATTTGTGACGGATTCGTACAACTGCTTTTCATGGAAAAATTGGGACAGCCCCCTGGTGACGAAAAACATGAAGATATAAAATAATTGCCGTCATCTAGTCGATCGAATAGATAAATGATAGATTTATATCACGTGTTCTGTGTGGATTACCAGCGTAAATTTTGTTCGTAAGCTTGGTCTGTAAGACAAAAGACAATCACTTGGATACGCCATGTTGGGTCGTATCGTTATTCACATGATTTTCTGATGGGAAATTGATTATTTGTGTGACCGTGTAAAACTGATCTTTGATATCTTGCGCAATTCATCAATTTTTCTGCTCCTTTTCAGCACAGCATGAAACCATCAATTTCCCATCCTTATAAAACCACCGTAAGAACTGTATAAACTAGGAAGAACTCCAAAATATAAGGAAATAAAATGCATTACCTATAAAAAGGAGCAACTAATTTCTGAATACAATGTCTTATTTATTAATACTCATTATGTAAAATAAGATTACAATAGTCAATATTTTGAATTACCTTGATATGATTTCAAATTACAACCATTTAAAGGAACAAGAAAATATTTAGAATATATAGGAATGAGAGAAAAATATATAAGAGATTTTTCTCTTGTATTTGTGTGTGTGTGTGAAAATTCGATAAATTGAGCTAAATTTCTACAGTTTTCTATAAAATTCGGTTCCTAATTTACTATATTTTGTACCTTAATAACAGAGTTAACTAAAATTCACCAATAGGTTTTATTTCATTAACTAATAGTTTAAGTTGAAAAAATAAAGACGAAAAAGTAAGTAATAAAAAATAAAGATTTAATCTATTCAAACTAGAGCGGAAACAAAAGAAGAAAATTAAAATTCTTAGCTAAAGTTCGTTAACTGAGGGATGGCTGTAATCCTAAATATATTATTAATTCTAATATTATCAAAATTCATCCTAAATCCAAATATTATATTAGGTTTTAATCTGAATTTATGTTGCTTTTTAATTTCTTAAATCTTATTTTATCTTAATTTTTTTTCTTAGTTATTTTATAGCTTCTTAACTCGATTAGAGATTTATATTATAAAATGATCCATTCTAATTCAATTTTGGCGTAATTTTATTTTAAAAGTTTTCACTGCAGGCCTTTGTGGTCGGAGGAGGAGGTGGTCAACTAGATCCCAGCCGGCCTAGAAAGAAAGCCGTCCTTTATAGGGCTGGGTGGACCCTAGGATCCGTCTGTAGGAGAATTCAATTTGGGAAAATCTCTGCCCTTTCGTCGGGGACTGAGCCCGATTCCTCCAGTCAAGCGTTTGATAAATAACTATTTTTGAACTGCTCTTACCTGAGCCAGGAGTGAAGCCAGCTCTAATGCCAATTCCTTGTTCGTAGGGAATCTGCTGTGGACAATTTCTTCATTGGTCTGATAGATCAACAACAGACGCTCCTTTTCTGTTTCCGCTTTGGCGTAGTTTTTGAAATATAACCTAAGAATAAAACAAAAGAGATTGAAATCAAATGGTTTTAAATGAAACAGAATTTTTATAAATTAAAGGCAAAGCACGGATGTAAATGCATGGTTTGGTCTAAACTACAGCAGCTCTTCATTATGCAAAATTGAAAAGATTAAAAAAAAAGGATAAGAAAAGAATAATTCTGGATGTAATTTTAGTCGAAATGCGCATGTCCGTGCGTGTGTCCATCTATAATCAAAGTAACTCAAAAAATATTTGTTATTCAAAGCTAAAACAGAAGATTTATTCTATTCTTATAAGGAAGATCACGGGAGATTTCAGACCAAAAGTTAGGAAGAGGTAAAGGCAAAATAGTTTGGTATTCAATTCCAATGCCACGCTGTCTGAAAATAAATAAATAAAATAAAACAAGTTCTCTTGCTTGTAATTATCTTCCCTATCTTCTCAATTGATCTTTGAAATGTTTTATTTTCTTTTTTCTCAATTTTCAATAGTTTCCAAACAGCTTCTTCTTATTTCTTACCTCCTTCTCTATTCCTTTTTAGTCAACTAAATATAAAATACATACAGGACCGTCTCAACAGCCCTGGGCAAAGCAATAATACTGGAGCCTCAAATATTTTTGTTATTTTTTTTTTTTTTGTATTGCTGCTTGGAAGTTGGAACATTTAACAATTTGTAATAAAAAATAATGAATGTTTTAAAGACATGTGTAAGAACATTCACTGAATAATATCCCGAATAATAATATTTTTTTTTTCTTTTTATTAACATAGATAGGTAAACTCAGTACAGTCCCGTTAGGGAAGTGTCCCTATCAACGAGTTCTGATATTTACATAATTTTTTTTTTCTTCTTACAATAAATATTTATATAGCATACAATTGAAAAATATATAACTTACTAGTCTACAGGATTGTAAAAAAAAAAAGAAAATAACAAATAATTGAGTATAAATGGCTGACATATATAAATATATGATTATTTATTAGTATTGAAGGTATTCTACGAATTAATTTAACATGCTTATAAAATCTTAATACTTATTATTATTATTATAATAATAATCTTGAAGGTTCTTTTCCATTACTTAACGTTTTTTTTTTTTCAATTATTTTATAAGTGAATTTAAACTGATAACTAACAGTAATCAATTGAGTGTGTATATATATATTCACTTCGTAGAGTGTCCGAATTTGATAAAAGTAGGATCAGGTGTTCAAATACAGAATAGGATGGAAGTGTTGATCTCAATTTCATTTCAATCTTTTCTTGTTTTGTAAGAATTAGTGTCCATCAATTTTCAACTTTGAAGGTATATTTTGAAACTGTCATTCAAAGTTATTTTTACTGTTATTTATAAATTAGATTAGCAGCAAAACTTCTTAAGACTAGAAGCTTCTAAATATTCGAAACAGTTCAGAAGAGTTTAGAATTTTATAAGAGATACGGTCCAGTAGAATTTATCATTTTTAACTAATTCGGATTGTAAAAATATTCACAATTAGAATAAAAACATTTCAATGGACCACTTGAGGTTTACGCCCCTACCGACGTCACGTATGACGTGTAAGCACACGCTGCGAGATCTTGTGGGATAAACAAACATATAGCTTAGTTTGAATTACTCAAAAACCATCGATTTTTGATATTTCAAGATGGAATGGTTCAGTATTGTGCCGTTCCTTATTGTAATAATTCTGTAAAAAAAGCTTGAAATATCCTTCTTGAATATAATATTTCCTCTATATCTATACGGGTTAAAACAAAGCACTTTGTTTACCCCACAAGCCAAGCAGTAGCCTGGTGAGATATGTTGTAACTACGAAGCTCCGCCTATCCTCAACTGATCCATTAAATTAGATTTTTCTTTGATAATAAATTGCTGTCGTCTTCTTCAATAGGCTGTAATCAACTCTACATCCGATATGATAATTTTGGAAGGCTTACAATCGTTTCATCCAAATCAAATCTTTTAGTTCACCATCTATATCTATACGGGTTAAAACGAAGCACATGGCTTTGTTTATCCCACAAGCCAAGCAGTAGCATGGTGGGATATTTTGGAACTTCGAAGCCCCGCCTATCATCAAGTGGTCCATTCATTACTATATAGTATGTAATTTATAGCAAATAGATGGCGTAGCTAAATTAATCGGAATTCGGGAATGGAGAGCAAATGTGGAGCTCATAATCCAATCAAAAAGAAAAAATATGTAAACATTCTTTTAAAATATTTTTCGTCTTTTAAAATGCTTTTCAGGAAGGCTCGCTATCACAGAAAAAAGGAACTTTTGCTTTTTTTCTCTATTCTCCTAGCTGATGATCACCAACAAGCGTTAAACAGCTGTTCCAGGATATCACTTGTAAATAATTTGGTCTCACCCATTATTGTAATTATCATTCCCTTTTTATAAGTCAGTTCAAAACGAACTTAAAAACCCTGGATTAGGTGATGAAGCTGCTATCACAGTGTAGAAATATCAAGATCATAGATATTTCTGAAATGTGTGTTAGATTTCTTTATTTATTGTTCGTATTGTTCGTTATTTCGTTTTTAAGTATTTTAATAATTCAAATAGAAATATGAAAAAAAAAAATATATAAAAAAAATGATCTCCAAATGATGATTCTCTAATCAAAATTAACTTAGGAATTACTGACTAATTTTCATCCTTTTTTAGTGATTAACATTGTAATATTCTGCAAATCTCTTTAAAACGAAATATATTGTTGATTTCTGCAACGAATAAACTTGATTTACATTTGTTTAACTCTTATTTGACAAATGAATAAATTGTTTTAATTATCATTTGACTTTTCGAAATTCATTCATTATAAATCTGAATTGAAAATTCAGGCCGAATTATTCTATGTTAAAGTTCACATAACGCCACCTAATATCGCTGTTTATTAATGTAATCTTCTAATTTAATTACTCATAACATTAACAGAATGATCCCCTTTGTTAGACGTTGGTTACATTTTCCTGGCAATGGACCGGTGGCTCCATCTTGTGGCGACTGACGCAACTATTTCATCGGTTTATTGATTTTAGCCTGAAGGCGAAGACTTGGCGAAGTATCATCCACCTCATTACATGACAACAGAATTATTTCCAAATCCCCATTCATTATTTCCATGATGCCGACTATTAATAAGGCAATGAATGCGGTTTTCAAATAACTCGCAATAGGGATGAGGTCCTGATAACTGTAATCCGGCTGAACTGAGGAGTTCAAAATATTTGCGAGATTGATTTAAGTAACAATAAATAAATAAACACATCTGAAAATATAAAATAACATCTTTTAACGAGTATAATGAGCTTCATTAAGAAGCGTCTTAATATCGAGAATTTAATATGTATTATTTCAACATTTCGTTAATAATGAGATTTAAAATGAGCAATTCTTTAAAACAAAATATTTTATTAGATTAAGATTTAACTCCAGCAAGTTGGGAAAGAGGCATATTTAAATGCGTTTTAAAATTAAATAAAAAAAATTACATTTTAAAAATATTAAATTATTCAATTTCCCTCGACTGTTACGAAACAATTATATAAAAATATGCTATAAAAACAAAATAAAAAAACCCTATCATAAATATTACAAAAAATAATTAAATATAATTATAAAATATTTGAAATTTATTTGTAAGTTCTGCATTAAATCAACACGATTAAAATAAAAAAAATGTAATCTTTCCAATGAGAAAATAAAAATAATCATTTAATACTATAGGAAACAACAATTAAATTTAGAAGAACACGATTCAGTGCAATCGAAAAACAAAATTGTAAGTACGCATGCGCACTTACGAAGTCAAACAAGAAATGTGCGCGATGAGTCACGAACCAACCAATGTATGCAGAGAACGAAGCATTCTCACATCCAGCGATGGTGGTATAGCGGTTAGCATAGCTGCCTTCCAAGCAGTTGACCCGGGTTCGACTCCCGGCCATCGCAGTTCATTTTTTTTTTTTCTTTTCTTTTTCAAATTTTTTTCTTTTTTATATTTTTCAATTTACGTTTTTTTCTTTTTTTCCATTAAAAATTAATTTTTCAAAATATTAATTACTTATTTTTACCTAACAATTTTTTTTACTTAATGTAATATAAAACAAGAAAAAGAAGCACAACACCGCTTCTATGCGGTTTTATGCTTCTTTTTCTTGCTATATGTCCTTCCCGCACGTTAAATTTGACTAAAATGTAATACAAAAGCAATCTAAAAATATTATAGAGAATTTATTTATATATATATATAAAATTTACTCATTCATTTAATTCTTCATTAATAGCTTTTTTGCTAAATGACGAATTTATAAATTTTAAATTATTAAATATTTAATTTTATTGCTTCAGAATGTTCAATCACTTTGAAAAATGTTAAAACAAATTACGAAAATTTTAAGAATGCTTGAAACATAATAATAATAAAAATAAAGCATCCTGAAACAAATGATTTCTAAAGAAAATTTTTTTCCTAATATTAAATCCTTTAAAAGAGCAAAACAAAACAATTGAAAAATGATTATTATTATGCTGTTACATATAAACAAAAAATGTTGCTAGGTTCATAATTATTTACAAGTAAACCCTTTGAAATTTAGTGATAAATTATATATTTTTCATAAAAATAATGTAAAAATAATTCTTTATTTTATGGGAATTGCAATTCGTAAAATAACATACACGAAGATTAGACATTTTATAAGCGATTAGAAGAATTCTAAGAATTAAAATAAAATTTAAAAATAATGGTTAAAAATAAAAGAAATGGGGAAAAAAATATTCTTTAAATAATCTTGAAAGCCATTGATTGAAAATTTAAACTCTTTAAATTACTATTTTCAATAACCAAAAAAAAAAAGAAATAATAATAAGAATCTTTTATATATATTGTTTCAAATTAAATCCTTGTGTTTTATTCTATGATTCTAAAACTGCTGCTAATCTTATTCCTTAGTTATAACAATATTATTCATCTATATAAATAAGAATCTCTTGAAATAGATTCTGTTCAAGCAGCTTCATTTATTTCATATATTTTATATTTTTAGTTTACTTAAATTAAATGGAAATTTTATATCTTTATTTTTATGCTAATGATATGATTTTTATTTTCTAACTACACTTTTTTCTCTTATTTACAATAAAACCATGTTTATGTAAAAAATTATAGTATTTTTACATGTATATAGTATCTTAAATGTATCTGTACGTTAAAAAAAGAAAAAGGAAACCGCATGAAATGTATTTGAAAGCATTTTTATATTATTTTCTTTTAAAAATTGTATTTTTAGGCATCTTCTTTACCATTAACGATTGCAATGTAAATAAAGAATGCCTAGTATTTGTCAGTAAATCATTTTATTTTTGAAAATAAAATAAATAGAATAAATATTTTTAATTAATATTTTTTTTTATGTTAAGGATGAAGTTTAGCTTTAAATCTAAAATTAAGTTTTTACCTAAATTTCCTTTTATATTCATTTGTATTTTTTTGATAATTTTAATTTATTTCCTGTTTTTTACTTAATTTACGAGACAGAAATAGTTTTTAGGCTGTTGAATGTTTTATTACTTGTTATTGAATGATGGAATAAATCAATTCCTTAAACAAAATCTTTAATTAAATATTTATTAGAAATTTTTTTTTAAGTCTATGTAACAAAATGTTATTTTTTTTTTAATATCATTATTATTTCATGCTAAATGAAAGAGCTCTAAGGGTTAACTGAAATAATCCAGAAAGGTTACAATTTTATAATTGTAAAATTTAGTAAACACAATTTAATAATAATTCTAACTACCTATAACTTAGTAATAATTTGAAAACTTTCTGTGTAATTTAATAAAAATTGAAAGAAAGATTATAAGTTCAAAATTATTATTAGCATATAACATATAAATGTAACAAACGAGTATAACATGTTAAGTGTAATAAGAAAATGATTCGAGTATAAAATTATCTACATTTTTCTGTAATGAAACTTATTTTCTGAAGTTTTCATCTGCTAAGTTAAAACTTTAGTGAACTTGGAAGCATCAAAAATAATTTAAGCTTAAATTTACTCCTAATTTGAATGTTCAACTTAAAGGAATTAAACTAAAAAGTAATAATAACAATAATTTGAATTTAAAAGCTAACCTGTCATTACAATATTTAAAATATATCTTTAAATTAAAAGAACTTTTTTTTATGATGAAGCTGAATTAAGATTTTAGACATTTATTCTTTTTAAACACATGAGTTTCGTGAAGTAAAAATTTAACGTACCGTTATGATGAAGATAAAAAAGCCAACTATTACGGCACAAATTCAAAGTAAAAGTTGGAAAAAAAAAATAAATATATATTTAAAAAATGAAAATAACAATCTATATTACTAAAATCTTTTATTTCTCTGTCTGTCTGTGTGTCTGTCCGGCGCAGTTTTCTGAGAGAATGGAAAATAGAAATACTTTTTACAATGAAACATCCGCGACAGGAATCGAACTTGCAACCTTCTGATCCGAAGTCAAATGCGTTATCCATTAGGCCATAGGGACTACAACTCTCTTCATATTGTTTTTTGACTTATATCTCCTTTCCTTTCCCCCATCAATAAGGAATGTATTCAATCTTTTTTTTGAATCTCAAGATTGTTTATTTATTTCACATCCGTCAGTTTATTTGTAATTCGAAACTGACAATTAGAACGATAATTGCCGAAACGTTGCAATATTTTAAATATTCTTACTTAACCAAATTCTATGTGATATTGAAAAATACGTGCGTGTACACGCCAGATGTTGGAGTAAAGAAAACAGAGTCAAGAAAGAAAGAAGCATTCTTTTTTTGAGGTGGAATACCGAAAAAATCACTATTTGCAACTCAAAAACCATCAATATTTGTAACTCAAACGTCACTGAAAAGTGACAATTATAATTAAAATGAGAGTCAAAAAAGAATGAAGCGGTACTTATATTAGATACAATACTGAAAAATCACTATTTATAAATCAGAAACCATCAATATTTGGAACAAAAAACCACTGAAAAGTGCCAATTAGATTAAAAAAGAGATTCAAAAAAGAAAGAAGCAGTATTTCTATTAGATAGAATACTGAACACTATTGTAACTCAGAAACCACTGAAAAGTATCATTTGGAATAAAAAAAAAAGTCAAGAAATAAGAAGCACTATTTCTATTAGGTAGAATACTGAAAAATCACTATTCGTAACTCAAAAACCATCACTATTTCTAACTCGAAAACCACTGAAAAGTATCAATAGGAATAAAAAAAAAGATAGTCAAGAAAGAAAGATGTACTATTTCCATTAGGTAGAATACTGCTCAGAAGTTAGACGTCTTAGCCGTTAGACCACTAGGCCTACATTCTAATCTCTACAAAAAATAAAAAATATATTATAGATATATGATTTACACGGTCGTTCTAAAAGCAGTCGTAGATTGAGAGAATATAGACATCAAAAATTAAATTAAAAAATAAGCTTTTAAAAAATTTTAGTTTTAGTTTCCTTGATGTAATTTGTGTGTGTGTGTGTGTTTTTTAATAAATAAAAAATTGTTTTCCGTTACATAAGGGAGGCTTCCGGAGCGAAGCGATGGGTAGCCGACTAGTTTAAATACAATTTTATTTTAGGATTTTATTGTATTTAAATTGTTGTTTTCATTTTTTAAATATATATATATCATTTTTTTTTTCAACTTTTACTTTGAATTTGTGCCGTAATAGTTGGCTTTTTTTATCTACATGAGTTTCATATTTAAGAGTCTTCTTAAAAATAATATATCTGAACCTTTCTTTTTAAACTACAACTCTTATATAAAAAAAAGAAAATCATCAAATTGAACTTCAAAATATAATCTTATTATTGATTTCACTTCATTGATTAAATATTTACATAGTAATTAAGGTTTGCATCAATTCTAGCATCTTACAAAAGCTTCAAATACTCAAATGAGGTAGGGTCTGTTTCATTGCAAACTCAACAATGTTTTGAGTACTGTTAAATTATTTATTTTGTGACCAACCATAAGTTTTCTGGTGAAATGTTTTGTTCTTTTTTTCCCTTTTGAAATTTTATTTTAATTTTCTGAATTTTCCTCTCTATTTTTTAGGTTTTTTTTAGTTCCCTAACCATTAATTTTTACAGTAATTTGTCTTTTGCTGAAGGGGTGTTTATATATATATATAGATTGTCTGCCACTTTATTAGATACACCCCTGCTGCGTCCACAAATGGTACGTTCCACTCATTTGCAAGTCACATGGACAATTGTGGCTATAAATACAGCAGTATAGACTTCCCATCATCAGTAGAGAAAGCAAACCACAGCAATAATGGGAAAGTGTAGTGCTCTAATGGAGTTTGAACATGGCATGATCGTTGGGGCTAGATGTGGTAGATGTGTATCTGAGACAGCAGTGCTCCTGAATTTTTCGGGTACAGCAACATCAAGGTGTATAGGGAATGGTGCAACGAACAGAAAAAGTCGAATCAGCGACACTCCTATGGATGAAAATCGCTCGTTGATGAGGCCAGAGGAGGATGTCTAGAATTGTGCAAGTCACAAGACGGTGACAGTTGCCCATGTGACGTCTGACTTCAACAGTGGTGCACAGCAAACCATCTCGCAATGCACCACTAGACGTACCCTGTTGCAGATGGGCTACAACAGCTACAATGGCCTCGTCAGGTGCCCTTGTTATAAGCAAAGAACAGGAGTGCACGCCTTCTGTTGGCAAAGCAACACCTACACTGGACCATCGATGACTGGAAAAAGGTTGCTTGGTCTGATGAATCAAAGTTCCTGCTACATCAAATTGATGGCAGACACAGAATTTTGCACAAAAACATGAATGTCTGGATCCATCGTGTCTCACAACAACTCTTCAAGCTAGTGGGGGCAGTGTCATGGTGTGGGGGATGTTTTCCTGGCACACGGGCTCATTGAAACCTTTGGATGCGGCCAGACAGCGTATGTAAATATAGATGAATTTCTGCTAATTTTATATGTTGTTTTACCACTTATTATTACTTGTCATATTAATTTACATGTAATAAACTTCTTACTTATTATATAATCAGCATTACTTTTATGTATAAATCATGTTATATTGTAAATTATTATTTTGTTCCTATTGATCAACTGTTCAAAAATTAAGTTTTTAAAAACAAATTTTTCCCATTGGATTTTGTTGTGATTCTATTTAACATTTAATTGAATTGTTATCTTTTTGTTTTGATTTTAAATTACCCAATCATAACAGAATAAGTGACTGCTGATTGACCAATCTAAATAACCTTTAAATTCATGTGTTTATCGAAAATATTAGTTAGACTTCAATCTCTACAACATTCTGCTCTTCCTTTTACTGTGACAACACACTGTTAATATTAACAGTATTTAGAAGTAACCATGACTGACAAATTATTATAAAATAAACAGAATGAAAATAAAAGTCATAAGCTTTGTAAAAGTAATCAAACGTATACTGGAATTATGTTAATAGAGATGTGTATACAATTCTGAATAGCTACAATAGAAGTAACTTATTTCATATTAGAAGAGTTACTAACCTCATGTACTAATTAGCTTGAAAATAATCTTAACATATATTATTGTTGTTTTAGTTCCTAATGGACAATTCACACTTGTTAATAAAAATAATAAGAAAATTTTTCTACTGAAATGATTAATACAGGCTATTCCAGCAATATTACTTATATTCAATGGATATTCTATTTAATTGTATTTTTGGACCTAGTGTTTCTATAAATGTATTTAAAATTTAACCTTAGTGAAATGTAGATATGCAGTATTTTTAATAGTGTTTCGTAATGTTTTCATGTATTAGGCAAATATTCAGTAGGCAAATATATAATGTACAAAAATTGTTGTTCTAAAAGGCAACAAATTTTTGACAGCTGCATCAGTGTAATATGCATTTTTTTTCTTTTATTTCTTGAATAGTGTTGATCTAAAAAGAAAAAAATGGCAAGAGGGATATATATTTTATTTAATCTTGAAATATAATTATAAGAACTGAAACTGTTCAGGTGGTACTGTGTCTTGAAGGAAAACTTTCTTCTTTCAAGATATGGAATTTTATAGGAATTGGAATCAAAATATGACATGAAGTTCTATTAATGTTTTCAAAGAACAACATCTAATAAATTATGTTTGTTTTAGTAGTGGTTTTGCCATAGTTGAAGTTACATAATTGAAAAGTTTTTTAAGCTGATGAAAGCAAAATTTAAAAGATTAAAAATGTATTACCATCTAATGCACAATACACAAAAATTTGTAAAATAAAATAACGTTATCGTTCCAAAGAAAGAAATCCTAAATAAATGTCTGAAATGTCAACTTTATTTTATTGCATACATTGTTGAACACTGTGTGTTAGATGGTCATACATTTTTAATCTTTTCAAATTATGTATATCAGCTAAAATCTAAAACAAGATTTTTTTTAACATGATTTTGTTTGTATTTGCATTCTGTCTGTATTTACATTCAGTCTATGAATTTCAGTTCTGATTGTGATTTATAGTAAGTGTTAAGACAACTATACAGCATTTTCTGGTCTCTCACTAGAGGGATATATTAACTTTATTATTATTAAGTAATCCTAAGTAAGGATGGATTAAATGTTTTTTGCTATTTGCCAGTAAAGGCTAAGAGGATGAGGAAATGAAAAATTTCTTCTTATTATTATGGAATTATTGCTGAATAGATCTGTAAGTAATCTTTTACAATGATAATAGCAATGACAACTCAGTTATACAGTAGAACCTCGATTATCCGCAACTCTTTTAACCAGACCCTCGTTTAACGGACGTCGGTTTTCCTAATTTTTTTTTTTTTTTTGGTAAATAAACAATATTACCACAAAAAAAAAAAAAATTAAGAAAACTGAGGTCCATTAAACGAGGGTCTGGTTAAAAGAGTTGCGGATAAACGAGGTTCTACTGTATATAGATATATCTTGACTTACAAAGGGCAATCCTACCAATATATCATTTGTCAAAAATTATATATGAGATGTCAGATGTAGAGTAAACAGTACAATTCTAAGTCATACATATGTGAATTAAAATAAGACATATAACTATTGTTGTACATACTGTATAGGGCCTGTCTGTTCCTTTAGCATCACAAACAAGTTTTGGGCAATGACTTGAGTTGCCATCATGCTCAGTGGGACATATTCCTGAGACTGGGTCTTCGATCCATATGGATAGCAATTTCTGCATTTTATGCACTTCTCATTTGTTGCTTTGTGATAATTGTTGATTTCATTGGAGCAGATTCTTTTACAGCTTTAAGAACTTCTTGTTACGGCCTAAATTTTAGCTCTGACAAATATTTTGGTATTGTTGTATAAAATATTTATTTTACTAAACATGTTATGGGGAAATCTTCTTGTAATAAACCTTTGGTGAAGAGTTCTAAGATTTTGTCACTTGGATTGAATGGAGTGAGAGGAAAATTTTAAAGTTTTGTTTTTCTGGATTAAGAATTGGCTGAGTATTTTTTGGAGGGATTTGAGGAAGTTACCAGTAACTTTCACTGTATCTATAGATGGCAAACTTTACGGTGATGAGGAGACAGGAGAAAACAGAAAAGGAGGCCAACATAGTCAGGGATGTTGGAGAGCTTCAGCTAGGGGTCAGATAAAAAAGGGAAAACAAAGAAGCCAGAGAGAAATGAGAAACAGATGGTCATGAGGGACATTTGGTGAGAGCCAGAAAAAATTTAAACTACAAACCCCAAGCTTAAGGAATGTTGATGGCTGAAGGCAAAACATTTCCAATGTATGGTCAGAAGTCACCGAGGAACCAGACCTTTGCCAAGATCAACAAAAGCAAAACAAAGCCATGAGTTCAACAGAAGTGGTAGTTTCTTTTTTAAAGTTATCCTATGGATTACCCTGAATCTGCGAAATGAGATTAGGACTCTTAAATCCTTTCTGGTTAGGTTAGCATATACATAAAGGATCCCCCACAGACTCTGTTCAAATTGCACGAATTCCTTTGGCTAACCCTATCCACTTTTGTAAATTATTTTAGTTTCTTATTTATGGACAAACATTAAAATCAAGAACTGGGAAAATTTTGGACCCAGCAGTAATGTATACGTTAAGTTCATTTTGTTAATTTTTTTTTATTATTATTATTTTAATTTATTGTTTAATAAATGTTTTATTTTTACACTGATTTTGTAAGAGTTTGTCATTTAAGGGGATTCCTCTGGTAGGCTGCCTGAGAATGATCCTGATATAAATTATTATTTTTTTAAACCCCTGTTCTAATTCAAGAAAAAGGGGAGAAGTAACGTGCTCTTTGTCTTAAAATATCAAAGATATCGTTGAGTGTGA
The DNA here is from genome assembly GCA_023159025.1 of Thereuonema tuberculata. Classification (NCBI taxonomy): domain Eukaryota; kingdom Metazoa; phylum Arthropoda; class Chilopoda; order Scutigeromorpha; family Scutigeridae; genus Thereuonema; species Thereuonema tuberculata. Next base: position 5,932,405 of record JAFIDM010012231.1, on the reverse strand, counting down.
TAGGTTGAAGTCATACGATAGCATGGAGATAGATTTACCATATTGCATTATTACTTTTAATTCTATATTAATTGCTTTCTTTTTTTTTTTTCTTCTGCAACTCCACTGGTTTCTGTTGAATTCCTTTCCTTGGCAGTGTATAGAAATTTTAGAAGGACTGAGTTTGAAATGATAAATACGATAGGCCTACTAATGCACATGAAATAGAGAGACTGCGTATTAAGAAAGAGAAACAGGATATGTGTTGCCTTTCAAGATCTGACGAGATCTGAAACACCTAGAACCAGATATGCAGAGACTAATGCCTACAACTTTTGTTGAATGCAACTCGAAAGGGTCTATGAACTCTTTATGGGACCTTTGTCATAACTGTAAATGTTTGTAAGTCGAAGGGTCATAAGTCGAATTATACCTGTACTTTAATGCTTTAATCTACCCTTCACACACGCAAATAAATAGCACAGCTTGAGGACCGCTATAAGAAAGGATCCAACATTTAACTTGGTATCATGAACCTAACTGCACATCTTAGACCCTAGACATCTTCAGCAACCATCAAAAGCAGACAAAGTTGCTGAAGTTAGAACTAAGTCTGGGGTGTTTGGCATCCAAATGCATGATAAATCTCTGCAGTTGAACTATTCAAGACATTGATATGAGCTTACTCATAGTTTACTGCACTGCATGGCACTGGTTGAAGTTTGAAGTTTCCTGATTTTATAGTTTCTAATTTAATGATTTGATGTTTAACTGCAATTTCGACCCTTAACTCTTACAGAAGAGATACAATGAATAGACAAGAGTTTTATATTTCTTCATCAAACCATAATAGACTATGTTTTAGATTAGTCTAAACAAAACTTCAAGCATTTATATGTTATACATGTGTTAGTGTGTTTTAATGAATATAATATGGTTAATGTCTTTATGGATGAATATAAGATGTGCTAGGTTATTAAATTGATATTTATAAATTAAAATCTATTGGATTTATTTTACTAGTTGATTTATTGTATTTGCCCTAAAATATGGTTTAGTTAACAACTATGATTGGTTTTGTTCGCCAGAAGGCAGCTAAAGGAGAATTGGACAGCTGTCTCAATGACAAAATGGATAGCAGATAAGAATACTTTCATAAGATTTTTCAGTATTACTTACACTACTTTATCACCAAATGACAATAAATAAATAATTATGGGATATTCTAAATCTTAAAGGTTAATAGTAGCCAAAATGATCATTTATACTGGACACCATAGACACTTAACTATGCCACTTCTTCACATATGAATTATGTTTTTAAGATATAATTATTGAATACTTATTACATTAACATTTTAGAGATATTATTATATCTTTGGATGGGATGTGGAAATGAATTACATGCCTTACTCATATATAAGCATATAGAAGTTTAGCAACTTTTATTTGTTTTGTTTTAACCTTTTGTATTATTTTGAAAAGACTTAGTTTGAAATCATTCATACAGCATTGCTTATATCGTTTTTGCATTATTATATTTTCTTACATAAATATACCTTGAATAGTAGATGGTGTATCTTTATTTCTTACGAAATTTCTTTTATTTTCTTTATCTATAATAAATCTAATTAGTGACTGATAAACAGCTTTTCTGATTGATAATACTACTATCTTTTAAAGTAGTATTACAAGTAAAAATAATAATGACAATGTTAGGCAAAATTAGGAAACTAAAATTAATACTACAGTTTGGTTTTTGTTATTTGTTAAAGATGCTGATTTATTACGTAAAATGTTATTCTTAATTGTAAGTAAAATGTTTGATTAGTTTTCAATAAAAGATGCTAGGTTGTGTTTTTAATTTTTCCTAAACATTTATCTTATATAAAAGTGAAAGATTCATCAGCAGGAATTGTGTGACTGTAATAAAATTTAATCCTTTTTTCCTTTATATAAATGCCAGCCTTTTTTTTTTTATTATTTCAGAAATTATAAAAAACAAACAAACAAAATCAATTATAATAACAAAAGCTTTCTCTTTTTCTAATTTCACTTATTTTATGTAAAATTTTATTTCACTTTTATTTATTGTTATAAATTCACATCCATTTTTAACTTATTTCTAAAAAGTTAGGCTTTTGTATTTATGTTTCCATTTCTCTTAATTAGAATAAGTTAATTTTTGTAGTGGGCTTAATTTTTCCTAGTTTATTATTTCTATAAACACTTTCTTTATATGAAATTAAACTAATTTCATTATCTATTGATTTTGTAGATTAAATAATAAAGAGATTAGTTTTGACAAAACATGAACTGCATGGTTTTTGAAACAAAACCTAACCAAGGAGATTCATACTCTTGCACTCACTGTTGTTGCCGTTTTATACAGGGTGTTACAAATGATTGGATTGGTTTCATGATTGGGTGTATTACTTAACACATCATTAAAGAAATTGTACAGAGACAGAGAGAAAGTTTTTGTTCCATTTTAAAGATGCTCGATATGTGCACTGCTAGTGACTCTGCACACATCAACTAGATAATCAAGTTCGTCCTACACTCGATGTAGCATGTTCCTGTCAATTCCAGCAAAAGCATTGCAGATGCGAGTCCGCAGTTCTGGCAGATCAGCCGGTAATGGTGGCACAAACACTGTACCTTTCACATACCCCCCATAAAAAAAAAGTCACAATGGGTTAAGTCAGGGGAGCGTTGGGGCCATGGCAGTGTACAGTTCAAGAAGTCTCAAACGTCATGACGGAAATGTGGTGGAGTATCATCTTGTTGGAACATGAAAGTCCATTCTGTCTGTCTTCAGCTGTGGAATCAGCCAATTATCCAGCATATCTGTAATGGGCTTCCCGATGAAGAAAAAGTGACTGTAAATTTTAAATTTTGAGACCAAACAGAAAACAGTGATTTTTGGAGATCCCGAACATGCTCCACAGAAGCATGGGGATTAATGGTTCCCCAGATTTGCATATTCACATTGCCATTCAGGAAAAATGCTGCCTCATCACTGAAAACGAGTTTATCACAGAACTCATCCTCCTCCATTAGCTTCTAAAATCGAGCACAAAACTCGAAGCGACACGCTTTATCATTGGGCACCAATGATTGCAACAATTGTAAACAGTAAGGCTTCTGCTTCAATCGTTGCCATAAGACTTTCCAAACGGTTGATCGTGGAACGTTAAATTCCCTCTCCCTCTGTGAGTTGATTTTCATGGGCTACGCATGAAAGTGGTCCATACGCACTCAAGTGTTTCTTCATGCACAGGAGGACAACCTGTTGATTTCCCTTTACAGAGGCATCCCATAGTTGTAAATTGTTCATACCATCGTCGAATGGAGTTAGTGCTGGGTGATCTTTATGGAATTCCGTTCTGAAGTGATGCTGGACATTGTGACAGATTAATTTGCACGGAATTCGAGGACAACATACGCTTTTTCATTGTTCATCACCATTTTGCAACTGCAGCGCTCGTGGTTGGAGGCTGAAATATATGCCTGCTGGGCAATTCAAACAAAACTTTGAGAGATACTTGTCTTATAATAACAAACTCGATCAGCAGAGCTCTATGATTGTGGCCATTACAAGGTCATGAAACCACTCCAATCATTTGTAAACACCCTGTGTAATTGTAACTATTATTCTTTAATCAGAAAGTATACAATAGCTAAATACATGGTAGAAGATTAATAAAAAATATTTGATAAGAAATGTATTAAGACAGTGGCTGTAATTTTTGAATTTAATAAATTCTAAGTAATGAATAAAAATAAAAAAGTTCATTCATCTTTAGCTTCATTTACATTAAGTTACTTAATTTCATTTATTTTCATTAAATTAAAATAGTAATAATTAAATGTTTTGATTATTTCTTCATTACTTTGCTGAATTGTTATTAAATTTAACTGATTATTTTAATATAGTTATTGGATATTTAATATTAATTTCTATTTGTTTAAAATTATCTCTTTGACAGCTTTTTCCTAAATTATAAGAAAACTTAATTGTTAAATTCTTTTTAATGTTTTGTAATGCACTTCTTACTCTAATACTTTTGTAAGTATTACTTACTATATTTACTGTGGTAAAAACTTTCCTAAGATGTACTGTTATCACTGATATGAAGTTACTCAAATCTTCCTTCATAATTTACAACTAAACTTTAATCATCATCATCTTTATTTTTTTTATTTTTTTGGCTTTCAGTGTTATTACTAACAGGTAATTTTTATTTCCTAAGGTTATTTTGAACTTCAGCACTGCTGTTTTCTATTATTTTATTTGTTTTGCATAACACATTTCCTGATCCACAATTCTCTAAACAAATATTAATTCCGGTTGGCGTTTTCCCTCCATTTATAAATGATTACGGACGTTAAACTTGCTTTCTATTGAATATTTCAATTTGCCTATTTGTGATTAATTTCCTTAGTGCCTTTCAGTGAGAGGACAAGGGGTTAATATTTTGGATCCTTCAGGATCATTTTTTATTTTATTGTTGTTTATCCCGGCGAGCCATTCGCGGGATCGCATTTGCTTTGGGTAGAGCTTTCGCCCAGGCGAGCCAAACATCAACGAGTAGATTCTGCTGATGAGTCCCCAATGTTGATGTTGGCTCAATGGGCGAAGGCATATTTATTTGTCCGGTTGGCGTTTTCCCTCCATTTATAAATGATTACGGACGTTAAACTTGCTTTCTATTAAATATTAATTCCAGAATGAAATAATTTTGCTGAATATAAATCTATTAGGATAAATATTTTCACTAGTTAGTGTTTTTAACTTAAAGCTTTTTTGTTTTTGTTTTATGCTTTTAAATATTGTTTCTTGTCATTCTTTTATTATCAAGATATATTAATTTTTATTCATTATTAAATTTCTTATAGCTCACAAGGTTAGTTTTTATTCCTAATATTGCATTTCTACCTATAATAGTAATGGTTTTAGGATTTTTCTTCGGTTTTCTTTTCTTCTTTAGAAGTATAACTTGTTTTAATTCAACTCTAAATAGATATGTGATTTTAGTATTTAATTTTTTTATAATTGCCTTATACTTTTAATAAAGTCCTAAATTCTGTAAAAAGATGTTGATAATAGTTTTACATTTTTCCTTTTCTTGTGCTTAATTAATAACCATTTCAGAAATGGTTATTACTTAATATGTGTATAATACTATATACTTAATATTTGTTTATAATAAAATCTTGGATATATATGATTTTGCTTAGAGACATATATGCGTCTTTCAATAAAATCACTCTAATTCAGGAGTTAAAGTTGATCCAACTGAGGAATCAAATAGCCCATCAATGAAATCAATCCTTTGATCCACATTCCCTTGTAACTTTTACTGATTTTATTTTGAGAAATTGTTTATTAATGGAAGCAGTTTTTCAAGATTTTGCAAACTTGATTTCTAATTGGACTAACAATATACAAGATTTCAAACACTATTTATCTTTTTAATTTTAGATTTGGTTGTTTTTAATGTTGCTTATGAAGAACAACTAAATTTTACATTCAAAGTTTTGTTTATAAAGAATCAATCGTTTATAAATAATTTTAAAATCAATAATATGAATCACTTTGTTATAGGTCTAACAACAGAAAACGAAAACATGTAATACCTTAGATCATCTTTATTTTTCATAGTAATTAATTGTTTTTATTTCTTTCATGTTGATAAATGTAATAGTGAGTTTAAATGGATTCCACTTCGATACAAATACAACAGTTAAGGAATAATACATTGTAAAGCAATGAATTAAGGCAAGAAACTGACTACAAAAGGAATTTGGTAATGACCAACTTATGATGAATCAGCTGGTTTGGAACAAACCATGAATTGCATCAGTTGAATGTTATCTTTGTCAATAAGGTCTTGTGGTATAAACTCAGACACTGTGCTATCAGTAAATGTTACTGAAGATTTTTTTTTGAAGGCTGGTATGTTTTGACCTATCTTTGAGCAGGAAGCATATTTAGTTGTATATCCTCCTCTTTGAATTGCAACGCTATTTAGGAAAATGCTATTAACATCACGAGTGAGAAAAATCTTTATAAACTCTTAATATACAGATCTTTCATCTTATCATGAGGATATTGCAAAAATATATTTATATGATAGCTCCAATCAGTATCAAAATGAAATGAATTCCTCTTTATTTTGTTTTAGCTTATTTTAAAAAACTATTATCTTTGTTATTTTTTTCTTGCTTTGATTTACATTTCTATATTATTCTGTAATAAATGATGAGAAAGGGATGAGTAACTGGAATTTATTTTCTCAAGTTGCTACTGTTTTCATTTTAAAATGTTGCTGTTGTTGGTAATTTTGATATTGAATATAAATATTGCACTTTTAGCATTATTGGATGGATAATATGATGTTAATTGTGTTTTTGTTAATTTGGATTTCATTTTGATGGCTTTGTTTTGATTCATGCTTTTCTAGTGAACATTGGTTTATTTTGTGTTTCCATTATCAAACATAGTATGTAAAAATCTTAGTTAATTATCATACGAACAGAAGTTGCTGCTGCTTCACAAAAAAAGTCAAGTTGCTTGAAAATATCTTAAACTATGGTAATAAATCAATACTAATGTCTTACCTATTTTTGTATGTGAGCTTTACAACCTTAGTATTCTCAAATTTTCCAAGTTTATTTTCTCTTAAGGCAGTTTCCCATTTAGATATCACATCAGCAAGCTAAATGAAAGAACAAAAAAAAATGTCAATAATGAAGTGTATATTTGAAAAAAAAAAATAAAGTGAAATTCTAACTGAAAATTAAATGTTAAAAATATAAAAAAAATTATATATACATATATTTGCTTTGCAAATTTTATGCTTAAACTTTTTATTATCTTTTAAAATTTAATTTCTTCAGTGTTTACAACATAAAAAAAAATGCATTCATAAACATTTCTAGATAGTTAAGATTAATTCTCTTTCTTTATTTTTCTCAACTGTATTTTTAAATTAATCTTTTCTTATGAGATCATTAGTTTCAGGAAAGCATAATCTATATTTCATTATTTGATTTCTAAGAAAAATCATTAATCTTGTTTCTGTTTTATTTTACTTAAAAATTCAAAATTTAATGTTAAAAGTTTCATTATATAATTAATGTTTAATTAATTTAAAAATAATAGCTTTAAAAAATATATCATTTAGTCTAATAGCTTCATTGTGAAAGAAGAACAACTGGTAAACCCATGAATAGATTACATAATCTTAATCACATAATTTATGTTAGTGAGGTATAATATGAAAAGTTTCTTATAAAATGGCTAAATATTGTTTTGTACAATACAGCATGTATGTAATTAATATAATGTTCTCCAAAATTTTACAAAATTAAAAAAAAAAAAAAAAAAGTGTTGATTTTCATCCTTCTTTTTAAATTAAAACATTTTCCTTGAATTCTTAATGGAAAAAAAGATCTTTGAAGAATTATGTTTTTAATTTCAATACTTGATATTTAAAAAAAATATTGAGTTTTAAAAAAAATGTAAATAAATCTGCTTTTCCTCTTTATTAATTAAAACAATTTTTATTTGATTTGTATTATCTTCCATTTATTTTTAACAAAATTATTATATCTACAGCCAACAGAAAAATTAAAAACAAGATTGACTTGGAACATATATGGGATTGCTCTATGTATCATGAAGTCATATTTGTTTTGTATGAGAGTGGAGTACTAGAGTTGTAATAAATGTGATTTTTCTATGTGTGAATGGTTCTGCTACAGTATGTGATAAATAAGTAGTTGATGTGCTTGTTAGAAGTCTGTTAAAGCTCAACCTATAGTGAGGGGCACTTTAGAATTTAAGTGTTGGTGTATATGTGCTATGTGTGATTCTTCCCATTCGTTCAATGCTTTATCAAACATTATCTTATCCCAGAATATTCTGCCCTCCTCTTCAAATCTGGGAACATAAATATTTCACCCACACAAAACAATGATTCCACCAATGCTCTGTGCTGGGTCTCCTGAATATAATACTCCTCAATTCAGGCTATGTTAGACAAACCGACATTCTCTCTCAATATATATCTGTGAACATGAAAAAGTTTCCACTGCCAAAGACCCGACAGATTCATACACTGTCACCCATTTCCAGAAAATAGGACACCCCCCTAATTTCAGTCTGCTAAACTTCTCATCCACTTCATTAAGATAACTCGTACTTTCTTTCAAAAACTTAATTCACAATTTGGTTTCCAACAAAGAATTACCACCACTGGCAATCCGAAGGAACTCCTTGTGATTATGATATAACTATTTTTCTGTCAATCACAAACAAAAACACCTCAGAGCATAGTGCTCTCTTTACTAATTTCCCTCAAAATGAGGTAACAGAGCGGTGATGTAACAGTTAAATCTTATATCGAAAGCAGACAACCAATAACTAATAGTATAGCATTTCCTTTAAACATCATTAAAACTAATTTTTTTTAAAGCTACAACGTAAATTTCTTTGGAACCTCTGAGAGAGGCTAGTGCTGTCGCCATGGGCTCTGGAATTTTTCGAATTGCCAAGTTTTTGTGTCCCACTATAATAAGTGCCACTGTAGTATCCATCTCAGCATTTTCGGAGTGGATGATGCATGAGATCTTCCTCCTTAGCCAAGACATTACAAAAACTTTATGTTTTACATATTGAGCAACCTTTAATTGGAATATGGAATTCCTCTTCAATTCTTACATTTTTCATATACAGCTGACTCGCGATAATCCGACATTTACGGGACCGAGGGGGTGTCAGATTATCAAAAATGTCGGATTACCAAAGGTTGATTTTTTTAAAAACTGAATTTTGACTTCTAAGCCAAGAAAATTTAAGTTAAGTATATACAGTACTGTACGTACTATAGTACGTACATTGTTACAATACATATTGAGTACATACTTAACGGCCATTGAGGATATTAAAAAAAACTCAATTAGGCATAGTTTTATACAAATGAATACGTATGTATGTATTACTAATTTATTACTGTATTTATGTCTTAAAAAAATAAAATTACAATATATAATGTAAAATATAATTTTATGTCTTAAAATAAAAAATAAAAATACGTACATATGTATTTACGGCTTAAAAAAAATCTGTAATCGTTTTTTGTTTCTTCTTATGTAAAGAGTGTGTCATGGCTTTTTCTTGAATATCTTAATATTAAAATGTTCTTGTAGTCGAGTTCCCTCTCCTCACACCAATGTATCAAAGTGTTTGCAACCGACATAATTTCATCGCAAGTGATTGTGCATTTCACCTCCGTGACCACCTCAATTGGGTTGGTTTTCGAACCAACCTGCGTCGGACTGTCAAATGTCAGATTATCGTGAGTCAACTGTATTAATTATCATATCAAAATTTGGTTATAGGATTAATAATAATTACTAATTACTGCAGATTTTAAAAAAATGGGAGATCTTATAGAATGTTTTTTTTTCAGATCTACATAGTCAAATTTCTTTTTATAAACATAAGGTGGTCTAATAAAGATAAAAAAGCGAAAATAACTTCCTTGATAAAAACAAAAGTAAAAAAGAGTATTGGGGAATTATTCTACAGTTTTGGAATACTTGGCATATTTCATCAATAGGGACAATACAAACATTTGGGACAACACAAGATGAAAATGTGGTAATGCTGTGGGTGGCTTAGCAGTAGTGATGGGCGTTTTGCCCACCAGGGACTGGATTATAAACATTCGGTCAGATTATGGAGAATGATTCAGTTAGGAGGCAATGGGATAGTTTATTGTAGTGGTTGAGGGGTTTGCTATTTCTGAAGTTGGGGATGTGTCGGTATGTATCAATGATATGTGTTACTGTGTATGATCGTGTGGGGTCTTTGGTAGGGACGGCATTTTTATGTTCCTTGATGCATGTAGATAAGTGGTGGCATGTTTGTCCCACATAGCCAAAAAGGCATTATTTACAAGGCATCCAATATACTGTGCTTGAGGGAACCTTTTTGTTGTGTGTTGTGTGAAGTGTGTATATTTGGGGATCTGAAGAATGAAAAACTATGAAAAAACATTGTTATTCATAGCCATTATAACAATAACAAACCTTGTTATTTATGTATTTTCTTTATTTTAAAGTTCCCAGAAATTCGTTGAGGCCGATGGAATGCCAGCAAATGAATTTATTTTATTTTTTAATGTGTATTTAGTTTGATATTTTTAAATTTGAATATTCCATTTTCTTTTCTACATTTATTCCTATTGACCTCTATATTGAGACTTCATTGTTTATGGGTAACCATTCCCAACTGATTATCGCCAATGAAGTGTGAAACAGCTGTTCTGGGATGTCACCTAATAAAACATTCGGTCCCACCCATTGTTAATCAATTCCTTAAAAAATGATGAAATATTTTATATAAAAACCAACATAGGGACAAGTTATTCGAAAATATTAATTTAATAATCCATGAAACATGTTTATTTACACTGTATTTGTGTACAATTTCAAGCCAAAATTTAAAATACAGAACAGACAATGTAACCAACCAAAAAAAAAAAAAAACCCCATCATAATATAACAATATTTCTATGATCAATATCAAGAATAATAACTCCGAAATTAAATGAAATTGGTGTAGTTTATCAATTGACATGCCGTTGTAATAAATTGTGTATTGGTATGAGTCAACAGTTATTAAAAAGAAAAAGTGGAAATAAATAAAACGCACTTACTTACAAAAAGTTGAGAGAATTAAAAACATGGTAATAATTCGACAGTTTCGGAATACTTCGCGTATTCCTTCATCAGGGACGGCACAAACATATATGACATTAAAACAACATTTAGGACGACACGAGGTGGGAAGGAATGTTGAAAGTGAGGGAAGTAAGAGGATTAAGAAAGTTTAGCAATAGTGATGGGCGTTTTGCCCACCGGTGATTGGGTTGTAAGCTTTAAGCTAGATTATATGGAAAGATTCAGCTAGGAGACGGTGGGATAGTCTATTATGGTGGGAAAGAGCTGAGAAGTTGGGGGGGTGTACCGTCTCTTTAAAGTGAGTAACAATGTATGAGCATGTGGATCTGTGTTTTTAAAGGCCTGTTGATGTTCTTTAATGTGTGTGGATAGGGATCGGGATGTTTGTCCCATGAAGCCAGAGGAGCATTGGCCACATGGGATCCAGTATACTGTGTTGGAAGAGTTATTAGGTTGCTTTGTTTGTGTTATGCTTATGTTGTGTGATTTGAAGGCAGGGGCATATTTGTATTGGCCAAGGAAATTTTTGATGAAGCTTTCAAGGGGAGGATAATAAGGGAAGAGGATGTATTTGACAGAGGGTTTGGGGGTAGTGTTGTTAGATTTTTTGTTGAGTTTATGTATAAGGATATTGAGGCGGTTGTGAAACGGCTGGGAGGAGTAGTTATGAAGATTGAGTATGGTGTGTAAGGCTGTTCAGTGTGTAAGGCTGGTTTTGTGGAGCATGTTTTGAGTGCTCTGCATATAATAAAATCTATTCTATTAATTTTATATGTATGGGGTGTGTTGGAATTGTAATGTACCTGTTTGAGCAGGTGGGTTTTCTGTATTCTTTATTTCATTACATGCACGTTAAGCCTCCTTAATAATTAAAAAGGCAGATTAATCAACATAAACCACATTTAAAACTCATAACAAAGTTAAATCAGGGATGGCAGAACATCTATTAGAAAACCCAAGTCATTCCTGCGATTGTTGTCAGAATTTTAAAAAAAGAAAATAGCATATTTAAGCTACAAGAAAAGGAATCAATTTGAAAATTTGTTAATAATTTGGTGAATAGAAAACATGAAATTTCTTAATTGATTCTGGATTTTTTCCATTTTTGAGAATAATTAAGATTTATCAACACAATTACAAAGCATATGCACCAGGTTAAATTTTTAAAAATTTAACCTGGTGCATAGGTTACCAGTCCTATTAGGTGTAATTACAGAATTATTCCTGTTTTATAGGTGCTGGAAAGTTTAACGATGTCTTTTCAAAAACAAAATTTAATTAATGTTAAAGAATAGATTAGAAGTTTTTTACTACATTTTTATTGACTACTAATTGGTTTTTGATTTCTCTAAAATTATTCCAATTATAATTATTCCAATTTATTTGTCTAAATATCTTTGAGTAAGTATATTCATTTACTCTAAATCCAAACTTATTGTTTATATTAGGAATATTGAAAATCTTCAACCAACTAAGTCTTGTTTTGTTTTCAGAAGAGTATTTTTTCTCTGATGTTTTTATATTTATATATATATTTTTCAAGACTACATTATAAATAAATTTTTCTTCTCTATTCAAAATTTTATATTTTACTGTTATTGAAGAGTAATCTTGTCAAAGATTTATTGAAGTAAAAGTTTGATTTTGGTTGCTACTTATTAGTATTACACCATCGGCATAAATGTAAATCTTGCACTTTTTAATAATATCACTAATAGAATTTATATATAAAATAAAAAAACAGATAACCTAAATTTTAAACGTGTTGTTCACCTCTCTTAACATTGTAAGTTTTACTTATCAAATTATTTATTTTGACTTTGGATTTTCTATTTTTTAAGTAATTTTTGATAAGATCATGAAAATCTCCTCTTATACCGTAATTTTCTAATTTTTTTAATAGAATTTTGTGGTCAATACTATCAAAAGCCTTGCTAAAGTCTATAAAAGCTATTTTATTGATACTTGTCTTTTATTTAAATTTTGTGTAACTTCATTATTTAAATGATTTTATCAAATTACAAACCCCAAATATTCGCAGTATTCTTCTAAAAACTCATGGGCTAACACAACCTTTAGATACTGTGACTCATTGGGGTTCAACGTTTGCAATGGTTGATCGTCTACTTGTTTTTAAGCATTATTGTGAGCAAGTAGCTGCGGCTGGAGCCATAGAAATGAAATTAACTAAACCTGAATGGCACTAAACTAAGAATATAAGAGATCTCCTGACAAAGCCAAATTTTACTTTAAAAATTACATAATTTTTAAAGTAAATTGTCATGGGAATTTACATGAAAGAGTGGCAAAAACTTGCAAAATTTCTCCAAGACAATGGCGGAAAATTGCTATGGGAATTTTGACCTCCATGCGAAAATGTGACGAAAATCTTTTCCAAAACACCCATTTTCTTGCCGGAGTCTATGTAGATCCACGGTACATAATTTTACTGAGTTCGTCGCAAACGACAAAAGCAAAAGAAGGATATCGCCCGACGACTCGAAAAACTAAAGATTTTTAAGCGTTTTGATATGAGGCAAGAGAGTGAAAGGCTGGAATCCTCAATAATTGAATCCGAGCAGCCACATCGAATAGCAAGTTTTCAACAATCACAGAAAGGAAAAACAAATACTTCGATTTCAGAAGACAATTCTTCAGAAAATGATGATTTTGAAAAAGAGCTGGACAAGCTGGAAAAATGTCTGAGAGTTTCAGAAATGCAACATTCGAATGAAGAAGACTTTGAGAGGAATTTTCACCAAGATTGTCATGTAATTTAGATTATGGGTAGGCTCAAAGTAAAATCAACATTTGAAGCTATGGATGGTTACCCACACCGAATTCAAGCCGCCTGTCGAGTTGCATCGAGTATGCCCACTACACAAGCCAGTGTCGAGCGATTATTTTTTGCCTTAAAATTGGTGTCAATGATACAAGATAGACAATGAAAGATGACTTACTGTCAGCTGTTCTGTTTTATAGAATTAATTATGATGATTAATAAAATTTAGTTAAAAAAAACTGCTTGTTTTTAATATTTGATCTTAGGTAATATGACTTAAAAAATGTATTTGGAGCATGGAGCGGAGCACAGAGCGGAGCATGGAGCAAGTATTTTCATGTCGGAGCGGAGCTGGAGCGGAGCAATTGCAAATTTTGTCTGCTCCAAAGCCCTGGTAAAATCAGACTATTTGTTAAAATTAAGATTTATGTTTGAGTAGATTGATTTCTCAGTCGATTGTTGTTGTTGATGTTGATTGTTATTAAGTGGGCACAGATTATTATATATTATAAAAGCGTTATTTTGTCTGTCATAAGACTTTACGTTTTTCCAATTTTGTGACCTAACTATAAGAGATAGAGTGGTCATGTAAATGGATAAAATGTAGATCTTTTTAAGACAAACAAAATGCTACAAAAATCTTTCGAAAAAAGTTTTTGGTTTCCAAGATGGCGCCTTTTAAAGGGTCAAATTTTGACTTTTTCTCAATTTAAACGAAAAGTATAAAAGATGGAAGAGAACATTATATTGAGAAAATGTTGGTATTTGAAAGTTCTATCGAACGATATATCACTTATTCACAAACGCTTCAGCATTTGCAAGATACATGCAAAAATGTGAATTTTGGATGTGTGACGCCGACCCGCAATACATCCGAGTTATTCGGAGAAGCCACAACGGGCTGGGAAGTTATATATTCTCCGACGATCGCAACATTAATTTGCTAAATAAATAAAGTTTGTTTTTTGAATGCTATGTATGCAAGGGTTCCGGAGCGAAGCGACGGTACCCGGCTATTATTATTATATATTATAAAACCGTATATTATAAAACGTTATTCTGTCTGTCATTCTGTAAGCAAAATGCTAAATTACAAATTACTAAAATATTACTGAAATAGAGAATCTATTGATAAAAAATGAAAATATATTAAACAACTGTCCTACTATACTGATTGGCGACGTAAATATAGATATTTTCAAAATGAATAAAAACAATGTAGTACAGAAATACGTAAAACTTATGTGCAATAATGGTTTCAAAAATCATATTTACAGAACAACAAGAAACTGTACAATTCATGGAAATACGAAAACAAATATAGATCATATTTTTATAAATAAACATGATATCAAAACACCAGGAATAATATGTAAAGAACGAATCAGATAACAGTTGAAAATGAGAAAATAATACATTCAAATATAATCAATCTATAAAGAACTAATCAATGATGTTAACAAAACAAAATTCATGAAAATCTACATATATAAAAAGAAAAGTCCTGACTCACTCACTCACTGACTCATCAACGCCCACCCCAAACCCTTGGATCTAGAAAGCTGACATTTTGCACAGAGGTTTCCTTTATGATGTAGACAAGGAATAAGGCCGGATTTTTCGAAATTCGGGATAGGGAATAATCTGGCAAACTGACGATGAACTGTATGGCGGCAACCCCAGGTGTGTGGCGCCAACCCGCAATACACCTGAGTTAAGTGGAGAAGGGCACAACGGGCTGGAAAGTCGTATATTCTCCGATCTCAATATTAATTTGCTAAATAAATAAAGTTTTTTTTTTTTTCTAATGCTATATACGCAAGGGTTCCGGAGCGAAGCGACGGTACCCGGCTAGTTCTTAATAATGATCATGGAAATATTGTTACAGTATGATATTTTTTTTTGGTTGGTTGCATTGTGTTCTATATTTTAAATTTTGGCTTGACAATATACACAAATATAGTGTATGAAACATGTTGCATGGATTATTAAATTAGTGTTTTTGAATCACTCATTGTTATTAATGTTTTTTTCAGGTATTTTTCTTTAATGCATACAGAAAATTGATCGAGGCTGGTGGAATGCCAGTACAGGAATTTCTTCATTTTATTTTTTTAATATGTATTTATTATGATATTTTTAAATTTGGAGCTTCCATTTTCTTTTCTATGATAATTCA
Organism: Thereuonema tuberculata; assembly: GCA_023159025.1. Classification (NCBI taxonomy): domain Eukaryota; kingdom Metazoa; phylum Arthropoda; class Chilopoda; order Scutigeromorpha; family Scutigeridae; genus Thereuonema; species Thereuonema tuberculata. The sequence goes on along the minus strand of JAFIDM010012231.1, from coordinate 5,916,707 downwards.
GTTATCTTTTTATTTTGATATTTAGATTCCATCAAATTTCATTATCTGGTACGATTCTTCAATTACAGTATGTCTGTTGACTACTTTTTTTTGGTAAACATTATCAAACATACATCAAACAATATCAAACAATTTTTCTGCTTTCTTGTCTACTATTAACTTTATTTAATATAAAATACAGAAACTAATTAAAATTAAGAGCTTCTATATTCTACATTAAAAAAATAAAGAGAAAGATGAAAGTAAAATGCACTTACTTGTAAAATCAATGAATAAGCAGGATTAAAAGGATGGTAATGAACCGACAGTTTCAGAATACTGTGCATATTCCATATTCAGGGAGGGCACAAACATATAGGACAACTCAAAACACTTGTGGGAGTGTGGGGAGTAAAGGAATTAAGGAGGGATTGGCAATAGTGTTGGGTGTTTTGCCCATGGGAGATAGGGTTGTTGGCATTAAACTGGATGATGTTGAAAGTTTCAGCAAGGAGGCAGTGGGATAGTTTATTGTAGTGGCAGCTGAGGGTGTGTCCAATCTCATTGTAATGTGCCACTGTATATGAATGTGTGGGTTCTTTGTGTTCTTTGACAGAGAGATAAGGGGAGGCATGTTTGTCCCACATAGTCAGAGAGGCACTGATTACATGGGATCCACTATTCAGTGTTGGAGGGATGATTGTGTGGTGTGGTGTGTGTGTGTGTGTGATGTTTATGTTGGTGATCTGAAGACTGGGGCATATGGGTATGGGGTGAGGGATTTTTTAATGAAATTTTCAAGAGGTGGATAGTAAGGAATGGGATGTATTTGACAGGGGGTTTTGGAGTTGTGGTTTTGGTAGGTTAATTAAGTTTATGTTGTAGGATATTCAGGCTGTTGTGAAAGAGAGAGATAGTTGTGGAGGCTAAGTTTATGCTGTAAATGGAATTGAGTTCAATCTGTAAGGCAAATTTAGTGGAGCATGTTATTAGTCTATCTGTTTCTGAGAAAGTCAACACTGTTGATTTTATATGTGTGGGGTATCTGTTTGAGCAAGTGGGCTTTCTGTATATGGTGTCATAGCCTACTCTCACCGCCTCCTTGCTGAATCTTTCATTATCATCCAGCCTAAGGCCTACAACCCTATCGCCAGCAGGCAAAATTCCTGTCACTATTGCTAAACTCCCTTAATTCCTTTATGCCCCACACTCCCACTATATATTCTCACCTCGTGTTGTCCTATATGTTTGTGCAGTCCCTGAAGATGGAATACCCACAGTATTCCAAAACTGTCAGTTTACTATCATCCTTTTAATACTGCTTATTCACTGATTTTACAAGTAAGTGCATTTTACTTTTCATTTCTCTTCATTTTAATTCACGCACATTAAGCCTTCTTATACATTAAAAAATAACTGAAACAATGCAAAACTCTTGTTTGAAATAA
>JAFIDM010012231.1:5872769-5895280 GCA_023159025.1 Thereuonema tuberculata | reverse complement strand
AAGATTTTCACATGAAGTGTGATTTTGGTGAAGAAGGATGTGGACTTTAACTTCTACAAACGTGATGAAATAATTTCCCACCAAATAATTTTAAGTATTAACAATTTTTCTTAAAACGACACTTTTATTTATTTGAAAAAAGATATTCTTGAAAATCATATACTATTTCTCGCCAAAAAGGTTCCAAAAAATCCTCTATACAGTATATCAGTGGTTGATTAATATAATTTTAATGTAGGCGGACTAACAAATGTAAAAATTGGATGGAATATTTAATGCTGAAGTTAATGAGAAAATCTGAAATACGTTAAATCTTTTAAATGAGAGCAATTAACTTATCCTAAAGCTGTCTACAAATCATACGCTTGAATATATTTCCTTCTATGCACGTCCATTTCGTTCATAATTGGTCCAATAAAGCCCATGGGTTTATAGCAGCGATTTAGCAATTGGGATTAGCCTTAAATCCCGCTCATGCACTTGAAGGAATTTATTACGGATATAAAAGATCCACGAGGAAGAATTCAGAAAAGAAAAAAAATCAAGACTTAAAGCCGAAATCTTCTATTAAAATTTGTTTATAAATATTGTTCTGTCCAAGAAAAATTAATACTCAAAAAGATTAATTATTTATTTTATTGTTTATCTGGAATAAAATTATTGTACAGTAATTAATTTAAATTTAAGATAAAAAAAATCTCAAAATTATAATAAATTTTTTATTTAAAAATAAACGCATATTATTTACAATGAAAACTGAGCTTGCGACGTTTCAGATCTCCAGTGAGCGCGACCTTTGTTCGAGTGTCTCAAGCTTGAAAAAGGTCTCACCCTGGAGATCTGAAACGTCGCAAGATCATTTTTAATTGTAAATAATATATGTTTATGGTTTGCCTCAATTTTTAAATTAGTCACGGCACGTTAATTTTTTTAATATGATAAATTTTTGATATGGTTAGCAACTTTATGTTGTTTCTTTTTAAGATTGAAGTTAAAGAAAAAGAAATCTCTCTCTCTGAGCTTCCTCTAATAAGCTGTTTGTCTTCAGAAAAATAAAAAAATAAAAAGATTTGAAGAATATCTTTAGAATTGTATAGCAGAAGTATTTATAACGAATTTATCAACATATATTTGGACTGCCTTACACCTGAACTCTAAATATTAAACAGTATGTAATATATTTTTCACAGTCCTAAAAAAAGATGAACTGAAGGTAATTGAAAACTCAAAATACTCACTTCTATAAACTGAAGGATAGACTAAATGTATAGACATACTTCTTAAAAAATTTCACTGCATAACAACATTTTCAATTTTAATTTATAAACTAAGATGTCTATAAATGCGGATCTTTCTTTAATTTAAATATTTAATAGGTATTTTTTTTAACATTAAATCAACTGTTTAAAACTGACTTTTTTAAAAAAAATCTGTTCAGTTATTTGTTCCGCTACAAAGTCCACATCCTTCATCTTTTAGCTACTCATGGTACATGTCATAAGGACAGAATCAAAACGAAGAACTCTGCTAGGTTTTCAGGATGTTACTTCAAGTATTAGCTAGCTAAATTGTATGTTTTCTTACACAACCGTGGAATATTGCAGATAAGCCTAACATTTTCAAAAATAGCAAATTATTCTTGAGTTAATGAAATGTTGTAATTTTCCGAATAATATTCGAGATATTATTTTTTGTACAGAGTTAATTCTTGTACAGAAATAGGGAAGTAGATTAAAAAGATGTTTCCATAAATCATTGTATCCTAAATAATTTAAAAAAATCATTTTATTAGTCCTCTTTTAAAACAAATAAATTCTAATTTCTTATAAAAATAAGGAAATCAAGTTAAGACTATTAAAATCGTAACACAAACAATCCAAATGCAATTTCAAGCTCACATTTATAATAAACATAATGCAAACAAAGTAAAACCTTGAATTATTGTTATAATACATGTAATTGGATAATATTAATATCTCAATATCTGGATTTATAATAGATTAATAATCTTCATTAATTTTTATTTAATGTAATAAGAAGTGATAAATAAAAACAAAACTATATTTAAATACGCATATATTAAAGAGAAAACTAGAATTTTCTTCTAGAATTTGAATTAATTTTCTGAAATTATTTTAATCTGATTGTATTCAAGGTTTTACTTTATTATTGGAAAAAAGTTGAAAAATACTTTGTAAATGTATATTCATTGAACATACATACAAAGACAAACCAAAACACACAGAAATCAATAAAGTCATTTCAGAAACAAAAGTTCAAAATGGCCTAAACAAGTGTTTGCCTGAATCTCTTCTGAAAAGTCATTGGGACTGAAGGACTTACTTTGAATCTGCATTCCTCTCTAGATGGAGTTTGAGGTACCAGAGAAAGCGGTTATTCTTTGGTAAGAAGAGCGAGATAGCGAGGGCGAGTAGCTGCCACCCCTGAATGAAGACAAAGTTAGCAGGGTTCATCTTGCAGTCAGGTGGGGGTGGGAGGCGCTCGGTCAGGTTGCAAGTGGGAGATGTTTTCTCTGCCCCCGAGGCATCACACAGGAACAGTGATTGTGTAGCGCACAACAGCAGTTGCTGCAAGAAGACACCATCACAGCAAAATAAAGCCCTAACCCTGAGTTTCTCATGCGCAAAACCAATTAAAACATTACCACTCAAGCCACTGATGCAGAGAAGAAAAGAGAGAACACCACCTGGTGTCACGAAGTGGAATTAATATTCGTTAACAGCCAACCTAATTATTTATACTGATTAGTCAATTAAAATTGAGCTTAAAAAACTTAATTAGCCTCAGCTAATGACAGCTTCTATAAAAAGACCCACTGGTTTAAGCTCTGAAGTTCAGTCTTTGTAAGAAAACTCATTCCAGTTTCGTCCCAAATTATGTGCAATGTTTTAAATAATGAATATTGTTTCAATATATCTCACTTAACTAAGAGTCGTATGCAGAAAATTATCATCACAATACTTAAGAATATTTATGGATTCTTAGCCTTTCTTGGAAAATGCAGTTAATGAAAAAAAGATTTGTTAAATACAATCTGTAATGAAATGGAAGCACATGAACAACAAGAATCACTTAGTTGGAACTAAAAGATATTGTTCGACATTTTATTGTATTTAGAACTAATGAATCAGGTGATTTTATTTACAATGGGTAATCCATTTAATTTCTTATCTGCAGAAACTTGAGAAAAAGAAAATTTCCTCATCTTGAATTTTCTATCACCTTCCATTGGAAGTAATTAAGAAGCCAGATACAATAATTTTGGAGAAGGGATATCAGCCAAAGTATATTAGTGAAGAAGATCTTTTCTAATATCTATTTTGCTAATCTGAATGTCTTAGTATTTTCAATTTTTATTTTCAAATAAATAAAATAAAAATAAAATAAATGCCACTTTTTTTTTATTAAGTTATCAAGTATTTATGCGACAAAATTAATCTAATAAAACTTTAAAGAAACGGAATAATTCAAGCAATATATATGCTTAGGAAGGAGATTACGTAACTACCAGCAAAACTACTGAGAAACATAACTACGGTTTGTGAAATCTTATTTAAAAACTAATATAAGGATCTTAGTTAAGCAAAATTAAATCAAACAAACCACAATTAGCGCATTTCTTAAATGTCATGGATTTGCTGTGGCAGTTGCCAGAATTTTTTTTTGGTTTGTTTTTGCTTTGATTCCTTTAGAATTGATCAGGAGAATTATTTATTTTTGTTATTCACTTCTTCGTAACACCAGTAATTTCCCTTCGAAATAATTGCCCTCTTGCTCCATGAGAAGGTTAGGGTTAGTTATTAAAAAAAAAATCACCATTAACATAAGCTTACATTTATATGAAGATTACTTAGGGAAAAAAAGACATACAACACATAGACACACAAATATCACAGTTAATGTGCTGCAAAACTTATTTAGTTAAAATAAAAAAAAGAAACGAAAAGGATAAATAATACAAAATGATAAAGATACTACTGTCATTGAAATTATTAAATTTTGTGGCTTAAGATAGAATCAGACTACATATATAACGCAATAAGCAAGATTTTTTAATATTGGATCATTATATATATATACATATATAAATATATATATATTTAAGATGCCTTACAAAATTCGTGCATTAAATTTATTACTAAAGTGAATAAATAATAATAATAAAATGTTCAACAAACTGTGGAAATTCACTGATTATTAATTTTCTGGATTGAAAAATAATTTCTTTTTAATTTTTTACAATTGCCATATTGAAATATTACTATAAGCTAAAGAATCACTGATGCCATAAGCAACAACTGATATTGTAGATAACTGTTGAGGCTAGCAGTTTCAAAGATAAGACAATTGTAAAGATGAATCTAAAATTTTCAAGGGATTAAATTAGTTCGCAGAAAACTTTAGAACAGTGCAATTTATCACGAAAGGAAATCTATATATCATGAGTCTCATCAGTGAAGTACTTGTTTAAAGGAACTGATCAACTTAGCTTTATAACAGACTAAGTTTTACGCCGTATCATTAAGATGCTATGATTGATGAAAGTAAAAAAAATCAAATCCTCCTAAAATCTGATTGTTGAGATTGGAACCTCACTGAGTGGGAATTGGCTGCGACTGGGTTTTAAAGCCACTGACTCAATATATATAAAGCTGAAATTTTAATAAAATTTTTCATTAATACTTCTTTCTGCAATTTTGTAAATTTTTGTTAATTAATTTTTTTTTATAAATTTTGTAATTTATAATTTTTTTGATTAATCCAAAAGCTATCGTTATTTTGCAGCCTGAATCAATTTACAAAGTTCAATTTGAATTGCCAACAGTTTAATAAACATAAGGAAAAACAAGGAAGGGATCAAAATTACAGGATTATTAAAAAAAAGTATCAGCACTTAGAAAAGCACCATAAGCAAAAGAAACCACAACCAAGCACCTCCTGACAAAATACAAAATCAAATAAAATTACATCAAAGTCAACAGAAATTTAAAACTCATGCATCTGAGTAATGAAATACAAAATGAAGATGCTAAATGTATAAATTATGGTGAAATATAATTAAAAACCAGGAAAAGTTTACCAAAATAAAATATAATTTGGATAGGTCATATTGTATTTATATTCCCTGTATGTCTTATTTATAAATATTAAAACATGTGATGGATATAATCAAGAGTAGAACCTTTAGAAAATTATTTAATAATAAATTTAAACTTATTTAGATTTATTATTTAGATTAATAATTTAATTTTAATTAGATTTAATTTTCTAAACACGTTAATAAGATTAATTTACATTTTTAAAAAAGCCGTTTTTTAAATCAAAATGAATCTTACTAATTTAATTTTAACTTTTGCCTTAAAAACTTTTTTGCCATTGTCTTAATTTTTCAGAATTCTTTTAATGAAGTAGCTGATATGGTTGGAGACAAACAGGAAGATAGAAATAACCTCCAAAAATTTATACAGAAGAAAGGAAGTGCCTTTGACTGCAGGAGACTGACTGGCAATAATTCAGCATAACTGAGAATTATTTATCATGAGAAGAAGAGATTGCAATGGTCTCCTACAGTGAAGACTTCCTTAAAGGTATAGTGTCCCACTTAGGTCTATGCAGGCCCTTGGGGTCGTGGGAGGTAAGGATCCCGGTGCTTCATGACCAACCAACTAAGTTGAGGTCGGATGGTCAACCCGATGTCAGCCTGCCTTTAACTCCAGAGAAAGAGACCCGGTACCCATTCTACAGAGGGCTGGGTCAACAGACCCTAGGACCCGTTTGGAAGAGAATGGAGCGTGGAAAAATCCCCGCCTTCCTCTGAGGCAGGGATCGAACCCGCCACTTCCAACCTGCAGCCAAGTGCTCATACCCACTCGGCTAACGGGTCCACATTCCGAAATACTTCCTTGGCTAGTTGTTATCAACAACCCCTAAATTAAATTTCCTAAGTTGTTTCAGAGAGATTCCAAATTATATAATATTATGAAAACTAGTTTTACAATTGCAATTATTGATTTGTTCTACGCAGCAGCAGAGATAATCTTAAAGCTTAAAAAATGCAGATACATATATTATGTATTTATGAATGCATATATTTAGCTTTTTCCTGCCAGATATTCAAAAATATTCAATTTACATTCTTAAAATATTACACTATTAAAATATTACAATTCTCCGAGTTTCTTTTAGGGAAATAAAGATTGTATAGTGAATCATGTATGTGAAATCAGTTGTTTTGATATTTCTCTTTAGTGTCTCTTTATATTCTCTTTAAATAGTGACTTGAAACTATTTAGATGGGAGGTATTTTTAAGACTTTCTTGCATATGTGTTAGAATTTACTGTTCTTTTCTAAGATTATCACCAATGTTTGTTTCCTCTTCTAGAGGTTCAGTTGTATAGACAACATTGGAATTCTTTCACTGTAGTTTTAGGATTTAGTAATTGACCAGAAAAAGACTGGAAAACCATAAGAAATTAATTTAATCAGGTTAATTTAATTGGTTCCCAATAGGAAGTTTTAATTATGTCTTTTTATGAGAAATGAAATAAAACAAAATCATACTTCCTACAAAACTGATTTGAGATCTAAATTTATCTTTGCTAAGAACATTTAAGTAATTAAAGGTTTTGAGCTCAAATAATTTATATTTCAGCATACTTTATGAACTTTGAAATTTCTTACATTCTTATTTTTTTCATTTAAGGCAACTGTTAAAAAAAATACTGTAATTTCATAAAATGTGAAAACTGTTTTATTGCTTGTGTTAGAGACTAACACAGGCATCAGTAATGTAATGTTTTTGTGAAAAATTTAGAATGATGTAATTGTATAAGAAATGTTGGGCCATTACAGTAACTTTTAAAAAATGATACATTTTGGCAATAAAATCTTTCATTGGAAAAAAAAGGGTGAAAAAAAGAAGAAACTAAAATAAAATAAGAAAACACATATCCTTATAAATATATGGCATCTAAAATAACTGTTTTTAACAATCTATTTAATAATTAATGATTAAAATCATTATTTTTTTATCTGTCTTTGTAAATTTTTGTAAACTTTTTTCCCTTTCTGATTGATAAGTTTTCTTTCATAAGCAGATGCAGGCCCATACAAAGCTGGTAATAGGCTCAAACCAGATAGAAAATGTAGCCCTTATTTCAAACTGCTCATTAAGTATTTTTGTAATCAGTGCTTAATACAAATGATTTATGTATGGGTATATATATTTATATGTAGCGTATAACTTATTCAACATTCTTTACCGAAGGGACTTTGCCTCTAACTCAATATCATAGGTCTATGACAATTGGCCCATATGGTCAGTCCCTCCTCTGTTCTGGCCTGAGGAGATGTATGATTTTGAAAATAATAGGCATGGTTGTTCTCAAATATGATAGTTTAATTAAAAATCAATTAAACTTTAATAGACAAGCAAAACAAAATTCTGTCAATGCAATCTTTTGTAGATTTCAGACTGAAATAATGTTTTTATTCTGAAGATTCTCTTTGAAAATGTAACAAAAATTTACTTACAAAATATGTAAGTTTTTAATAAACATTTGTCCCATTAAATATCTATTATGTATGAAGAATTAATTTATTTGGCAAGTCTTCAAAACAAGTTGTCACACCTATTCAGATAAGCTTTTTTTTTTTTTTTTAATATATTTGAAACAACTACTTGTAAAGCTATACTTCATTTTGGTTGTGATTTCAAGTTTAAGAGTTAGACTAGCCAGATTTCAGTACAAGTTTGTCTTATATTTTTATTTCTTTTATTATGAGAACTATACTTTCATTCAATGTTTTGTGATATTGATCAAATATGAAATATAGTTTCCCACAGAGGTGGTATAGAGACTCATGACTGCAACTGTTATGCTTCAATATGAAGACATCTGTGTGTCAGACATCTATGAATCAGAAATTTAGAATACTTATTGATGTAGAATACTTTAAAAAAGTTCACTGCAATGGCTCTAATACTTTGGGAAAAATCATAAATATCAAAGAAAATATTTTGAATGGTAAAAACTAAATGATTGATACGAATAATATGTATGTAACGAAAATTGTTTTGAATCAAAATTGCTTTACCTGTACACCAATTTTTTGTTGTGTGTGTCTTGAAGTTTGTTTGATTAATTGGCAAAAGAATTCATCCTGAAGCTCAGGGGTTGTTAGGCACTGCTGTAAGGCATTTTGGGCGAGGACTACATGGTAGTCAATACCTGCCGAGTCCAAAAGGACGGACATAAACAATTGGCAAGACTGAAACGAAATGAACAAATAGGCATAAGTATTGTGAACAGAATGGCAAGTGTCAATAAATCAGTATTATAATTCTATGTTTACTTTAAAAAGACATGATGCTATGTGAAACTATTATCAAGAACTACCAGATTCTATAAAACATTTATCATGAAACTATTAATGATTAAGTAAAATGATAAAAGGAAGCTTCCCTATCTCTGATTGAAGCAAAATTTGAGATATGGGATAAAAACAATTGAGTAGATGATTAGTCTCAAAAGAAGGTTTATTTTAGTCCTTATTCAGAGAGAAGTTCTCCTTGAAGATATCTTTGACTCTTTTCTCTCTCCACTAGAGATCTATTCTATGACTTAGTGTATTTCAATGCTTTATTTATCTATCTATCTATCTATCTATCTATCTATCTATCTATATATATATAAAGGCAGGAAAAGAATGGGAGCTCCAAGCATAAATTAAAAAAACAAGAAATACACATTAAAAATAAAATAATAGAAATTCACTACTGCACTGATAAACACTTGGTCCACCTTTTAATTTAAATATATATATCTATATATATATATATATATATACTAGCTGTACCCGGCATGCGTTGCAATGCCACTCAAAGAAAGAAAGGGCTCGTGAGAAGGGGCCGTAAATATAAGGTCCCAGTGTCGATCGGGGGTGGGACACTTAGGCCCCTGTGTCGCCATCCCCACCCAAGTGTGGTGTCCCTGCCCCCGCAGGAGAGTGAAATTTTCCCTTTTTGCAATAGACTTGGGGGGGGGGGGGGGGGCCGAGAAAGGGCCCTAAATATAAGGTCCCGGCGTTGGTCGGGGGTGGGACACTTAGGCCCTTGTGTCGCATCCCCCCCACCCAAGTGTGGTGTCCCTGCCCCATAGGGTAGTGATTTTTTCTTTATTTAACAACAACTTGGGGGGGGGGGGCGAGAAAGGGCCCTAAATATAAGGTCCCGATGTCGATCGGGGGTGGGACACTTAGGCCCTTGTGTCGCATCCCCACCCAAGTGTGGTGTCCCTGCCTCCCATAGGAAAGCGAATTTTTCCTTATTTGCAATTGACTTTGGGGGCCCGAGAAGGGGCCCTAAATATAAGGTCCCGGTGCCGGTCGGGGGTGGGACACTTCAGCCTTTGTGCTGGCTTCCTCCCACCCAAGTGTGGTGTCCCTGCCCCAAATAGGAGAGCGAATTTTTCCCTTTTTTGCAATTGACTTGGGGGGCCCGAGAAGGAGCCCTAAATATAAGGTCCCGGTGTCGATCGGGGGTGGGACACTTAGGCCCATGTGTCGCCATTTTCCCACCCAAGTGGGGTGTCCCTGCCCCCCATAGGAGAGCGAATTTTTCCTTATTTGCAATTGACTTGGGGGCCCGAGAAGGGGCCCTAAATATAAGGTCCCGGTGTCGGTCGGGGGTGGGACACTTCAGCCTTTGTGTTGGCTTCCTCCCACCCAAGTGTGGTGTCCCTGCCCCCCATAGGAGAGCGAATTTTTCACTTTACACAATATTTGTGTAGTTCTTATTTTGACCACCAGATGGATATTGGGTTTTTCAGGGCTTTTACCCCTTTTCAACCCCTTTGGGGAGGTGGGTCCGGGTTCTAAGGTAGCCTATCTTTTCCGCAGTGTCCTAAAGAGTAATTCTGCAAAGTTTGGTCCAGATAGGTCAAAGGGCCTAGGAGCGTATAAAGGACAAAGGGACATAGAGACAAAGAAAGAAAGATACATTCATTTTTATATATATAGATATATAGATAGATATATGTGTGTGTGTATATATATATATGTATCGAATGGGAAAACTCAAAGCAAGCCCTTCGAGGTTTGCAAAGCAAAGGTTTCAATCATCATTTGCAATTTAGAAAATTTAGAAAAGTATAGAAAGGCCATTGACATTTTATAACAGTGATGAGGAATTTTTTTAAAAATATATATATGTATATATATTTTTTTTAAATTGTGTGAGATTAAATTATTTTTTTAAACAGTATTATTAACTGTTGCACTAATAATAAATATTTTAAATACAAAACATTATTTTACAACTTTTTTATCATTTCAGGTTTTCGTCAATTTTTTTTTGAGTTGAAAATATCGAGTAACACCTCAAAAACACCCAAAAATTTGACAGTTTTTGATTTTTAATTTAATTAATTGTAGAATATTTTGAAAATTAAAAACAAGAAAATAGAAATCTCACTTGCTTCACAAATTCATTTTTAAATTTTCAGAATTTTAGATGCATTGGAAAAAAGAAATAGTTTATATAAAAGAAATAAAAAGTTTGCAGTCCCCTGCAGTTGCTTGAGTTGGGACCTTTAAATGATGCGGATTTGCTATTTTTTATTATTTTCTAAAGTCATCCTTTATTTTTAAATTATAATATATGCCTAATATAAGCAGTAAACTTTCTCATTTTAATTTCCAAGTAATTTTAATCAAATCAAAGAACGTGCACTGGGATTAATATATGAATTAATATACATTGTAAATATGTTGATGAAAATTCTATGTTAGCTTTCAATGCTATTCTAAGGGAATTTTTGTCATTTTCATGAGCTAATTTCTTAACAAGGACCCACAAAATTGAACAGGTAGATCGTCTCTTAATTTTCGAAAGTTATTAGAGAGGACAAATATACACTGATTTTACAAGTTTCACTTTGCTAGGAAAATATACTCAAAGTGAATAAACAACTCAATACTGTTAACAACTTACCTTAAATAATTTCACTGCCTCCGTTTGCAAGGCTTCCGAGGGCAATGTGGTTAAGGGTTGGGATATACTGTCTTTGCTATACACTAATAATGGATGTTTCCATATAACGCAATCTGAAAAACAAAGCAAAACCTTTATAGGAAAACTGCAACAAAAAAACCCATTTCATAATATAAATAAATAGATCATTAACTTTCATATTATTGTAGACTACTAATCGAAATATTGAACTTTACTAAAGAAGAAGAAATATATTGAAACATTTTTCTGATTTTGAAAATTGCTGTTCAGATTGGAAGTGTAATCTAACACTGCTGTGTTTGATGTTAACAATATTTTACATTACATACTGTTTAAGGAATGAGATTAAATCAATACAACATTTGCTTCATTTGCTTTTTCTATTTTTTGGAAATTTACAATTTATCTATAAAAGGCATACAAGTTTTATTGCAAACAAGTTTTACTTCCAAATATTTCCTAAGATTTAATTAATCAATCAGGAAATATTCCTATTTATTTGTTAAGATATTATATGATGTTATTTAAATTATGCAATATGATATATTAATTAAATAAGAATAGTCATGAATAATTTAGAAAAAAATCCGTCGTTTTTAGTTAATTTAAAAAATTGTTAATGAAATGTTTTATGACTGTTATTAGATAGTCCTATCAAACAGCCGTCTCTCATATTTAAAAAAACAAGAAAACACTGTATAAGGATCAAAACAATTAAGCATAAATTACTAACCGAGTAATGCACTGATCACCATCAAACTTTATATTTCAGAGATTAATGTTATTCTCTAACCCTAATTAGTTTGTAGGCCAAAGAATCATTGCAGAACAATGGCAAAAATACTGTGCCTTAATTCAAAGAATATTGCAATGATCAACTCGAAACTTAAAGAGGTTAGTCTTATTGATTTTTTTATTTTATTTACATATCGAAAGGCTTTTTCCATAAGTATTCCACAAGGCTTACAGAAGTAAGTTGAAGAGAAATTGGAATTTGGTTTTTGTAACGCTGTTTTATTGGTCGTTTTACGATATGGGCATTTAAATAACTAAATTAATATAATAATTTACATCAAATTTTCTATTTGGCAGTTTAATATTGCATAAATTTCATTAATACTGATATTCGTAGCTTAAGACCATTTTTGAACATTATACTCATCTTATAGGTCACTTTTGAGCGTTTTCCGTTTGAGTATTTCAAAGATGAATGCGCTGATCTACATCAAATTTCTTATATAAAAGTTTAGTCTTATTGTCAAGGTATCAGAAAATGCTGAAGTGATTGTATAGACTACCTACTATAAGACACTTTTATTAAGGGTCCAACAATGGTGACCTTTATAACTCAATTAATGATGCATTGAGATATTTATTTAAGAGTATATTTACAGTGGGAAGATATGATTAGATTTTCCTATGAATAAGTTAATGTTAACAGCTACTTTGACTTTAAAAACTTGTTTAGAAGACAAATATGACTGAAGACATAAATATATATATATATGTTTGTGTGGCGTCGATTTATTATGTTAAGAGCACTAATAAAGAAATAAAGTAAAATCTACACCTCCAGTGGATATATTTTGAAAATTTCCCTATCTCTGTAACTGATAATATTACTCTAAGCATTCCACAGTATTGACTTTCTGATCATTTATAATAATGTATCCCTTTATATTTCTAAAGAAATACATGTGTTGATGTCCAAATGTTTCTAAGTTTTTATGCATTGTTTTTGGTACGAATCCTGTTGCAGGTATTATTATATTCTTTGTTCAATACATATTTCTCTTTGATATTACAGATCTTCTACATTACCTTTCCTATAAATAATTGTATTTCTGTATATTTCACCACTGTTTTCTATTCAGTCTGTTGAAATTTTATCATTTTTAATGTACTTTTTATTATTTTGCTCTAGTTTTACGACCCATTTATTGAATGCATCTTATTATACAATGTGTTATGATTTCACTGTTTCAAAATGGCTTAGTTTACCTTTTTCATGATTAAGTCAAAAAAAAACAGTGACTGGCTTAAAATTAAAATTGAGTTGCCTAATAACATTAAACGGCCGATTTCACCAAATAACCTGGATTCAGTTCAATTGAATCCAATAGAGTTGGAACAGGAGATAATACTATTTGGAGAAACCGGCCATTAGAATATTAAGTGATCCAAGATCAAATAAAGACATTAGGGTATGTTCAACGGTATTAATCTTTTTTTCAATTAAAGTTACGAAATATTCTAATCTATGAGAAATGGTTTATGTATGGAATTTTAAAGTAAGTTTTTCTGAGCATTATAATGTGATTAATCTGCAGATAATACAAAATTGCTTATATTTCTAAGTTTAAATTCATTCAATTATAATTTCTAACAAGTTGTAAATAATAATAATAAAAGGAAAACACACTCAAACATCTACAAATGTCCGACTAATTTGCCTAATTCTGTACTTTCGAAGTTTTCATAGAAATATTCTTTCAAAATATATTTTTGTCAATTTCCACAAAGAGTTCATACACATTAATACGTATTTTAACTTTATGGAATGATTAGTTTTGAGAAGCATCTAATACTTACTGGGATCTCCATCCATTTCCATTAGCCTTTGTATTAATTGCTCGTATTGAGTGCCTACATTGCTACCACCCCCTGACACTACTGTCAAGTGGTACAGCCACGTATCCTAGGGGAAAAAAAAGGTACAAAGTTAGCATTTTTGAGTAAAATAAATTATAATCAGACTAACATCCAAACACAGTTGGGACGATTTAGTATAGAATGGCATAAGAGCAAGAATTATTTTTTTTTTCTACACAATGAATGCTTACACTATGTTTTTTAGTAAAGTTTTACATCAATCCTATTCATATCATTCAGTCTGTTAATTCTTCTTCAGAATTATATGGAACATAATTTATATTTAAATTGCAGTAAATAAAAAACATGCAAGTGTTTTATCGAGTTTTCATGTGATGCGTAAATTCATTGTATCTGATTAGGTAAAGAAGCAACATAGATTTATTTATTATATTTTTTTATTTTCATAATTTTATATACAATCCTGCTGGAATATTAAATTCCCATCAACAAGTCCGGAAATTCTTTACTCTAAAGATAAAGTTTATCTTACAATTTGTGTATGCCAAAAAAAAAAACTTAAATTATGGTCCAGAATATATTAAGATTATTATCTGTGAATCTCTACATATAAATATACTATGATGTTGACATTTAGAATTTATGTATTAATGTTGATTAGCAAATAATGTTATTATAAATCGTAAGCTACATTTTTAAAGATGAGTTAAAAGAATATCTATATACAATCGATTGTAAAGAATTTATATCGAAGAGTATTTTTCTTGTATTTAGATAGTTCTAAATTTATTTCCTTTTTTTTTTAGAAATAGGCCATTAATTCTATTTACAATTATTTAACGTGCGTTAATTAATTTAAAAGGGTTAAAATTTAGGCCAAACGCACAAATATTTTAAAAAAGTTTTTTTTTAAAAATACAAAAGATAAAAGAAACACGTTTCGACTTGCCTGCAAGTCATCGACCAAGCACTTTTTATGTACTGTTTATTAACCAAATATTTGATTTCTTTTTGAATACAGATATTCGTGTATTTAAAATATTTTTATTTTTGATTTTATTAAAAATATGCTCGATATAGTTTGGTTTCTAATATCATACCTATTATTTATTATAGGCCTTTTTTTTAAATAAGATGGTCTTATTTTTTTATGAATTGGTATTTGCTTTCTTAGTAAAATCGAGATTCTATATTTTTGTCTTCGATGTAACCCGAATTGAAGATCTGGTAGTGTGTTACTTGATATCAGTGTTGTAGTTCAAACTATGTAAGCTGTGTGCAGTTGTCGTCGTATGATTTCAATATATCAGTAAATGTTGTAGTTTTTTATTCGAATAATGCGTTATCCTAATTAAAATTAAGTTCTTCACTTACAGCCTCATAGTCTGATTCCATACACAGCGATAGCAGAAATAATAATAATCGTAGTTTATGCATTAAGTATCAGTCAACAGTTAGGTCTAAACAAATGGAATACAAGATTGAAACCGAACATATTGAACCGCTATCAAGAGGCAATTTCCTAATATAGTGAATACAAATGAGGAACTTTCTCAAGGCACGAAAGTTATGGAAAAAAATTGTTGCCTGAATGTGAATTACCAAGAACTTGTAAGAATAGCAGGATTCGAACGACGAAGAGATTAATTATATTACACTGAACCTTTCAAGACAATAGTTGACTAAGGACTTAACATATGAACACGCTATGATCCATTGGAAACTATAGAAGAGAGTCACAGCAAATCTACAGAATAGAAGTTACAGGACTTAACCATGCAAAAAAAAACTGAGTTCGTTGATAGCTACATATCCAGGACTTTCGCTATAAATCGAGAATGCGAAGTATTAGGCCACAAACATAGTTACCAAGAACCGATTTGTTTTATATGGAGAGGATTCCCAAGGAAGCTATTCAAGCTGCGCTAATAATCAAAGTAAAAACATCATAGACAGGTTTACAAGAATGTTAAACAGCATCAACCTTCTAGATAAGGAATAGACTAAAGCGGACCAAGGAAAGAAAAGCCATGCAGTCCGACAGCTTACATCGACACAAGAAAACCAAGGAAGATGGTTTGTTTCGTCTGTGGCCAAGTAGGACGTAAGACCTTCCATTGTACATAAAGAAAGACTTCCGGACCCAAATGTTTGACGGAAGGACTAAGGGTAACCGATTTGGCAAGTCAGAAGGTGTAAAAATGGGTATAACTCTACGAGAAGATAGGGAATATACCCATAGCAAGCTTTGGACAGATTCATCAGAGACTTCAACATGAATTTAAGTGAAGAATCGTTCAAATAAATCATGCTGGACAACAGATTACTTGAAACAGCTTCAGTGTCAAAACTGATTCGAGCCAAAGAAATTGGAGCCGTTGAAGAACCTTTCCACATTAGCGATGGTGAAGGAGAACCATTTGTTTTGAAGAAAGTACTAAATGTTCCTAATCTTCGTAGAAGCCTCCTTTCGGTTGTCAAAGAAAATGATGAAGGTTTGGAAGTGAAGTTTAAAATGTGGCAAAGAATCTATTACGAAAGCCAGTAAAGATATCTTGATGAAGGGCAAAAGACGACGACGATTCCAATGTTATGTGGATGGAATATGGACATGAATCTACATAATTCCTCACTACAGTCAACAAAGACAATAAGTGGCATATGAGACTTGGCCAGATAAGGCAGATTCTTCAATATTTTCAAAGATAATGAATTACACTACGATATAGCTTCAGGGATCGTGAAACCACATGTATTGCCTGCTTTACAGCAAAGATGACTTCGTTGATTTGTGCTTTATCTTTGGATTTAAGTAAATAATTTTATCATTATTAAGTAATTAAGGTTTATATTATGTAGCTTAATTTAATTTTCTTTAATTGATAAAATGAGAGGTATTGGTTACCCTTTAAAGAAATTTTGCAAAATATAAAGAAAAAATATCTCAAAATACAGAATGGTTATAATTAGTGATCCTACTCTCTTCCCCATGGTCTAATTAGCATATACCAATTTTCCTTGAGATATTTTAATTAGAGCCAGCCCCAGAGAGTTGAGAGTCACTTTAATTATTATCCTGTATTATTCATTTTCATTTTGGAATACTTGATTTTGAATTCAGCAGCATTTCGGTTGTTGTTCTATCTATTAGAAAACCATAAGATTTCACTTCATAACCAAGAAATGCCGAACATTCGGCACCAAATATCCCAAAGTACTTAAAGATTTAATAAAAAACAAAAAAAAAAATAGGTTATTGGAGAAATTAAATAGTTATATTTATTATGACATTAAACAAAACTATCTAATATTTTTCTCCTAAAATAGAGAATATCTTATCATAAAGTTTGTGATATATAAGATTTGATTTAAAGCTTATCATTAGAGTACGGCAACAAGTTTTATTATTATGTTTTTTTTATGTTTATATATAAGGTATTGATTACCCAATATATAGTTATATGTAGTTATTTTCATACACATGCTTTTAATTTTTTAGATGTAACGAAACTAAAGAACCTACGTATTTGAAAAACTTGCAAAACTTGCAACAATTGAAGATTATATCCATTTGTTTACATGAGCCAAATTTAAATCGCATAAGATATGGATTGTTGAAGTTATTAAACTTTGAAATTAAATAATATTTTTTCTGACCATCTGATATTATCATTTCTTAATGATTTTGTTTGGCTTACCTTCTCCTGTTTGGAATTAAACAGTAAATACGATGGCCCTTGGTGATTGGGAAATATTCCTATAGTAAACTCCGATGTTTTTTTCGCACTGCTCCCACTTTCTTCATCTTCATCGCTATCTGATACGTGCTCTACTTCCTCCACACGTGTATCGCGCATGTTGATCTGACCAATGGGAGTCTACAAACAAAAAAGCTATTTAAATAACTATCAACAATATGCAATGCTCAGCTAAGTAACTTCCATTTATTTTGTATTACATTCTATTATAAGTCAAATAATACGTTAAAAAAATAAATAAAACAAGAGAATTTTAAATAAAGCCATTACGTTCAAAGAACTTTAAAAATAAAAGCGTATAAAAGTATAACTGTTTTAATTTTTCTAAAATTCTTAAAAAATTTACAAGCGATGCTTATGCATTTTTAATCGATAAGATATTTGCAAGAAAACTGTATTATTCTGCAATAATAGTGAAATGGAAAAAAAATGCAATTTAATATTGGATCAAAATTACAATTTTCTTTTTGTCATAAAACTCAACCACAAATGAATTAATCCAAAAACTAAAGCCATTTTCTGTTTAATTTCAAGACAAACAATTTATTATCACTGTGATTCACTCATTAATTACAGAACGACAATTTTACTTCAATACGAATCGATACAAGATTGATAAAAATAAAAGTTCACTTTTCGTTGTTTTTGCATAATTAATAGTGTGATTTAAAAAGTTAACAGGAAATTTCTATTCAAAATACAATCTTGTGAAATAGCTCTACTTTTAGGCAGAAAATGATTTTTTTTTAGTGAAAAGACAAAGAATCTCCTTAAAAAAACTAGTGCAGAAGATTTTCGATGTTCAGATCGTTTTAAGGAGAAAAAAAGATTAACATCAATAAATGAGAAATCCGTTTTAAAATAAGACGTTCATTTTTTTTCTCTACATTTTACTAAAGATTATTATTTTTTTTACATTTGTAAGCTTTGATGTAATAAAAAAACCTCAATGTTGTGAGGTATCTGCCCTCTTTAGAAAAAAAATCATTGTAGAAGCTACATATATAGTATACACTGATTTTGGAGTTTTCAAAACGCTGCGATGAATGCTTATACTCCCACTTGTAAATATTTTACAGTAATACAGTGCATTCTACTAAGTTAGGATTATCACTCAGAAATTATCCCATATCAGTATTTTGCTTTTTCTAATGTTTCCCCTTTGCCTTCTATTTTAGTGTCATATTTGTTTCATATGTTTCACATTTATTAGTATACATAAAAGTATTTAAACTTTTTTCTTTATTTAATGTATTCATGGTTTTTAGCTATGACATCCATAACTAAAATTTAGTTATTAAAAAAAAACTAGTGGGATTTAGTGATAAAAAAAAATACTGTAAAGAATATTGTTTATTATGAAATGGAATTCTACCATAGATGGAAGAGTTGGTTTTGTTTTTAATGATCAGTTTCTTAATAAGTTGCAATAAGCAAGGTACAATTATTGGCTAAACCATGCAGAGATATTACATCCAAGAAATGAAACAATCATAAAAGAAAGAACATCTAAACCAGTTCGGAATTGAACCAACAGCCTAGATGCCCAACAACAAGGGCTATTAAGGCTAGGCAGCAAGGAATCTTTCGTTAATTTTATTCGACTAATTTTGAAATAACAAAATTCTTTTTCTTCTCTATTTCACTCTCTTTTTCTTTTATTATTTGTTCTCATATTATTTTTTGATAATTTTACTTTTTGTAACGTGTTATTGTAAGAGTAAATCAATTGAGGATTTAAATTCATAAAAATTAAATGAAACTAAGCGTGAAATAGATCCTAACTTCTTGGGAAAATAACAACAAAACAATGTAATCTGAGAAAATACTAATGTGTTATAAATATTCATAGGCAATTGTAGGTTTAACAAATTGACATTTCATTTCCAATATTAAGTAGGTTACGAAATTCGAAAATAACTCACAGTGTCGTTTGGAGTTTTAAAATAGAGAAACATTTTCCCTATTAAAACACACCAACATTTTTTGGAATGACCGTGTTTCACCTGAAATAAACAAGAATATTCAAAGAATTATTCATAGTATACTAAAAGTATTCTTTAACATATGCTATATATTTAATATATCTTTTAAAGACAGGAATAACATCAAAAGAAAAAAACACAATTTCAGAAATCTTTAAAGCTATCTTAAATCTTAAAAATATAATTAAATGTTAAGTTTTTTTATAATGGTTAGAAAGAGGGGTGATATTCTTACTTTGACTAACCAACCCTGTATTGTGGGTTTATTTTCTTCTTTACTCAACATTAATTTCGTTGCATTTCTCCTAAGGACATTTTGTAAAACTGAAAAGAAAAAAAAGAAGAAAAAGAAAAATTACTTTTTAGTGATTGTGTTATTAAAAAAGAATTCTTTTCCTATGGCCTTCAACACTAACAAAATCCGCTCCTTTAGTTCTTGGGTGACATAAACATGAGACAGAGTTGCCAACTTACTAAAATTAAATTACAAAATAAAAGTAACGACTCTTCAGGAAAATAATCCGTTCATCATCTTCAATTACAGAGAAAGTTTTCTTAAACTACTGTATTTAGGTCAAATACCACAAAGGCACCAATCAGTAGTGTATAGAAAGTAGATGATTTCTCTAGGAATTATCACGAATTTAGAAGAGAATGATAATAACACATGGAGAGGAGATTTATTAGCAGAATTGTAGCAATTCTTTTCTTCCACTCTTCGGAAAAAAAAAACAAACAAACCGACCTCATAATGATGTTAAAAATCTTAAACTTTCGTTTGATTTTCTGTTGTGGCATTCGATCTTTCATTCATAATATTGAAGATAAAAATGAATAATTTTTCTCAAGACATTCATATTTTGCAGTAAGCGTGTTTATCTAGGATTTATCGAGAACCAGTGATATATATTTATATAAAAAAAATTATCAATATTTTTTTATAACCTGTGTAATATTTAATTTTATAATAAAGACACTTATCACTTACCTCTAACCCATTCCTCCATTGTGGCAGTGGAATCAGCTGTCAAATAATAAACTTTTTTCCCTGTGGAGATCTAAGAGAGACAACAAGTACAAGGGCTGTTTTTAACGATACTTACAAGGCAATTTTAACTTAAGGAAAATAAAAGAACTTTTAAAAGCAAGCAGACTAAGGAAGTTGGTAAGAAAATTCTATTATGAATATTTTTTTTTCTTTATCTTTATTTGACTATAAATCATTTTTAGTTTATTTCATTAGTTTTACGACCCTTTTAATGATTATTACTCGATCATTTTATTGTTCTATGATGATAGAAATATCTTATTACAATAAGAGACTGTAGTTTGTCTTTGTATTTGTATTTTTACCTCAAATGTAGCCGATCCTTCGGCCCTCGTGACTCTACACACTTCATCCAGTGTGATCTGACCCTGAGGTTTCCGATTGACATCACTCTGAAAAAAAAAAGGAAAGATTAATTGATTGATTAATGTTAATTGCAAATGAAACAATGACTGCCACGGGTTAATTAAGCCAATTCACACAACAAGAAGCAGTCACTGATCTCTTGATTTCATCTGCTTTAGCTTAAGAGCAGAAATAGGGAATTCACTTCGAAAGGTTTTTAGGAAAACGCGCAAAACAGCCTGAGGGGTTAAAAGTCTCGCCAACAGCTTAAAAGAAACAAATTCAGAGGAAAGACTCTTTATCAAAGTATATAATCTCACTGATAAAATTTACTGATTAATTTCAAACTACGTGTGTATAACTCATCAATAATTTTCAAAACCATCAAATTTTAAATTAGGAAATTCTCTTGCATTTCCCAAGGAAAATTTAAACTAAAAATATCCTTTAGAATTCAATATACATAACTGAAGCACCCCCTTTTGCAGGAACGATTTAGCAATGTTAAGCGGGAGATTACTGAATTTGTTTAATTTTAAAAATTTCATTTTGCTTTGATAATTTTAGCAACAAGATATTTAGTGATAATTTTAGTGAAATTAAAATTTAAGTTCATTGGTAAGGAATTGTTATCAGAACTAGCTATAATAACATCTTACTCATTGTTATAATTTTTTTTTGTTATTATATCAACACAGTCAGTTATTTTATTCCTTTTACGCTAAGAGCTTTCTTAATTTATGGCTTTCAACACCTATGAACAACATTCTAATTTAGATTCATAATTTATCTAATTTAGATACATTAAAGATTCAAATTGTAATTTAAAGAAATGACCTCTATCAGGAATTAATTATTTTCAAGATAATGTATCTACGTCCTTATAATACAATGTCCCGTAATATTAATATAAAACCTAATCCTTGTCTATTCGGTCGTTTGCAGAATTACATGAGAAAAATTAGAAACTGATTCTTAAAATTAAATGTTTCTTTAATGGAATAAAAGAAATTACAAACACAACAAAATAACTTACCGTTTTAAAAATTTGATTAACATAAAGATGATTTCAGAAAAGCAATTTTAAACGTCATTAATTTTAGGCTTAAGTTGATAAATTACAAAATATCTGTTTTCGGAAAATTTCTGATTTTATAATTAACCCTAACAGTTCACGTTATTAGCACCACGTTATTTACCTCGGCGATATCAAAGTGTTGCTATACTTACCTGTGATTTATAATAGGTTAAGACGCCATTCTTGAGCAGAAACCACCTTCTTCTCCATGCTTTTAGTTTCCCGCCTAGTTTAGTTAGATAACCACACTTTTCTAGAGATTCCTAAGGAAATAAAATAATATTTAATAAAATAATTTATAAACACTGAAAAGAATTAGAAAAAGTTTTAGAACTGATTTGAATGACGCAGTGGCGTAGGCAAGAGTAAACTGGCTTTTATTAAATAAATTATTAAACAAAAACTTAAAAATCATAACTTACTCATAATTAGATCTTATTAAAACAATCATATATAGAATAAAAAATAATGTTTTCTTATTTTTATTAGATAACAGACTTCCATTGGAAATGATTGATATCTTTCTATACAGATTATATATCTATCTATATATAACTTATTTAATAAAGTTTTAACAAATGAATTACGGTAAAACCCCGTTATTGCTCTCATCATGACCTAAAAGCGTAATAAGCGGGACAGCGCTAT
>JAFIDM010012231.1:5851799-5872369 GCA_023159025.1 Thereuonema tuberculata | reverse complement strand
TATTTTTAGGAATTTAAGTAGTCTTTATAAAATTGTTTCTCGGCACTCCATAATTATGAATTAAAATCCAATGTTATAAATTAAAAATAATTAAATTATAAAATATATTTAATTGACAGCTGTAATAAGCTTATCTCCTTTATAGTATAACAAGGAATCACATATTATATATATACATGTATGTAAATCTTTCTACAACGATCTTGATTATACATTACGTAATAGGAGAATAAAGTTAACTTAGAGAGGTAAAATGCTTACATATAACATAAAATCAGACATTTATTTGAGAAATTAGAATTTTATATAAGAATTATATTTACAAAATTACACATTACCTTTCGGCAATTATAGTTGCAATTGCCATTTTCAAGTGATAAGGGAAGTCCGCCGAAGAGTACGCACTTTTTGTTTAGTACTACATTTCATGGAGAAGAATTTAAATTTTTGCAGTGAAATCAGCTTGAACTGTTCCCTGATGTGTTAATCAAAGAATAAGGAAGTTTCGGGTCAATTGAAGCAAAAATCTGCACAGTAACTTTATTTTAGTAGTAAAGTGCAAATACATACTCTTAGGTATAGTGGCTTCCTAAAAGTACGCATTTGAAGGCACAAAGAGTATGCAATTTAAAAAAAAGGAGTAAAACAATGGCATTTATTGTAATAAATGGTTTAGTGAAGAGTTACAATTAAGATATATCACAGCTCAACAAAGTTCACGTCTCTTTGTTCTACGGTCGATCCCTGCGCATTCAGCATGGGCCCAAAGTCAGAGGCTTTGACACTGGATCCAATCTTCGCGATACTTTGAAGTGGAATACAGGATGTTACAGTAAATGCAGGTTGGATCATCATCATCTTCACCATCAAAGTCCTTCAATTCATCTTATCCCTTGTTAAATTTATTTTCCACAATCTGCCTAAAATTTGGTCTTTTATTAACCCCATTCGCACGATCTTCTAGAGTCTTCTTGAACGGAGTCGACGTCATTACTGCTGATGCTTTAGATCGGTTTCCTTTCTTTTTGCCCCTGTACCCTTTTGGACTTGGAAGAAGGTCTTTTCCCGTGACAGTTTGAGAATTCTCCAGGTCATCTGCATCTTCATCTTCAATGATGCCGATATTTTGTTCTATATCCGATGCGGGATTATTTTTGCTTACGTTTTGATCAGCTGTTTAACAGTGAACAACTGCCTGTCAGTTTTTCTCTGGTACTTTGATGACATTATAGCCTACCCACAACGAAAAAAATTGACCATAAATATAAGTTCATTAGCACTGTCTCAAGAGTATGCACTAAAGAGCAACTTGCGTACTTTTAGGACGTTTCGACATTTTTCATTGTGACTCTCACCGGATCAAAAGTCGGTAAGAAATTAAATATTTTTATCCCTCAGAAAGAATTAGAGACTTATACGGATATTACATCAATGGCAAAGTCTCATGATTCGACAATATAAGTGTGCAAAATCATTAATGTATTTGTGCAAAACATTATAACAAAATGGTTGTCAGACAAAAAATTAACTTATCTCTTTCTCGGTGAAGCAAACACAACTGGCGCTTTCCTACGGTGTGACCAACTCATGCATCACATTCCCTGTGCTTGATAGCTTCTCTCACCTAGTGTGAGAGATGTGAAGGGCTATTCGTACTCTTGGGCAGTGCGTACTCTTAGGCGGTTTTCCCCTATATATATATATAACAGACCGAGCAGAAATCATTGAACAATCCAATGAGGTCGAATGCATTATATTGTATTAAATTCCTTATACCACCGGTCGGCAACCTTTTGTTGTAAGAGGGCCAAATATTTTACGTGGGGATTATTGCGGGATTAGTGTAATCTTTTATATTAAGCCGCATCGCGGGCCGCACCAAAACGCCTCGGGGGCCGCATGCCGCCCGCGGGTTGCCGACCGCTGCCTTACACCATACTATATCCTTGCCATTATAAGTATTATTGTAACTTATTTTATATTGTTTTAATGAATCAACCTTCCCTCCCCCCCCCTCCCTTATAATATATTCGACCTCTTTTGAATCTCAAGATTGTTCAATTATTTCTGTTCTGCTATTATATATCACTTCAAATGGCAATTGCAACTATAATTGCCGAAACGTTGCGTTGTGTATAATTTTTTAAATATAATTCTTACTAAAATTCGAATTTCTCAAGTTTGCTCGTATATTGTCTAAAAGACAATACCATCTGCTGACCAATTGGAGACTCTCAGGGTTTTACAGACTACAGTTAAAGAATTGCTGAACTAAACTTTTTTATTAAAGAATGCTCTTAACATTTTTGGCTTATGAAATGAAATTCGTGCAATGGTTACACAGAAACAGCAGCACTTAAAGAGATCCTTAACTGTCGGGTTAAAACCTCACTTAAATATTGAATTTAGCTCCAGAAAATGATAAAAGTTTATCATTGTGATGGATTGTTCTTCTTAATCTTTCTTTTTTTACTTTATTTGCATTTTTCAAGACTCACGCTTCTGAAACCAGCAACATTTTGAGGGAAAAGAAATCTGATGAAAGTAGTATAATGTATATGTACTGGTTAAAAAACTAAGGAGATATTTAGTTTGATATCTGCTACAAAAAAATGTAGGTTTAAACATAAAATTACATTCTTAGACATCTAAGTCTTATTGGTGCTTAAAGATCTTTGATTGGTACCCAAAGTCTTGTAGTTTACTACCAGAGGATAAAAACCTTATGGAAAATGCCCTTGGTTAATATCTCTATGAAAGCGTTGGAAAAATTAATTAATTAAACATATTATGGAATAATAAAAATGTTAAAGTAATGTTGAGTGTTTTATGAACACGAGATTGGCCTTATAAGATATACACAGAATTTTAGAATGGTATGCGCTTCCTAATTGTCACACATATTTCATTAAATAATAAAAGTTATCGAAGAACTCCATAGGACTTTATCGGACCGTCAATCAAAACAGTTTCACGCGTTGTATAATTAATGAAAGATTTAGTTTCTTAAGATTCCATTCTTTGATTTAAATCTCGTTGATGTAAAACTAAAAATGTCTTTCAATTGTGATCAACAAATAAGGCATTGGCGTTATTGTAAAAGAATCTTTAGAAAGGCATGTAGATATCAGAATATAGATATCCCCAATAATACGCAGCTCTACATGTCCGAAACCCTCAATCTCCCCTACGGTAGAGTAATCTATTGGCCGAATCAAGTATTACTTGATCCAATCCAAACTGGGTCTTTTTTTTTTTTTTTGGTGATATTTCAGGGTTTTTTTGAGATTCAGATACTACTTGAACTTAGAATTTTTACTGATTAATTATCATGTCTACACTCCGCGGATTGTATAGTGATATGCAGTTGAATACTGCATATAGATGTGTATCCAGAGGAGACTTAAGGCATTTTACACTATCCGTAAATCTCTTTTGATTGTACCTTCCGAAGATAAATAAATTTGTAATCTTTGTTTGTTTCATTTGTATTCATGCTTTTTATGTTGAGTAATTTTTTTAAGTAAATGTTTTTCGCTTCTCTGCAAACACCACCATATTCCAAAATTCGGAAAAATGCAAAATCCGAAATATTCTTGCTTCCAAGCATTTCGGATTAGGGATGATCAACTATATAGAAATTTAGTGAATACTCAAATGGAGGTAAAAAAGAAAGATGATATGTTTTATTATAATTTCTAATAATTTCCTTTTATTTAGTTTTCATTCTCCTTTAACTACAACATTAGAGTTGTTACATTAGGAGTTAAAAAAAAAATCCTTTTTTTTTATACCCGAGTAACCATTTTTTCCTTTTTATTTTTTTTAAGTGATTTATATCCTTTAATCTTCCACAATTGCGCAGTTCTCGATTAAAATGCTTCTTCTAGTATCCATCCAGAACTTGCAACACAGTTGCTTAGCATTAAATCATCGGCTGAGAGGAGTATTTAGAATTAAATAGCAGTTACCTCTTAATACTGTAGATAAATACAACCAAGACCCTACAAGTTATGTTAGAGGCTGAACTCGTTCCACTTTGGTAACTAGTGCTATAATTCTTCTTCCTGTCCAATCACAAGCGTACCAAGATCAAAAACTATTTTATGTCGATGAAGCATCGTATATTAACAGAAACAAGGATATTCCCTATCCTTTAGTATCCAGATCACATGATATCTAATTCCAGTTATCCTACAGAATAAGTAAGGAATTTAATGCAGGTGCAAATAACTTTATTCTGCTTTTTGTTTCTGTTTTCGTAAATGGGTTTTGTTCCTTAAATGTAAATCATAAGTATTATTTTTTTTAACGACTTGGTTTAAAATAAGGTCAAACGTTGAATATCCCGTAACTGTCTTAATCCGTGTATTTCCAAAATAACGATAAACATTTTGAACATCTCCATTAAAAATTACATCCCACAACTTGTGACACAAAATGTCTTCCGTTTCATACAGTGTCAGCACCTCGTTCGTTTATGCAGAAGGAGGCTATTGTGGACAGAATGTTAATAACGGCCAGGGAACGTCGACGATCGATAGTCATTCGCGGGGTTTATGAGTTCTGAAATGCATAAACAGTTAGGGCCGATTATTCGCTTCAATACCGACCTCATCCGACCGTGGAAACCCTCGACCAAAATCTCGTGGTTTAATCGGAAAAGGATTGTGTATTTTACATTGCTGGAGATAATCCAAGTCAATTGCAATAAGAGCATCTTTTGAACTGAGTCAATTACAGATTCAACCTCAGCAAAAGCAGATTTCCGAGAAGAATTGTGACTAATTCAATCACTGTTATTTTTCTGATGAAATCTTATATAAACTTAGTTCTAGTAAGATTTTAAGTAAGTTCTAGTAAGTCTTCTAGTAAGATTTTCCTCTAAGACATTACTCTTTACAATCAATAAAACAATTTCGAAATACGAATCAAAGAAATAAATTAAACAGGCAGCAAAATATACACAGGTTTTACGAAACAAATATTAAACGCCAATGATAGTTCAATGGATATGAAACTAATCAATTTTGAGCATAAAAATATAATCTTTGATCTGGCCTTATTTATTACAGAGCAGTAAATTGCACATAGAGGAACAATAATAGACTGAAAGGATTTTACTTTAAAATCAGAGGCTCTTAACCTTTTCTGAACGACGGTCTCCTTTGAAAATGATACCTAATTGACTTAAATACCCAAAACAAATTTCAGGCACTGCTACTATCCAATCCCAAAACAAAAAACAAGTTAACCGAAATAACATCAACCCATGAAAGAAATAAACAAAAATTAATTCTTAGCTTTACGAATTTTAAAAGCCCATCCTCGTAATCCCAAGGGCAATGGACAACAGGTTAAGAACCTCTGCTTTACATCTAAGTTTATTTGAAGGAAATTTAAAGGTTGTGAAATTGTAAAACCAATTTCTAATAATCTCTTATATCATATAAACTGTCAAAGATGGTGTCTCTGAATTAAAATAAATATTGCAGTTATTTATCTGTCATTCCAACGAGGATTCTAAATAATCCATACATCAGGAAGAAGAATTTGAAAGCCTGCATTATTTTATTTTCTGTTTAAAAAAAAGATTAATAATTTCTAATCAACGAGCTTCAGTAAAATGAAACGTACGGAGTAAATGTTCTCACTTGGAAAGTCAATGACTATCTTCGCAAAAACAAACAATAACTAACTATTGAGAAGTATAAACATGCAGTAAAATTTAAAACCGCTTTATCTTATTTTTTTTTAAAAAAAAAGAAGGTAAATGTTTTTATGAATGTTAATAATTGCGATTTATTTAGATAATATAATTCGAATTTACCTCTAAAAGCATGGAGGTAGCCTGCAAATGTCCGGCAGCCAATGGAAAAAGGAAAAACAAAAACAAAACAAACAAATATTATAGAATAAAAATAAATAAAGAATTAATCTTATATCTAAATTAAATTTAGTTTAAACAAAATATCATAAAATTCAGCTGCTGTTTAATGTAGATTTTTTTTTTTATTAAATTCAGAAATTCTTTTTAGTCCTGAAAAAAAATATATTTAGAAATTTAAATCACTTTTTTAGATATCTAAGCTAAAATTTTATTAAATAGATAAGAATCAGTTATAATTATTGTTCAAATTAAATCAGTTAAAGATATAATATAAATAAATAAAAAAGCAATTTCTTTATTTAATTAATTTAATGTAATAACATGTATTTACATTATAATTAAAAAAACAAAACAAAAACAATCATGAATTTCTAGGCATGCATATATTTTTTTTAACATTTCTTCGTATACAAAATGGTGATGAGATTTTAAAAATTCTATTTTTGAATGGATATAGTAACGTTGTCTTTGTTCTAAGACGCGGTTTTCCGAAATTTCAGAACTTTTAGATCTTAGAAACTTTTATTCAGTGTTCGAATTTTTGCTCAAATTTATTTTTAAAAAATATAACTAAAAAAGATTGTGCGTTTGTTTGAAATATTTATAGGAAACTTGAAAAAACAAAAACAAAAATATAACAAAATAGTAAGTTTGAAAAGCGTTAATTTCCGGTGAGAAGACTATACATTGTCTATTAGCCACTGAGACCTTTTATTTTATTAACATTTAGTCCTACTAAATAAATGAATAAATTAGCTGATTTTAATTTATTTTTCATCTAAGTGAAAAAAAAAATTGCAGGGCCTAAATATACTCATCTAAGAACTCAAATTTATAGAAAAAAAGAGGAACCGAAAGAACTCTCAAGAGAATTGCTTGGGATAATGAAATCAGAAATTTCTAGAGAAATAAACAACTATTTTAGATTTCAAATCGATGAAAAGAAATTAAAGCAACGTAGACGTAAACAATTAAATCTTATAATTCAAGGAACAATAATTATAGCCTACAGTTATTCCTGTGCAACAGAAAATTATGCATAAACGGTGCAGAGTTGATATTTAAAACGAATTTTTTTTTTTGGAAAACTTGTTTTACATTATTTAGAATCAGAGACAATGGTACAAACTTAAGTTATATTCTAAATGTACAAAGGGAACTGATAACATTGATAATCAGTTTTGCAAGTTTAAATAAGATCCAACTAGAGAACAAACAGAAAGAAAGGATGAAACTAAGATTAATTAATTCAGTCCATATTTATCTAGGATTAATCGATTAGATGCTAACTGAATTGAAATTATTGTTTATATGTTGTTCTAGTTTAAAAAAGGCACTTAATAATTATTGTTGTAATTATTGTTGTTTTAGTTTAAAAAAGGCTCATATCTACACTTATGCTCAAAAATGAAGGATAATTGTGAATTCTGACAGGATAATACTCAGCAAAGTGATTCGTCACTACATCATACTTGTGTCTGAATGATGAAAGGCAACTTATTCCCCTCAGCTGACATTTGGTGGCGTCGTCAGCATTAGATCAGCAGAATAACACCGTTATTTGTCACTAACTTCTAGACGACGCAGATGGAGTACAGCTGAGATCGTTGCCAGGGACTTTTCAGCAGAGACATCGTTTCCAGCCATACGGATAGAGATGATTGCCTGAGTTGTATCTCCACAGGCCTCCAAGCTGTTGACTGCTATCCAAAGAAGAGCCATTTTATCTTAGTGCAGGGAATACCGTGCTTGGACAGAGGACAGTGGGGCTGTTTTTTTTTTTTTTTAATCAGACGCATTCAGGTTCAGACTCGTACAATCCCTCCAATATCTTTGAACAGAGCTAGTATCATGATATCTAGCGACATCATATTGTGTTCACATATTCCATACATGTGTTTATAAAACGTCCTCCATAGTCTCAGGCGCTCAGTAATGGAGCAGAGTGGGATTCCATTCCACACAACAACAGCTTTATGTTCTTATGCTAAATATGCCAATGGCTGTACTATTTGCGTCGCTGTGGCAGGCCATCATACTGAACATTTTCTACACCTTCAAGCATTTTTGGAATGCACTGAATGTGCATTGCTACTTATCTTCAGGCAGCTATTTTTCTTTCTTTAATTTTATCCTTTTTTTCCAAAGTTTTATCATTTTTTTATGATAAAAACTTATGCTCGATATGATATATTTGCTTGCAGTCCCACGGTTTAGAGGATCACAAATGATTATTCACATGATCCTTAATATTTCACATGTATGCATTTGTGATGAATAAGATTATCAGGAAATCAACAGTCAGAATAAAATAAATTGATGAATTTTTATATCTATCTTTTTTTTATGGGTTACAGAAATAACCAAACTCCATATGTGATTAATCTGGTAAGTCTGTAAGACTAAATTGTTGTCTTATTTTATTTAAGTCAATGTTAATATAGAAAACAAATAGAAACGAATAACATTCTCAGGAATACAGCTCGACTCAAAAAGGCATTCTTATTTGAACATTCTAAGGAATTAATAAGAATAATAATGAACTTCGATTTATTTTAACATCCTTCGAATAGAGAGAAATGTTTTAATTCTAATCACATTAGAAAGAATAAATCTCACTTCAAAAGTTGAGATTTTAAGAAGAAATAGAAACATAAATGGTAAAATATCGTAGTGCTTCATTAGGAATTAAGTTATAGTAGAATCATATATGTCTTCACTATTAAGCTTCAATCTAAAACGAAATAAAAGTTATCCTCTGAAACATAGTTCTGTGATCTCGGATGTATAGCAGATCCAATACATTATTAGTTTTTAAAATTCTTTCGGACTATCTGAACTAGAAATAGAAAACAAAATTATTTTTCATAAAATAAAAAAGTTTATAAAATATGAGCCTTTCTTTCTTTTAGTATTTATATAATAAAATATGAAATACTCTTTTTTAAAACTACAGAATAGATGGTCATTTAAAAGAACCTACTATTAGAATTCACTTTTATTTCACAAGAGATAAGCAGCTCTAAAATGAAGTAAAGGCTTAGGCTATTTCTGAATAAAGTTTGTTGGATATTAACTTTTGAAACTGTACAGTTTAAAAAAAAAACCACTGCTATTAATTATCTAAACATAGTAATGACAGAAATCTCAATTCTTATATTCCTATTAGTTACGGTATTCTATTCTATGAAGAGAATAAACAGAATGGAAAACTGAACTTTCCGTTTCACACAATGTTTCTGTTAATCAAAACTTTTGTGGGAATATTCTTTAAAATTACTTACAACAGTAAAATAGTGTTGCAACCACTTTTATCCTGAAATAGAGGAGGTAATGTGTAGAAGAGTTAAGTTTAAGTTTTTCGAACTAAGTAAAGGGTATGAATTCCTTTGGTACAAATTAGATCTTCGAATTATAAATGCCAAAGATATCAGTTCGTTCACTAGGTTTGACTGTTGCATTGTTTCAATTCGGTTATTCATTCCATTCAATAAAGAATAGAAACCGATATCTCATAAAAACAGTAACTGCCACGAGGCCTTTCTTGTCCCACTAGCGGATTTCCATTTGAATTTCGAACTGACTGACGAAAGATCATCTATCAAACCATTGTTTTCAGTTGCATAACATTATTATACATAGCATCCAAAGTTCATTATCATCTACAGTCTCTTGATTATTAATTAGATTTCTAACAATCAAGTTGGTATGTATATACTTTTGCTATTCAAAATAAGAAGTAATCATAACAATAATGTATGAGAAGCAACGCCCGCATCTACGTTATTATTACATGCTAATAACAGCCCAGATATATTGGAATTGGATCTACGAATTATTTGCTCCATTAGATCGATTTAATTCTAATAATGTAATTCTAATCGATATAATTCTAAGTACCAGCAGATCAACATAATTGTAATAGTTGTTTTTGTTAAGCTGTTTAAAGTGAAAACCTTAATCTTTGTGGTCTTTGATGGTAACCTTAAGCAAATTAATTTATTTCTTCTAGATTTTTTATTACGTATATTAAGAATGTCATTTTTTTTAGGAAATATTCGATGTTCATTAAATCAATTTCCATAGGGATTGCATTAAAATCCAATGACTTCATTTTAGAAGCATATTTGGGTATTGCATAAATATCACTAAGTAAATAAACGAGATAAACAAAAATCCGCTTCTACATACTTCTCAAAAGATATTCAAAACAAACGTAACATTACGAGATGTATTTGCTTAGCGCAAACACTAAGACTAACAATGATAATGTAGTGATACTTACAAAGAGCCTGGATTGCACTGAAAAACTTATAATGATCTTAATGTACTCTATATTACATTTGCAAGGCTAGTGCACAATGTTACCATGGAAATACACTTAAATTCTACAAAATTAATCCTTTGAAGCAGAATATACAAGAATGCACTTACATCTAAAAGCTTACAAAATGTATTAAGATCCAAACTGAATGAATAATATTTGTATAATAAAAAGATTTATGTAACTTAAAGTGTTACATTCTTACAATTGCACAAAGATCAAAAAACTCACCTTCTTGGGACTGTCTTGTGAACTGCCTTTAAGATACCTTGGCTCCATGGATGAGTCGATGCTGAGAGCGTCACTCGAAATAGCGTCTGGCGGAATGGCGTAGTCGTCTGACAAAGCCGACTCCACGGACGTCTCTGTGGACGAAGACAGCAACATAAGCTGATTCCCTTTCCTTAGGAAAGAGCCTCCTGGAACAAAAATGGCTCCACAAGTTCTTAATTCTATTCCTTGGAAAAAAGTTATTAAGTGATCTTTTAGCGGATAATTGGTATTCTTTGAATTTTCTTTTGTATTTTGGTTTGATTAATAATTTCAGTAACTTCTGTTTGCTAAAAGTAAGCAAAGTTTGGCTCTAGGCAGTGATATACTGCAAATGTTGAGTGTAAAATGTGCACTGTGTACATGGACAAGATTCATTTGATCTTGAAGAAAAATAGGAGTAACGGAGTCCGATTTCAACTAAAGTCTCTGCTTAGATGTGGACTTAAAAATGTCCAAACTATCCTGTAATATTTT
Organism: Thereuonema tuberculata; assembly: GCA_023159025.1. Lineage (NCBI taxonomy): Eukaryota > Metazoa > Arthropoda > Chilopoda > Scutigeromorpha > Scutigeridae > Thereuonema > Thereuonema tuberculata. The sequence goes on along the minus strand of JAFIDM010012231.1, from coordinate 5,861,408 downwards.
GCGATAAGCAAGAAAACTATATCATCATATTGAAATGGAAGCCAGTAACTGTACCTGAAAGTCTTGTGACAAGTAATATAACAAAAATCTTCACTGCCATTTAGCACTTTGATTTGACAAGGAATTAATCTTTGACTGAATAAAGTACCGGGAACTTTAAATTCTTTTTTTAGTAAAGAACTTTATTTTTCGATTAATAAGATTCTGAAGATACGATATCATATTTTTTTTTGTTTATTCGCGAATATACGATTGCCAATCAAATGAAAAGCACATGTAAACATGAACCATTGCTTAATATTCAAAGAGAATTCAAACAAAAATCATATTTTCATCAGCCATGACACATTACATTAGGTTTACAAAAGCATGTCATTAAAAGCATCCAATTAACCACATTAGCAACCACAACATATAAATATGAAATCATTAGCAATAAAAGAGCACAAAAATAATTCACTTTTCACATTCAAAACTTAGAAATGTTATCGAGCAAAAAGCTTTGTTAAAAATTAAAATAATTAAACAAAAGCAAACAATAAGCCAACATGAATTATTACAAAAATACAAATGTTAAATAGAACTTACAAACTTAAAACTAATTTCAACTTAATTTAAATTAAATTGAATAAAAAAATAAGCAAAAAGGTAATGAGAGTAATTTACTATAATCAATACGACACAGATTTATTCACTCAATTTAGCTTAAAATTTTCAATTAAATTTCAATAAATAAATAACTCAACAGCACAACTGGCTCAAACATTATGTAAATAATTTTAAAGTGTATTAAAATTATTCTTTATATATTTATTTTAGTTTCCAATCTTTTTAAATGATATAGTTTAACAAGCAAATTTGATCAAATTTATATTGAATAACAAACCAAAACAGATGTTTGAGCAGCAAAAGACCTAGCAGATGCATAAGCTGAAATAACATGCGATTAGGAAGTAAATGAAAATTCAACTCATGCATTTGTTAATGTTTTTCAGAAAGTAATAAATACTCACAGCAATAAGTACTTATAAATAAGAAATGTAAACAGAAAGAATAATGACTAAGTCAGAGAAGTCATCAAGGTTAGTTAAAGTCTTTTCAAATCCTCCAAATGGCAAATGAGATAATGTCACTGAAGAATGATGAAGTGGAAGGCGCTTTGGTAAGAAACAGGAACATATGTCTTATCCGTTTCTTTAATTTCATGCACAAGAACAAAGAAATCTTCAGGTCACTGAATTAGTATTTTTTTATTTCTTGATTACCAAGAAATTTGATAAGAACTTTCTGGTGCCTCCAGATTTAGAAATAGTAAAAAATAATCTTAAAGAATAACTATTAATTTAAGAAACCATTCAGTGGGAATTTTCATGAAAAAAAGTTATAACCTTTCATGAAATAATGCAAAAACAGCTCAAGAAACTTTTTCTGTAAGCATTTTATTTTTAAGCAATAAATAAATGGGAAAATTGAGTAATCTACTATTAATGAAACTTATGCTGCTTGAACTGTATGTAGACTTCGAGTTGATTAATCTGTTGTGAAGCTTAAAAGCACGTAAAACATACATATCTTTACTTAGTTTCAGAAGTTTTATATATTTATAATGTTTATCCAGTAGTGAATTATTACTTCACTCTGAAATTCGTTATTTGCCGAGATCGTTAAGCTAAACTGTATTTTTAAAGTCAAAAGAATATATCTGTTTTTTCCACTTCACATAGATTTATTTTGAGATTGTGTTTAAACATAAATCTATCGTAGCTGCAAATAGTCGTAAAACTTTATATTCCTTGAATCATATTCGATCTTCTACAGTTGTCTGCAAAATGCAGAATACGTTGATATTGGTTCACAGCTTGGATGCAAGATTTGTTTTTGTTTTTTGATCTTTTCTTTTTTTTCCAGATCTTCTTTCAAGCAAACACCTCAAATAATCTGTATAAAAAAATCTTCAAATCAGATTTGAGAAACGGAAATGAGATTGAAGCACAGAATAATTCCTGTAATGTTATGTAAGTCATGTGTTTAAGAGTTTCAGTTGATGATAACACACAGGAAAAAGAGAAACTAATATGTTTAATATCAGAAATGTGAATTGCTTGATGTTCTGGCATAAAATGGTAACTAGTGTTTTGTTCAGACACATGTACCACTATATCAAGTAGAAAGCAATCTGTAACTAAGTCATTAGTTTGGCTACAGTAACAGTTATTTTTCAATAGCTACATGATTTGAAGATCCTCTTTGATAGCAGAGTTGGCGAAGAAGTGGATGACTGTGCAATATAAATAGATAATTCATAAATATAAATTTAGAATTGTGAATTTAGGAAACTTTGGTGAGTGTAATTAAGAGTAACATACTCTCTCACTTAACCAATACTGTTTTATTTAAATACTATTTAAATAAAATTTATTACTATTTTAATTGCATTTAAATTAGAAAATAAAACAGTAAGTTGAAACTCTTTGTTCTGATGATCAATCCTAGACATTCAGATTGATGGCTTTCAATGTCAATCCAGTTGACAAATGTCATAGTCTCAATAAATGAAGGATACCACTAACAATGTAACAATATTGTCAGTCATTTTATCGATGGCACTGACTGAACAGAGAAATATAATGATGGATATCATTTCACAGAAGTACACCAAAATGTTGAGACACCATTGAATCCCATTGGTAGATGGAGATGAAAATGTAAATGGGTTGACAACAATTAGTTAGTGCCTAACGTTGTCGTCCGCAAAGACTGCTAAGCATTCACTAAAGACTTACAGATTTCTGAGCAACTCTGATGAATGACTGCGATTGTTATGATTTTTTTAATTCTGCTGATGAATCTTATTTATCTTGTAAATCTTATCTAATTTATTTTTTACTAATTCTATCCTGACCATTTTAATTCAGTAATATTTATCAAAGAATCAAAAAGGAATGTTAAAAAACCCCAGAGAAATTGAACATTCTAAGTTTCACGGTGTTTATATTAAACAGTTACAATAAAACTATTAAAGAGATACTGGCAAAAGAAATAAGTAATTACGGTATGTTTGCTGCATTTTTTGCAAATGAAAACTTATTATATTAAAAGGTTTTCTTTGCTATGATTCTGTCCAATTTATTAAAATGTCTTAAGAATTATATTACAAACAATGTGAAACGAAAACTATGATAATGAAGATTAAAAAAAAAATTAAAAAATGTTCAATGACTGTAAGTAATACATTGGCATGGCTGCAGAAGGTTTCAAATTTTCAAATGTCAAAAGCAATTACCGCCTGCGTGCAGGAATAATAGAAGCTCATTAAAAAATTGTTAAAGTATATGTGTTTTGGATAAGAAGAAATCAAGCCTATTAAGATGGAAGTAGCTTCATTTCCTGCTTAGGAAACTTTTTGTATTAATTACAGCACATCTTGAAAACAGCAATTGGTTCATCTTTCATTTGTAAAAAGCAAAAGTTTGAAAGACGAAAATGAAAAATCCCACTGAATGGATAAAGTTAGTTAGTGATCATGCAATTGAGAGTGTTTCGTGCTAGAGAGTGTCAGAGTTACTAGCCTATGGGCAAGCTCGGCTCAACAGAGGATAACTCCTTGGCTAAATCACCTCTTCTGAGCGACTTGGATGGTGAGGAACTGCCCTGTTTGGCGGGGGACGGGCTGCTTTTCAGGCTCTTACTGGGGCTGCTCGTAGAAAGGCTGGATTCAGTCTCTCCGCTCGTCGTGTGGGACGAGTTGGTGGTCATCGTAACACGGACGTCCTCGTTGTCCGAAGAGTCGGAGGAATCTCCAGTGAAGGGCATCGAACGGATCTGAGACGCTCTCTGCCAAACAAATGATAAAAATGATTATCAATTTCAAAGAAACAAAAAAAAGTTCAGGTTTATATTATAGTATTAAGTTATCACCATCCAGCTTTAAATGAAACTATATCCCCTAAAATAAAACTTAGGGAAAGTCATTTTTACGTAAATGTAAATTAAAACATAATAAAGTTAAAGAAGTGAAATAGTTTTTATTGATTAGAGTAAATTTACTCGTTCAAATATACTCGTCTCATTCCGCTGAAAGTTTTTGCAATTGTGAAAAAGATGGCGATATCCAAATATGTAATAAAATTGTATTGGACTGCGATAATAAAGAGGTAATCCTTCTCATTGCATCATGAGCATAAAAGAATACTTTCAAATGAAAATAGTACCCTTCTGTTTCTAAGGATTTATCGCATTCTAATTGTTTTTCAGTCACTTTGTACAAAGAGCTTCTCGAAATACTGAAATTCAATAAGGATTATGCAAATTTTGGGAAGGCTAAGCAGAAAAGGCATTTATGGTAATTAATAGGTTAGAAAATATCCTTCCAGCATGTACAGATTCTTTAAAATTCTAATCTATTTCAATTTCTTCTTATATTATCTACTGAGAATTCCCTTTTTAATGTGAATATTAAAATATTATTCTTGCATAGAAATAATATTTTAAAAAAATTGTATTAAATACTGAGTTTTTTCATCTGTAAATAAATATTTATGAATTTCCTCTGACAGTACAAGTAAAAAGCCTCACCCCCTTCACAGTGGCATACACAGGTACGCTGATTTCACAATATGGATGACCACCGTTTGCATAAGTTCCAATGATCGGCTTACTGTTGTTATTTGTAGAATCTGAAATGAAAGAAATACACAAAGATTTTAGACAAATAAAAAAGAACTTCAAATATATATAAAGAAGTCATTTACTGGTAGGCTATACAGTGGGTGTTTAAATTATTCATAAAAGTTACACAAATTTCAGAGAAATGTGATAGGAATGTGGATGACTGACTTTATGTATCTATGCTGTCAATATAGACGATAGTGAAATGGCTACAGTTCTTCAGGTGACTTTTTTATGTTGAAATTTATGTCTTCAGACAAAAACATCTAAATTCTGCTGAGATCAGGTAACGAGCCATAAGTAGTTCAACCATAGCTGCGGAACTTCCTCACCTATTAACTTTCCACTCCAAAATGTATATTTTTATATATTAATTTTCTAAGGAATCTTCCATTTAATTTTACTATAAATGACAGAAACAATTTAAATGCCCAACTTTCTATAAAGGTATCGTAATTAAATCTCAGTGTCCTTAAGGTTCTATTTAATATATCGTATTGACCAATTTTTAAAATGCTTTTCAGAAAATAAAATCGCCCAATTTCTTTGATTCAGGAAATTGCTAATTGACGGTTGAAAAGAACAAGAAAATCGATTTCACAAGTCCTTTAGCCCATTCTGAATTGCAGTATTTACGATCAGTCTATAGGAATCTCATCTCAAAACCAATGTTTATAATTACTAATGAACTGCTCTGCCATTTCTGCAATAAGTGGGGGTCTTAATTTCATTAATGGAACAAAGCGGGGGGAAAAACATCGATTGAAAGACCCTGAATGGCTATTAGAGCCCTTTCTTATAATCATTGAGGAATTCTCCCCCGCGAGACACTCGATTGGCCGAATCCGATAAAATCAGATAATTAGGTGCCATTAATATTATCAAGGGCCTCCTAAGTTTTTCCCTCTCCTAATCAAACGTCAAAATTCGTTATCTGAGCAATGTGGGATTGCAAATTATCGATAAGAAACAATGTGTTGAAATATATTCAAATCTCAAAAAGAACCTTCTGTTAAATAAAATTTTTCTTTGAAAAATAATAGAAATTATTTATGATAGTTATTAGTAGGTCTATCTTTTAAGCACTCAATCACTTTTTTAATCAGATTTGTTAAGATTTACGTTTTAAGAAACGAAAATATGAAAAGGCCTTATTTATGAGTTTCTGAATCTACAAATTATAAGAAACTGTCCAATTTTCAGAAAAAAAATAGTAAATAATTAAAACACCATTATTTACTAACATTTTTTAAATCCGATTAATTTTGAATTAAGGCTTCCGTTAAGAGAAGTAAAAGATAAATCCATTGACAGAAAACCAACGTCTCTGTTCTAATCCTTTTTGGTCACTTCAAGTCCTTATCTCTTGTCAAGGACTTCCCAAGGGAAAATTTCAAATATAAAAAGTGGTTTTAAATTTTCATGCCATGTTACAAGAAGATCCCATCCAACGGTTCAGTAGTTATTAGGTTACATACGTTGAGTGATTGATAAATCTTTTATTCGAAAACAACTAAAAATGAAATTAAAAAATATAAAAAATTGAAACTTTTTTACTAATATTTTTAATTCTTTTCAATATCGTTGTTGGTAATCTTATTTGTTATTATTTATTTACTTTATTCAACAGTGGTCTACAGTTCCACTATTTATGGCATCCATTTTTGTGCCGCAATAAGAAATATTACAGCTGCACTGGGAGTGAGCGGGATCAAGTTAAGACTTCAGGAAAAGCCATATAATAAATGAGCAACAGTCTTCTCATAATTGTAGAGAAACATAAGCGTTCTTCCATAAATTGCGACCGCAAGCGTTGTTAAAGTAAACAATCAGTTCTAACTGAGGCCAATGAAATAAAACACTTTTGAATAATCTGAGAAAATAAATCACCACTTGGTGCTCAGAAATCATATCAAAATGCTAGGATTTTATTTTCAATAAATTGGTTATAATGCTTCTTAAGTATTGTAATTATAGAATTCACAGAGTGATCATTACCTGAAAATAAAATTAGTCTACCTGAAAATCAGATTACAGTTAAAAATGTGTAAGTGTTAGTGGATACCGAGAGTGCAGGAAAGAATCACCGGTGATTACCTCATTCACCAAATATACACCAAACTTTATTGCCACAGAACAACGATTTCTCATTGATAAGTTTCTATTAGTGGTTCTATTTTAGGCAATCCTATCAAAAAACAGGAACTACATGATCAATTAATGAAAGGAATCGATCAATCAGAAAACTTAAACTACAATGAACCTATTTTCATTCTCAATAATGAATTATCGCCTAAAAAGAACCTTAGCAACGAGTACAGGTTTGTCATTGTGAAAATAATGAAAAATAATCAATTGAAAGCTTAAGCTAATGTTAAAGTTGGAGTTTAATAAACTGTAGTTTGGCCAGAATTCAAGTCACAGGTAAATACGAAGGATTTTCTTTCTATTTTTAGAAAAATATTACTTTACCTTAGATAGCATATTTAGAGAAAGCGTATTTTGAATTGTAAACTACTTTCATTTGAGATAAACTGCGATATTTCAATCAGATCTCTTATCGGCGACTAGAATTTTATTGCACATCATGAAACGCTTTAAGAAAAAAAATCTTTCAGGGTTGCCCTTAAGAACAGAAAATACGATTTGCAACCTGGGGACTTCACATCAATTTTTAACTGCATTAATGGCTCCGAGATAGAAATCAAAAGACTGACATTCAGAGACATACATCAGTATTTTTATCTTTCTTTTATTATCACCTTTGAAGATATCGACAGGAAACCAAGATAAGACATCCGAATCAACGAACTAAAGAAATTTCAACCTTAGAAAAAAAAAGTCTCTAATTTAACTTGTAAGTGAAAACGAAGGCGTAACGGTAAACAACACTTTGATAGCTGAAAACGCTACCTTTCTGCCGTGTTCCAAACTAAATTATAACCAATTAAGTCAGAGCGCAGCATTAAAAGTAGACTCCGGTTGCAAGTGCTGCCATCTGTACTTCGGGAAGCCTTGAGCAGCAATTTAAATGCATAGAGAACATTAATTATGTGAATATTAATGAGATGGGGTAACTCCCAAGATACCGGAATTCCGACAAAGGGAGCGTATAGTAGAAAAAATATTTTTAGTCTGCTTGTGGAAGAATTCCAAATCTTTTTTTTTAACATGAAAGATAGATTACTACAATTTGTTTTTGTGTTGAGGATCTTAATCTATAATCTTAAATCTGACACGCTTTGAAATTCAACATATTTATTTTAATAATAGCATTGACATTTCTTAGAAATAACTTCTACAGAAAAGGGATTTTTCTTTTCTGAATAATTAAAAATATTATATTCCACTTTAAATTAAGTAAAAAGTTATGTATTGTTTTGCATAGTCACGGGACATCCTATATATCGGAAACATGTAAGACATACATTCGATTAATAGCCTCAATAATAACTGATAGCTGTTTTGAACTGTATTCATTTAGTCTTTCACATTGTTTGAAAATGCCAAAATGAGCCTCAATTCATTTTTGCTGAGGTTAAATGATAAAAACAAAGAAAATTCAGATGGTAATGATGATACTGGAACTTTTAATGACAGAAAAACTTAATTTCCATAAAAAGCAATTCTGTAGATAATTTACAAATGCCTCAGTCTAAATAGTTAAGTTTACAATAGTGTGTTTTGTCGACCACATGTAGTGGTGATTTTGGTCGTTTTATCTATGATTTCGCTTTGCACGAATAACTTACACAATTGTTGCTAGAATACATTTTTTGTTCGACAAACTGGATGTCAAAAACTGTCTGAGGATTTCGTAAAGTGAAAATAAATGACTAAAACGAAGAAGAGAAAAGTGTGCATAAATAACAGGACCATACACACAAAAAATAATAGATATACATAAACAACTTTATTATATATTACGAGGCTTAGAATACAAGCCTCTTCTTCAGACGATAAAACTTCAGAAATAAAAATAGGCTCTTCCTAAATTACAAATTCTATTAACAAACATTAACAAAACAATTAATAAGATTTACACATAATAGTCAGATTTAACTTGCGGGAAGGACATATAACAAGAAAAAGAAGCATAAAACCGCACACAATTAAAGGTTCCCTGAGCTATTTTTGGATTTTCTGTGCCGGAAACCCAAGACGGAACCGTTTCTAGATTCCCATCTCTCATCGATTGGGTTCGTCCAGCACTCAATAACTCAGTAGAACCAAAAGAAACAAACAAAGAACAAGTCGACAAAACAATGACCCTTAAGCTAAAAACACATCCAAAAATAGCTCAGTGAACCTTTAATTGTGTGCGGTTTTATGCTTCTTTTTCTTGTTATATATCCTTCCCGCAAGTTAAATTTGATTATTATGTATATGTTTTTCTTTATAAGTTAATCCTTTACATGCTAAGCCTAGTGCTAGCGGGGATTACTTTTTGCCCTTTTTATTCTTAATTTATATTTTGATGTATTTTTAGCTTAAGGGTCATTGTTTTGTCGACTTGTTCTTTGATTATGTTTCTTTTGGTTCTACTGAGTTATTGAGTGCTGAACGAACCCAACCGATGAGAGATGGGAATCTAGAAACGGTTCCGTCTTTGGTTTCCGGCACAGAAAATCCAAAAATAGCTCAGGGAACCTTTAATAGTGTGTGGTTTTATGCTTCTTTTTCTAATTAATAAGACTACAAGAAATTTTTCATTGCAATGCTTAGCTAATAAACTTTTATAAATACAATTGACATTTATTTATTTATTTATTTATTTATTATCTGCTTTTAGGAGTTTCATTCATTTTTTAATTCCTTTTAAAATAATTTAATATAAAAAAATTATTAATTAATCATCTAACAAATTGTAGAGAGCATTTTAGTTCCTATTACGATTTAAAATAGTAATATATAATTACTTTTACGACTGACTTTGTATTA
>JAFIDM010012231.1:5801289-5819085 GCA_023159025.1 Thereuonema tuberculata | reverse complement strand
AAAGTCAGTCGTAAAAGTAATTATATATTACTATTTTAAATCGTAATTAAATCGTAAAACAATTAAGATTGGTTTTTTTTTTCAGATCAGGAAATCCTATCAGGTTTCCCTACAAGTCTAATTCCTTATTATTGTTAATTCAAATCTACAGCTTTCGTCATTCTATTAGTAAAAAAAATGTTTTATATATTATTTTGAACTATTTTAAGACATTCTCTTATTGCTTTTTTTTCCTATCAGTTTCAAATCACAAACTATTTTTACAATAAACTAAAGCATTACGTCAGAAGGTGGTGACTTCCACTTTTATCATTGTTAGTGATAAGTAATGCTAAATAAAAATCAATTTTCATTACATTATTTTAGGATCAAGAGAAATAGAACAACCCTATGATAGTTACCAGTCACTTCATGTAACTTACATCTTCATTTTCTGTTACATAAATTCAGCCAGTTATTAAGTTCCTTGAATAGTTAGACAGAAGTAGATAAGTTTTCTTGATACCAGTTTCTAAAAGGTGTGCCTAGAGTCAAATGATAATTCCAAGTTTCATAATTTATTTGAAAGCTCACTTCCTGCTGTTCATTGCTGTGATGGAGCCGTCGTTTCATTACTGCATCGGGAGCTGAACTTGGGACCCCGAGGGATTCAGCGCTCCTGACTTTAATGGCCAACGCATCTTTAAAAAAAATTCTGTCAGAAGAAACTTATTTTCAGATTCACCTCATCTTAAAGGAAGAATCCATAAAGAAGCCATTTTAACGCTAATTAAATAAATAAGAATACCTTTCTACAAAAAAATTAAAACATCCCTATAACAGTTCAAACTTATTTTCTCAGTTTTGTAACAAATGTTACAAAAGCTTGAGGGATATTTTTCCTTATTTCATTTGCTATTATAAAGAAGTGTAGCTAATCTTCCGTCAATAGCCGAAAGAGTGATCACTCGAAATGCCAGAATTGATCACCACTATAGAAAGTAAAACTTTTCCATTTCCTTCGTCCATCAGAAGTCAATGTGATTTTCACTTAACATCTTCTAATTCTTTCGCGAGTTCTATTTCTTTATGCTGGTAGACATAATGGAAAAAAACACACACACACACACACAAATGTTTTTAAAACAGAAGTTCTGTTACCGCGTCAATTGGTAATTTACACTGGCTCGTAACAGAACTTACTACCATTTACTAACTTATCGCTTCTTGTACTAGAATATCACTTCCTCTTAAACCATCACTTTGTAATTTAAAGACTTTTTAAGCGAAATTGTAAGGAAAGAAAACATTCTTTCACTTAGTAAGTTTCTTTGTTAGATTCTCTTAATTAAATTAACTCTAATCTTCAGATAAAAGCACCCAAATTAAATTTCATTCATTATCTGATCCTTATCTAAAAGGGCCGACAACGAAAACTTGTTTCTGAACACATGATGAAGACTTAGAGAAGCAAAGGGAAGATCGTGAACTAGATTAAGGTTTCCATCTGTAGAAGCCAGCTGGGAAATTCACAAGAGTTCTCTATTGAAACGAAAAGACTTCAACAACTCAGGCTTGCAATGTGACATAGACACACATCTCAACATGGCTCAGTTTGTTTTGCGGAGACAAAATCCCCTTCAATATCCAGCGAAGAATGGCAAGGGAAATGCAGAGAATAATACAAAGTAACTATCGTAAGATACGAGCAGGTCTTTAATCTCTAGATCATTATCAAACAGTATCAATAGAATGACGGTCTTTAGTTTTTCCTTCACCAAAGTTTAACGAAAGTAAATCATAAACTACTACTTTCAGTGAAGAATTTGAGACAAAGGATCCATAATTGATAAATCAAACAGTTAGGTGTAAATTCATGTTGAGACAGTGACCCCTCAATAACTAAAAGTAAGAAAATAAAAACAAGAACAAAATGTGGAATCCAAATCCTTGCGTAGCATTCAGGCTAACACAAAAGGTATTTGACCACAAAAGGAACAAGAAAAAAAAAACAACAACAACAACAAAATAAATAAATAAATACAGTAAACTCCCGATAATCCGCGGAATTGGATGGCGCGGCAATCGCGGATAAGCGAATTCCGCGGACAATCCGAAATAGGACGAAACTCAACACAAAAATGCTTTTAACATGTTGTATTTATATTAAAATGGCAGTACATACATTATAAACAATTATTTTATTATATTTTACTTTATTTTCTTACTTTTTAACAAAAAAATCGGTTAATTGTCTTTGTTTTTTCGTGTCGAAACACGGAAACCCCCTACTTGAACGTCGCTTAATATGCCTCTTTTTATTGTTTACCTTATTCTAGATTAAAATTTTTTTGTTTATTCCGAAATTTATTGAAAAAATAAAAAAAAATTGAAACAGGAGAGGTCCGCGGATAGTCAGCAAAGCGGATAATCGGGAGTTTACTGTAAATAAATAAATAACAAACAAACCCTCTGATGGGTAAAAGAAAAGCAATTAATTGAAAAAGAATGCCTTTTGAGTCGATCTGATACTGTGGGACGGCCGTTTAAAAATTGAAGAGAAACAAAATATCAACTGGCAAGTAAAAATAACACACAACACAGCAGGTGCTCATGAAATGCTTCATCCTTGAAATTAAAAAAAAATACAGTGTTACCTCCGAATAACGGACAGTCACGGGACCGGAAGTTTTGTCCGTTATTGGGAGGTGTCCGCTATTGGGGAGGACTATCTTTTTTTTCATTTTTTTAGCTTATAGCATGTCATTTAATGAAAAATTACGTACAATCTTAATTAATTTCTACAATTACCATTGCGATATGAGAGAATATGAACAATTGCAAATTATTTACTATATTCCTTTTTAAATGAGTGCTACTCCGTTTGTCTTACTTAAAATATTAATAATGATAAAATTAATTACAGTATATAGAAAGTTTGACCGACTTCTCTGACTTTTTCTTGAAGCAAAACACCGCTTTTAGGAACACCGCTTATAGGCACGAGCAAAACGGAACCATTTTATCACCACTTTGTCGATTTTGCTTGTTTCAGTTTAACGAATCTTCAAATTCTTCAATTTTCGTTTGAATTCACCATCCACATTTTTCTCATCTCATCTTTGTCCTTGAAAAGCTCACTTATCTGAGTTTTTCCAACTTTAAAACGTTCAGCAAGACAATGAACACTCACATTCTGTTTTTCAACAATTTCAAGAAAATCAATTTTTTTCTTTCAGTGATCTCTTCCTTTTTGATGCCATTTTAATTCGCACTAAATTTAATCAACACGTTTATAGGATAGCTTTACGAGGTATTGATATTTAGAAAGCAACTACAGTGAAAAAAAGGGCCTCAGATTCGTGCATTGAATCATGGGACAACGTTACAATGTATCAATGTATGGGACACTGATGTAAATACAACCACGATGTGTTTGTCGAAATGTTAATCGAAAAAAAAAAAAAAATTTTTTTAAAAATTTAAAATAGCTGTCCGCTATTCAGAGTGTCCGCTATTCGGAGTGGATAACATGGAATGTCCTATTTTAAAGGACTGGGACTCGCAATAATGTCCGCTAATTAGAGGTGTCCGCTATTCGGGGTGTAAAGGAGGTAACACTGTATTAATAAATATCTAAGGATTTTGCTCCAAACATGTTTTTCTGTTTTACAGTAAATTCGACTACAGACTGAAGTAAAATTTCTGTTGAGGGCAAGCTTGGAAAATTCATCTTTTAGGTAAGTAATTTAAATTTGTTAAGAAAATGAAGCTAATAAATGAAGTTAATAAAACATGGAAAAGCGAAAATCCACAAAGCAGAAGCCTTGAAATAATTCCCTATACGAAATTTTTGGGTCCATTTTTTAAAATTTATGTATTAATGAATAATGCTTATAATTCGGACCATCTTCTGAGTTGATTGTTTGTTTTAAAATTACAAAACTTGCCTAAAACTGTCTAACGATGATTCTGCTATATTTTCAATGAATATTAGATGTAACAGACTTTAATTTTCTTCACATTTAGTTAATTAATTTTTAGTTTATTTTAGCTAATTTTTGACTTTAATTTTCTTCACATTTAGTTAATTAATTTTTAGTTTATTTTAGCTAATTTTTGACTTTAATTTTCTTCACATTTAGTTAATTAATTTTTCCTTTATTGTAGCTAATTTTGTTTTAGTCAATTCCTTTTTTATTTTGCTATTTAATTCGTTGTAACATTATCCATGCTAATTACAAATTCTTCATCAAAACTGCAACATTTTGCCAAGTCTGGCCATTTACTATTGAAAAAATGACGGAGGTTTTTCCAAATGCGCCATGAAAATGCTGCATTGAATGTTAGCGGTAGATGTCGTCGCTGAAAAATGCAAACGTGACAGGTTTAGCTCAAATAATAAAAAGAACTCTGGCAGATTCTGTGACTTGACAGAGAAGCTTTTACAGCCCTAGCAGAAAAACAACCGAAAACATTACATGGCATTTGTAAAAATAAAATAAATTTCGGTTTGGATACATGAAGACTTTGAACAGAAGACTTTTAAAGCAACAACGAAAAACGCCATCATTAAAAAGAATTGAAATAAAGCGTAAAGAATAAGAATTATGCTATGTCCATTATTATTATGTCATAATATAAAAAACGAAAATTTAAGCTTTATATCTAATTTCATTGCAAAGAGTCCACATTGTTGATTTAGTTGGCGATGATTACCTAATGTCGTAAATCATATTAAGAATCTACAATGTTGAAGCAGATAGCTTGGCGAGAAAGTAAATTATTGATTCTTGGTACCTCCTACATTCATATATTCTACATTAATTAAAAATTCTGCTGCACGAAAATTATCTAATTTCATTCAGTACAAATATATCCCAGTATTGCTACAATTCTGTGGCATGATCAAGAAAGTAATATCCTTATATGTATTTTATCCATTTTTATCCATTTTATATGTATTTTACTTTGTATTATATTGATTTTTTTAAAGTTCGATGTAGTAGCCCATATAGGAATATTCCTTTTTTTTCGGTCATAAAATAGTTTCATTGTTTGTGAGTTTCATGATCAAAGTTTCGAATAATCTTCAGTGCTTAATGTAATTTTATTCTTAGAAAAAATGTTATTCAATTATTGTTAATATTAATTAGTTTGCTTTAGATTAATCAGCATTAATTTTTTCCAAAATTACTGTCTTAAATATTATCAAAACTATTGTCAAAAATTCTCTTAATTTCTGTCTAAAGAATAAATCAGAATAAAATTAAAAATAAAAACACAGTCATTTATAACTTCTCAAAATATAGCTATTTTGATGCGTCATATCAAACACATATTATGCCGAATACGTTGCGATTGTTATTCCTTTTCAACAGCTATATTTTGAGAAGTTATAAATGACTGTGTTTTATTTTTAATTTTATTGTTAAAATATTTGCAAAACTGATCTTTTTGAGACATTTTTATGAGTAGCTACTTCTTGTTCGTGTGTCCAATTGCCCCAATTTTAATTTCATTGATGAAAAACAAGAAAAAAAAATCTTATGACTGTAATAACAGCATCTTATGACAGCAACACATTAAAATGTTGGTGATATTTAGTAAAATTACTTGACGTTTGGGAATTGAAACATTAATGTCAACACTTTGTCATTTGAGCTGTGCATTGCTGATAGTGTTTTATTAATTAATCTAAAAGGATAAGTTGTTTTCCCTGTGCAACAAAAAAAATATCTTGAGTTTTATAGTCTAGATATGTTTCAAGCAAACAGAACAGCCAAACAAAGTCGGCAAAACTCACAATAGCTACATCGTAAATGATAATAACTCGATCTTCTGAAGCAGAGTCTCGGAGCGAATTTCCGTGCAAAACCACATCAGATACTTAAGATCGGATGTGCTGTGAGAGTTAAAAAGATCATAAGCCATTTCCTTGTGATGATCGAGTGGTATGTACTTCGTGAAAATTTCGTGCGACTGTCGATAGACGTCGCTGCTTGCCTTGAGAGAATTAAAACGCTTCACCTGAGTCGTTACGGAGAATTTTACTGCAAATAAGCATCGGTGTCGCACGAACCGAGCTTTATTAAAACACAGCTTCATTAATATGGAACAAACAAGATCAAGTGTATGCTTTTGTGGGGGTGGATGTGTACGCACTTATATGCAGCCTCTCCTTATACTTTTTTTTCCTTTGGTTCTTTTTCTTTATTCTTGATGTTTCTAGGACATTTACACCAAACACTCAAAATTGCATTATAACAAAAGCAAAAACAAAAATGAGAGGAGTCGGTTCCAGACGCTTTACAAACAAACAAAATAAATGAGATATGAGAAACATTCTTCAAAGACTCCTTTTTTGTAACTATTAATTTTTGTAAAAACTTAATTTTTGTACTATTTATAACATTATCTGATGTAAAATCAAATATGAATACTACTTAAATATTACTTTATATAAATATTACTTTTATATTCATATATTATTATCCATATAATATTATCATTAATATGATAGTATTTATTGAAAATAATTGTTTATAAATCACTATTTTCTGATGCGCAAAGGCAAAACATAACACTCATTTGTAATTTTGGCAACGCTAATAGGCGCGAATTGTAATGAAACATTATTTTGCAAAATTCAATTCATAATTTCAGAAGTACACTATTTAAAGCTGACAAACGAAATAAAAATGATTCGTTTTTCGTTTCAGGCAAAAATGTGATTTCGTTTTTAGTTACGTTTTTCATTTAATGTACATCTCTTTTTCCGTTACGTTAAACTTTACAACAAAATAATTAAGCACTGATTTGCAACAATTCCTATCAACGAATTGCGGCAGTATGAAACGTCAGAACTGCCTTGAGTTTTTTTGTAGATTTCTGAATTTGTGTGACGTCTAAAGCATTAGGACCTCCAAGTCTAAGAAGTAACATGAGTTATGGGCTTCATATCACACAACATAAAGACACACAACACGAACATTCTACTGATTTCTTTTATTTTTTTTGAGTGCAAATTAACGAATTATCAAGGAAAATAAAATTCTTTATATTTGTTTACTCTCTCCCATCTGATTTCCTGCTGTTTCACTCAGTTTAACTACTCATTTGGTATCATTATAGGTTTGGTTTAAAACTTATAACTTTCCTGTAGTGCATGAGAGAAAAAAGGAAAGATTTAAAGAAAAAAGTTTTAAAGTAGAGCTTTCAGCCGGAAACTTGGATTCTAAATTTGTTTTTCTTGTAATCCTTTTTTTTTTAATACAGTAAAACCCCGATTATCCGAGCCCCGATTATCCGAGTTTCCGCTTTAACCGAGCTGTCAAATATTTCTAAGATTTTTTTTTTTTTTTTTTGGTTCTACATTTTCAATTTTTAAAACTACTGAAAAAATTCTGAACTTGATCTCACAAACACTCAGGAAAACGAAAGAGAATTCGCAGAATATTGTTCGCAATTAATCTTCATCGTCTAGTCACATGACCCCCTACCTTGAATCGGGGAATGGAAACATTGCTTCAGAAAAACACCAAAGTAACGTAAAACAAAAAAAAAAAAAATTAAGGACTTTAAGTAAAAGAACTCTTTAATTATCGTAACAGTATGAATTGTATGTAGTGTATCTATATAACTTTTGTATTTGTTAAAATATACATTTAAACCTATACGATTTATTTTAGTTACAATTTTCGCTTTAACCGAGTTTTTCGGTTATCCGAGTTAGTCTTGGTCCACATTAACTCGGATAATCGGGGTTCTACTGTATTTCTTTTTTTGCAAATTCGCCCATCTTTGATAAGACAACTCAAGATCTGTATATCTACTGCACTGCATTGCACTGAATATCTTACTGAACTACCTAAGATTTGTTCAGATTTACTTTTAGGAAGATATCGATAAAACTGGATTCAATTGAAAGGAATTAGGAGCAAAGACGAGCCAAAAAATGCCGATAAATTTCAATGCAGGCATTAAATGTTTACTTACAAAGAAGAAAAAGTTGATGTTTACTTTGTTGTATTTTACAGAAGTTAAGCAGGCTTTATCTTATTTGAAGCAAGTCGGAATTTTGAGCAAATTTTTCTATTTTTATTTCATTGGAAACTTAATTGTGAAGGATATGACTAAGAAATAAAGGACCTATTTTTTCTTTATTTTTAAAAGAGGTTGA
Source organism: Thereuonema tuberculata (assembly GCA_023159025.1). Lineage (NCBI taxonomy): Eukaryota > Metazoa > Arthropoda > Chilopoda > Scutigeromorpha > Scutigeridae > Thereuonema > Thereuonema tuberculata. The sequence goes on along the minus strand of JAFIDM010012231.1, from coordinate 5,810,924 downwards.
ATAGGTTTCTTTAGTGAATCCAACTACTTAGCGTTGATAACAAAAATTAATAAATATGAAATATCGAACAACAATATTAGGGAATACTACAAAAGTATCTAATGTTTTATCAGATCGTGTGATTCTTTTTGACTTACCTGGATTAGCACCATTGACCAAAGTGTCCGGGACCAGAAGTCCATCATTGGCTATTTGATAAATTCGAGATTCCTAAAAGGGAGGAAAAATAAAAAAAAGGGTTAAATATCATTTCTTCGTATCAACTTAAATTATTTTTAATATCACAAGAAAACAATAGTTGAAAGAAAATTTTTTTATTTTATTGTTTTTTATCTCGGCGACCCATTCCCGGGATCGTGAATGCTTTTGGGTAAAGCTTTCGCGCATCGAGCCAAACATCAAGGGTATATTCTGCTGATGATTCCATAATAAGGATGAAACAATTGTACAGAATTCCCGTTGATGTTGGCTCAATGTGCGAAGGCATATTTATTGTCCGGTTGGCGATTTTCTCCCCAAACATTAGTTATATCTGTATTTTTATAAATTTCTTTTTGAAAAAATTGAACATGCATCTTTATTTTGATCATAACTTTAAAGACTTCACTTTTCGAAAAAATAATATTATCTACAGTTACAATATATTAATCCAAAGCAAAAGTGTTAAAATTATATATTTAGAATCTTATTTAGCCTTTACTAACTATTAACTGTTCCCCAATGTTAATAGAATAGTTAATATGTTAGAAAATGTTAACATTTTGAAAATGTTAGAAAAAACAAATAAATATTTTAAAAACTCAAATATTTTGATTCTTTTTAAATTCTTTCTGTTATATTTCTAAAGCAATAAACTTAACTGAAAATTAATTTGGTTTTTTAATTGAACAACTGAAAGTGCACACGAGAATATAAGGAAGTAAGTACGGAACTATGCTACAAAAGCGTATTCCGTTACTCGAATAACATAGAGCATGCGTTTATAAAATTATTATATTTGGCATTGCTGAGAGAATATTTTATGTTATGACTAATTGTCGGAATGTCTGATGGATTCTGATCATAAAAGTTCCTTTCCCGTGGAAAGTCAGTAATACTCAACTATTAGGGTTCGTATCAATTTACTTTTTTCGGACTTTGAACTGTTTATTATATGCTTCAATTTTTTTTCTTTTTTTACATTAAGTTTGTACTAAATCACAGTCAAGTTATTCTAATTAAGATAATTTTCATTTCTCAATTTGTAAATGATTCGAATAATGGTGATTTAAAAAGACGACAGACAGGAGAACAGGATTTTTCAATAATAACGAAAAACTAAATTAACTTTAATAAAATTTGATATCCGTTTTAGTTCAATCATTGGTAAATATTAATTACTATTTTTTAATTGATTTTTTTTAAGAAGCCTTTACGTTTAAGCCTTGGAAATAAAACAAGGAATGAAAGGCTTTTAAACACCGACAGAAGTCGGTATTCTTGTTAATATTTAAATATTAGCTTATCTTACAATATATCTCCCGAACTATGTGGAATATATGTACATATAATTGATCATTGTATTGATTTAACTGACAATGCCTCTGAAATGTAAACAGCAGAAAAACAACCAAAACACGTGCATTTTTTCTTTTTCTTATTTCCTTCAGCAGCCTAAGCTTAAAAACAAGAAACTCTTTCTCAAGTTTTCGACGGAAAACTTTTGTTTTTTTTACGACAGTTAAAGTATCCTGACCGAGTATTTACGTCTTTGAAGCACAACGAATTAAAAAGGAAATATTTGCACAAACAATTTAATCATCGCCTCAATGACGCTAAGTTTTATCATGATTTACAATAAGATCCATTTCGGCACGAAAACCACTTAAGCCTCTATTTAATGGGGAACGTAAACAATGTTTAATAGTAGCTTTTCTTTGCGCAAGAAATTTAGTTAACATCTTACCGTGGTCATTTGGCGAATAACCCTTAATCGAAAGGTAGGGTAATATATTTTGAAAGGATAAACATGTTCTCAGTTCTTGCAAACATTATCCTTCTTTTTCATGGCAGTAGAATCGATTTTCTTAATATAAAGTCATTAAAAGTAAAGAAATCAAAACAATTGAAATGAGATCGAGGTGGTCAATATTATGGCCAAAGTAACGATCAACAAACAACGAGTGGTTTCATGAATTCATTCAAAGCAGTAAAAGACTTACTAACTTACGCCTCTCCTGTTGTGTAAATGTTCTTTCTTTATCTATGCTTTTAGTTAATTACTTAATAAAGAAATAAATTTCATTGGGGTTTTCAGTTTTAAGCTTTAGATTCACAAGATTGAAAGAACTAAGTCATTGTGAAATGCATCAGTGAAGATCAAACTTAAGATTAAAAAGTTTCACACTTAATAAAAAATACCTACACAGTTTTGTCAGACCAGCATCGCATATTCGTTGATTTGAAATGAACATGGAAGTTTAAAGACTTATAGGGGAGACCGGGGCCAAGTGGACCTAGGGGTAGAGTGGACCGTTGACTTTAGTAATTCGTATAGACGCTAGAATGTGCCAAAAATCGGATAGAAGGTTGGTGCCATTGTGGCGCTGCTACCACAAAAGCGTCAATGAATTCGGCTTATTGGTGACAGTGAGGTGATCGATTGTTTTGTTTTTGCTCAGGTAAGTAAATGTTTAGTGTTGCTTTTACTTTAATATTGCCGATCAGCGATGCATTGAATAACACAATCGTAATATGCATATTAAAGGCGGTAATCTAAAGATCATTTTAAGCTGTAGTATGAATTGAATACTTAAAGTAGACGATAGTTACAACTGAAGGAAACGCCAAAATGGCGATGGGGCAGAGTGGACCGAACGACACGGGGCACATTGGACCAGTGGTCCACTCTGCCCCACTGTTTCTACAATAAAATATTTTGGCACTATACATTATATTTTTTTCTATATTATATATTTATTAGGCTTATTATATTATATTGTATTACATTATTACGTATTATATTTTTTTATATATTTTTTTATGTAGGCTATTATATATTGTGTGTAGCCTATATTATTAAAGGATATCACCCTTTAGTAATTCCTCTCAGCAAGTACCGTAATAGGGGAAGGCATCTTAATCTTCGAAAATAGCCAATTTACACATTTAACTGTTATTAAATTCTAATTAAAAACTATGCAAACTGTCACGTTTTGAAACTGGCAACATGACACGATTAAAATCTTGGTCTCTGAGGGAATATATTTTGATTTTTAATAATTGTATTGTTATAATTATGTATTTGAATTTTTGTATTTGGTAAAGTCTTGTATATTATTATTGTGATATTTCATGGTTAAATATTATTTTAATGGTTGAGCTTATTTAGAAAACAATTTGTGTGAAAGAAAAAGAAAAACTTCGAAAAAACAGTTGTGCGTTGATTGAGTGATCACGTGGTTTTATCTGTTTCGTTTTCCCATGGGAACAAAAAGAGAAAAGTTAAGTACACTCTGGCGGGAAAAATCAGATCAGTTGATGAATCTTAAACACACGGGCAAATAGTACACCCAATCAGTCTAAACATTTCAGGACAGGGAGCGTATTCTAAAACACACAATTACATCCCTAAGTGAACTAACTCAATTTTCAGTAAGTGAAACTCTAAATTAAATATAAATTCTATACACACTTTGTTACATTAGAAAGCATTAAAAAATGGCATAAGTAACAATATAATCTTAATAATCTTAATAGAGAACACAAAAAGGTCAACGGCAATACTGACGGATACGCCAGTAAAAAAAGTTCTGCAAGAAGAGCAACGAAAATCTAAAGAAAGAAAAGAAAGAGTAGCAACGAAAAACATGACTCGGCCAACAGTCTCTAAAAGCAACATTAACAAAAAACAAAACAAATAGAAGCAAAGGAAAAGGGATAAAGAGGAAACAAGTACAGATGATTAGTGATGATGAAGATGATGAAGATGCTATGTGGCTCTCCTGTTTGAAGAACTTTAAAAAAAGCAAACCATGGCAGGAGTGGATTCAATGTACGCAGTGCAAGAGATGGGCCCATACTTCCTGCGTAGCCAATGATATTCGGGGTTTATTTTACGAATGCCTCAACTGCAAAGAAGATTTCTCTAGTGAAAGTGATTAATTAATTCAATGTAAACTTATTTGATGTTATTCATTTACGACTTTCAACTGTCTTAATCGTAATTTACGATTATTTTAAATTTTCACTTGAATATGTAATACCTTAGGTAGTCTATGTTAAGTTAAACTTTATTTCATGATATCCTAAATGGCATATTATTTTAAATTCAATAAAAATCTTACTTTAAATGTTGTTATTCTTACCCGGACCAACGTGCCCCATGGGGTGGTCCAGCCTGCCCCGTGGTCGGGGCAGGTTGGACCACTCTACCATTTTTGCTTTGCGAATTAATACCAATTTTATTTATGAATATAATGAAATGAAATCAAGTATTTACATTCTTGAATAGTTCCCGATTCTGACAAAAATAAATGCAATGGAAAATCTCTTAACAAAAAAAAAAAAAAATTCAACAAAAAAAAGTGGACCGCTCTGCCCCGGTCTCCCCTACCTAATGAACTCGTAAACGTAGTTCAAAGGAAAATTGGTAATTTATCATTTTTATTTTTTATCAATTTTGTTTGCAATTCCGGAAACACGAGAATGGGTGATACTGATTCGATGAATACTGTTCAAGAGAAGAAGGAAGCAGTCATGGCGATGCCTTGGCTTAGTTAATTTCAAAACAGTTGAAAGATTTAAAGGTCGTCATCTCACAAGACAAACAATCTGCTGGTCAATTTGATAAGAGTTGGGAATAAGATTCGGATAAACCAAGGGATAGGTTACTGATTTCAACTGTTATGAAAACAAGATTTAAATATTTGCCAAGACCTTACTTCAATGAATGATAATTACTTCAGAAAGACTTAATTTGAAACTGAATGCTCAAAGACAAGAGTGCAAAGACTAGTCATAAATTTCATTCCGATAAGGTAAGTTTTATAGGCATCACAGAATTCAATTTTCTAAACGATTGGGACGCAGTGAACTGTAGCAATTAGTGTCCTATTTATTGTTGACACGTGTTTTCATCTGAATAAATAGTAAACAAGTATAAGATCCGACGGAGAATGATTCTCTTGTCGTAGCTGATAATCGTCACCATATTAAACTGTGGAATGCATGGTACAGGGAAATACTTCTGCAGTGGGGAGGAGTGACACCGAAGTCCTCTCATGTGTACACTCCAAATCTCTTACCTCGAAATTTTTATTTGAGCGGTCCTCTGAAGTCGGTAGTGTACATCAGCCTCCACTTTTAAATTTAACTTTTTAAACCACGCCAACCTTTGATGTATTTTGATTCCTCAAAATTCAAGTGGAGTTTGATTGAAGCTTCTTCCAGCAAAAGAATACAAATCCTTCATATTTCTACATATGTATTGTTGCCAAGTTATTATAAATGCATTTAAAATAAGAGAATGTTTTCATTTCAAACTATTCGAATTATAATACAGTATAGCTATTAATTTGTAGTACTGAAAAATGCAGGCCACTTTGTACTTATTTATGTGAACAACCACGTGTCATTTCACAAGTGCTGACTTATGTTATATTCCACACTTGCAACTATGAACAGTATTAGTAATTTTTGTGCACTGAGGAAAAGGTCTTTTTTGTAAGGCATTATTTCCGTTCATACGCAAACACCCCCACGGGACATGTCGCAAGTGCTGATGTATGTTACACTCACTGCGCAGCTGTAAACAGTATTAATAATGTTCTGCACTGAGGAAAAGATCTGTTAGTGCAGCATTATTTCCGCTCGTACGAAACAGAAAGGTAAAATGGTTCCAAGTTCATGGTTTGTATATATGAGCAGTTAACAGAACGCTTAGATAGACGATGACCTAGTAATTCCATTATACTGGGCGTTGTAGCCAAGTTCCGAAGTACCGGAGGTGTGTTACACCAATGGAAAGGTCGTGCCGAACATCCGAAAACAGTGGATTTCAATGAAATATCATGAACATGTTTTCAATCAAATTATGCAATCATGATGGCGAAGTCAACGGAGAACTGCCTTAAAACTGGATATGAATCAACGGTTACTTCAAGAAACATTAAAAAAAACATTGGATGCCTATTCGTACATGATTCAGGCTGCCCAACAATTGCGAATTGGTGAACAGCGTACCACAAACTGTAAACTTGGACCATTTTGTCTTCCTCTTCCATATGAGCGGAAATAATGCTCCACTAAAAGACCTTTTCTCAGTGCAGAACATTATTAGAACTGTTTATAGCTGCGCAGCGAGTGTAACATATATCAGCACTTGCGACATGTCCCATGGGAGTGTTTGCGTAGCTATATAATCACAAAGTGGCCTGCATTTTCAATACTACAAATTAATAGCTTTACTGTACTATTTTTTAAAATAGTACATCGCCTTGTTTTGATGTTTACGTGATTTTAATACATCTATCACCACTTTCTCCATTCCAGTACTTTGATAACTTTGTTTCCTTGAAAAGAAAGTTCAACGTGTTGTAATGCAATTTCCAAGACAATGCATCCATTTCAAAAGATCCAATTGAATGATTTGAAGATGAACGAGTCCTCACATCGCTTCACTTCGCTTAATGTCTCTTTCTGCAATTTGTTTTTATTCTATAAAAATTGAATGCAAAAGCGTGCGCTGCTGAGTTTGCGAACTGCTCTCTACAATTTCGTCTCGTTTATTTCTCGCTGGAAGCGAGATGATATTGAACGAGTCTCACACTAATGAGGTAAAAACAGAAGAAGAGTGTTTTTTTTTTTCTTCGGTTAATGCAAACAACGTTTGTCTACATTCTGATCGTTCTGCTTCAAATTAAACTTCTTTGTTTAGTTTTGATGTTTTTCTCAGTTTTAAAACTCGGATATTTACTATAAAGCTACGACTTAAATAGCTCCGAACATGTAAGTCACTACATTATAAAAATTAAAAGGAAAATATCTGAGAAAAAAAATTGAAATTCAATAAAAAAAGTTTTCTAGATAAGTCTAAGTGTTCGACGTTAAAGATTTTGATATTAAAATGATTAAATGTCGTTTTGAAATCTGTGCTTACCTATAATATAATAGCGAAATTTGTAGATACGTGTGTGTGTGTGTGTGTGTATGTATCTGTTCGAAATGTTTAGCTTACTTCCAATATGTTATAAACTTGAAATTTAGCCTGTGGGTAGGTTCCATAGTGTAGATAATGTAAAAAGTATAAAAATCAACTTTTTATTTGAGGGTGGGGGATGAAGTGTGTGGCGGCCACCCGCAATACACCTGAGTTAAGAGGTCTGCAATGCCATTTCAAAGTGATCTTACAATTTCAATTTCTTTCTCATCCACATCATTGTAACCCGTACGAGGATTTTGCTAGATCTTCATACAATAATTATCCAAAACGAAAAGTTCTGGAACGAACTTGGAGTCTGTTGTCTTCGCAGTACCAGAGCTGTCTATTGATTCTCCAAACTTGAGTTACACGAAGAACTCTTTTTTTTTTTTTTTTTTTTTTTTTTTATTCAATTTTTTTTTAATACAAATATTTATTTAATTCTTGAAGTTTCTAACTGATTTAATCTAAAAGAACATAATAATAATAATAATAATTTTAAATAATTGAATATATTGTGTAACTTAAAATTTAATTACAATTTTTAAATTCAACGTATTTGGTATTATGCAATTCATCTGAAATTTTAGAGTTGAATATTAACGATCTGTTTGCTAATCCTAACAAATTGGAATTCAAATACTCCAGGGATCCCAACTGACGCTATTGATAATCCGAACTAAATCTTCCTCTATTATTCATCGTTTCCAAAAATGCTAACATTAAAATAACAATCCTCATATCAACTACTGTTCTTCAAAAAATGTTTTGATGATTTTTTTTAACTAATCTTAATAATAAGAGAACGAGAAATACAATGACTTTCTCTGTTAATTCTATTTAAATTCAGCTTCTTGTTTCTCATAGATCTGAAATGAATTTTTAAGCTCACTGCGAAGATCTTCAGTCCTTCAATTTTGAGTTCTGAACAAACGGAAATTTTCAACTAAATGAAATGAAAATGATGTTTCAACTGAAACTTTTTATAAGGTTTCAGGTTAGTTATTAGAAAATAAAATTCGTGGCAACATTAGAGCCAACCAATCCACTGCTGATACTGTATAAACAATAGAAGAGCGATTTCACATTGTCACCATTCCTTAATTTTAATTTTTTATGAAAATATTTCCGATAGAAACTAATAATTTTAAAACATTTTACGAAATATCGAATGTCATTTATTACCCTCCACGGCTTCAATGTATTTGGAATACTTACACAAAGACTCATTTATTTCATGTAACTATGTTTGCTTCGAAAGTAGACTAAAAATCTTATTTACTTTGCAATATCTATTTCTTACTGTCCACATTGGTTTAAGGATTTATTTCTATAGATTACAAAATATTAAAATAGAAACGTAGTTTTCTATAAAGAATGTAGATATAAAAAAAGTACGTTTTCCATTTTAACTTATTTATGGAGACATGTTGTTTACTCCTTTGAAGTTTCATTTATTGTTTATTTAATGATTCATAAATTGCAGCAGCAAAAAATAATAACGATAAACAAACAAAGGAAAGAAATATCAGGCCTATTTGTAAGGATAGTTATCAAAAAACAAAAAAAAAAGGAGAAAAATTCTTACCCAAGACGGGAACCTATGAAGCGGGGGTGTTGGGGGTTTGCTATCTCCCTGACCGTCCGAGGAGCTCCACTGAGGTCCCCGTTCCTTACTTGGCGTATAAATTTCTGCATAATCGTGTAGTTCATCTTCTTCAGCGGCTCTCGCCAATCTTGTGCCGGAGTGAGTAGTACATGCTGCACTGCTGCTGGCGGCTAGATTGGCGATAACCTCTTCGACCAGGCTGTCGTAAACGTCCAGGCTGGAGATGGATAGACCGTCTTGTGCGGGGGAAGCATCAGGCCGCTTCTTGGGTACTCGGGACCTGGGCGGAGGCACGGGTTTTTTCTTTCCATCGCCTTTCGCGACCGGTCCGCCTTGAGGGGGCGTCACTGGAGTTTGGGGACTTTTAGGGGTAAGTGAGAGGGGCGTTTCCATGTCGACGGAGCCCGAATCAACACGGGAATCCCGGGTTTTTGATCCCGGAGGTGCTGGGTCGCCTTCCGATGAAGGAGTGGAACTCAATACGGAGACGTGGTTGTCCTGATACTTCTTCCGTTCGATTTTGACCCGAGGTGGAACGGTTCGTTTTCCTGACGCTTTTTTCTTGGCTTTGTCCACTTCAGCGTACAATGGGTCCGAGTCCGAGTCAGCAAGTTCTGTATGGCGTGGGCTATCGCTACTACTATTGCCTTCTTGATGCGGGAGGAGACTAAGAGTTGACGATGAAGGACGCTCAGGTAGATCGGCAGTGGGTAGACTTCCTTCGGAATCACCGTGGTCCTCAAAGCTACCGCGAGAAGAGTCCTGGAAAAGAGAAAAAATAAGAGTCAACATGAATCCAGTTTGCTTATTTACATATAAAAGGTTAAGGTGGTTATTTGAGGCTTC
>JAFIDM010012231.1:5765761-5794738 GCA_023159025.1 Thereuonema tuberculata | reverse complement strand
TTATCTTATAATTTATAAATTATAACAATTTACAAATTATGCATTTCATTTCATTATCATTATAAATTATCTCCTTTATAAAAACACAAAGAACAAAATTGGATTCAACCCAAGCTATAAATTATTCTCGTTCAAATTACAATAGATAAAAATATTGACTCCTGAACGGAATCAGCATCTACTGCCCCCTGGTGACATTTCAAAGAGGTAGATAACAGTGAACAAACATTATCGAATGGCCTGGCCTCATTCGATTAATACTACAATTGCGGTTTTTCAATATTGACTTAGGTTCCGTAATAGGATCCGTTTGCACTTAAGACTAACATTAAAATGACTTTGAAGTTTGGGATAAAAACACATTCCCAATTGCCGCTATTTTTCTAATTTCAGATATTTAGAATAAAAATTCTATTTTAGAAAACTACTTATAAACTAATATTCTTTAAAGTTTCTTCTAACTAAAAATGCTAGAATATATCTTCAGAAAATTTCTATATTTAGTTATATTTTAATTTAAAACTTTTAAGTTTTAAGTTCTTAAGTAAAATAGATTTTTATTTATTAACTTATTTATTTATTTGTTTTTTGAGTAACAAAGAAAAATTTCGTTTTATTTTTAACTGATCCACTTTTCAGGAGCGTTAAATTTCTATAAATTACAATTAAAATTTAAAATGTTTTATTTATTAATTTTTTTTGTCTTTTCCAATACTTTAATTTAAATACTTCTATTTGTCATTTAAAAAAAAAAAAAAAACACGCAAAAAAATAATATAATATAAATAAAAAGTTCAACAAAATTTTCCTATCCCATTTTCTTTTCCAAAACCGCCACTCCGCATCCAAACATTTGATTTTATTGTTTTTAAAGTTATATTATACGCCCATCTCAGACTCGCTACAGAACGGGAGAGTCACCATGCAGTAGGAAATTGACTTTCCTGACCCTGCTGGGCCCATTAAAAGATCAGAAAAGACAAAGAACGAAGAAATCTCAATAAAACTACAGATTAAAAATAAACTTTAATTAAGCACCCTAAAAAAAAACAAAAAAATATACAATAAATATAAGAAAGCATGACGAAGGAAAAAGAAAAATCATAACTTAAAATTCTAAGTCCATCTTATTTACAGGTAAAATTCTATTTCCTCTTCAAAAAAAAGCAAAAAAAATGCATGCAGGCTAAATTAAAAACTATTGATTGACAAAAAACCAAGATCTGAAATGAAATCAGATCATAAAAATATGACCGGGCGGTCCCAAAAACACTAACAGCTTATTAAGGGTTCGTGATTTAAAAGGTTACAAAGTTCTCTGGACTGACTAGAATCTTCCTTGGATTCACTACGTGCAGCACAAATGTTAAGCGTTTTGATCCAAAAACTCGTAGAAATTTCTTGTAGAACAAGTCTCTGAGTTAAAATAAATCTTTGCTCTTTCTTATAAACCTTTAATCCAAATTGAGTTCGGGATAGATTTGTGGACTTCTCCCAACTTTAGTGAAAATAAAATGACCACTTACTTCTCTTGCCGATGCATGAAATTCTATTCTCGTATATTATGTATTCGTTCAAATACGCCGCTCTGCCAGGGAAACACAGCTGCTCCATATCGTAATCTGTAAACGTTCAAAATGGCGTCAGCTCCGTTCCGTATCCATTCGAAATATCCATTTCGACTTGGCTTGTGGGATATATTTGCTTCAGTCTCTCCATAATCTGGTTACCTGAAGTCTTCCAGCATATCCTTCGGATTCCATTACTTTTCATCCAAAAGTCGACTCGTTGATATTTTTCCTTTTTTTTTTTTACAACCAACCCAGGTTTTTTTTTCCTTTTTGTCGCCTTTACCCAGCAACAATCAAGAACTACTTAACACTCCTCGCCACGGACTTAACAAAGAAAAAATGCTTAACAAACAAGCAAAGATTGTCTAACAAATATTCCTGCGTGTACGAGAAAGATAATAAAAAACTAACAATCCCAAAAATTAAGGGAAAAAAAAACACAGTCACAAAAACAAAATCGTGACAAGAGATGCAAGCAAATAGATATAATGAATGAATATTCTTTATATCTATTATTTTATATTCTTTATTTTTGTGCCTCTAATTCCAGTAAATAAATGTGAAATCTGGAAACACAAAAAGAAAAAAAAATCGAAATTCCACTGAATAATGCTACAATAACAATAATTCTCAATGAACTTTAATAAAGGGAGAATATGATGATCAAAGTTGCCGCGGGATAAGATTAAGATCTTTTTGAGAAGGATTCATCTGAAGAAGTTCTAAGTTGAAATATAAGCTACTGATTGGGTTTTCATTTAACTTAATGATGTTTTCTTTTATTATTTACCATTTTTAATAAGTTTTATGTATGTTTTGCATAAAATTTATATCGTAAAATGTTACAATTTTTCTTAATGAATTATAATTTACAATCATTAAAAAAAAGAAGAAAGAAAGTCATTATATTAAATAAATATTATTGCAATCACATAGCAGTACAGAAGTTAATAAAAATGATAAAGTGTTATCTCAAGACAAAGAATATAATAAACCTTTTTATTTGTAAGTTTGCATATTTTTATGTTACAGAATTATCAGATCAATATTTTAAACCATAATTTAGATATCTGAGATTAGTATTTTACTTCTACAAAGGCCTATGAGAATCAGTGAATAATATTAGAATGTTCCTTCTCTATTAGCCTTGATAATTCTTCGATACAAGTTCAACATTTCCATTTACAGAAATCTTCACAAAATATATAAGTGGGTCAAATTCTTTATCCTCTTGAATTAAAAAAGGAACTTAAACAGAAATCATTTAAGATTTGTTTTTTATTTTATTTCTTCTTCTTCTTCTTACGAGTTTGGCCTACTATGGACCGCGGGAAACAATTGACTAGATGAATAGTCTTTTCCTCTCCTCCCAGTAGTTCTTCATTCTCTCACTCTGCTTCCGCCTTCTATCATCTGACCAGATTACCTTGGTCCTCGTAGTTTCTTTACCCTGGAACCCCTGGAATCCATTAACTCTCATTCTAAACATTTTCCTATTTATTTTATTTATTTATTTATGTTTTTTTTTTTTGGATTTACTTTTATTTGCAAAAACTTAAGTGTATGAAATTTAAAGTAACATTTTATTTCCATAATTTCCAAATCACTGGTTACTTCACTAAAGATATTTTCACAGAGATTTGCCTAAAACCAAACAAAGGTTGACGATTTTCCTAGTTGTTTTTAATATACAATAATGGTTTTACAATTTTAAAGATTAATTATTGGTTTTGATTTTAATCTTATTAATTTTGTATTATTATTGTCAATTTCAATATTCGTGTTTAAACTCATTTTTTTGTTTTTAGTTTAGTAACAAGTACTACTTTTGCTAATTAAAGAATGTATTAAGTAATTAACTTTTACCATTGTTTTTGCTTTACCTTTAATGTAAACTTTTGTTTAGTAAAAATATATTACCGAATTTCAAAGTACATTTATTTTCTCTCTTGAATAAAACCAATTGATAATAATCAAGAGAGACTTGGTGATTTTTCTGATGTTTACGAAATGAATGTTAAAAGGATATGTACCGAATCGAACAACAAAAAAAGCAGTTGCAAAAGGAGAGGAAGGAGGTAGAGGCAATAAAGGAGCTCGATTTAATTTCAGTCAAGTCTCGTGCAGAAAGAGGAAGGGGAAAAGGTCACATTTACCACGGAAAAATGGTAGCAATCGATTAATTCGTGGGGGTCCATATCCTTCACCCCTTTTGTGAAAATCAGTCCGGCCTGAAATACAATGACAAGAAAGATATCAAAAAGGAATTAAAACCAGAAGGATTGGAGAAAATCAATTAATTTATTCGACCAATAAGTTTATGCCAAAAAAAAAAAAAATGAGAAACAATAAAGAAATTACTACTACATGAGATTCTTGTATTCAAATTTAACTTAAATATTTTATTTATGGTTCGTCAATGTTGAGTTTGAAGATCATGTTCGAGAATAATTGCAAAGAAAGTTTTTATCAATTTTTACAAATTAACAATCGAAAAGCAAATAAATAAAACAGAAACTGTTTTTCTTTTTATTTATCAGAAGTAGATACTATTTGTATCCTTTTCTGTCAAACATTAAATTAGGTTCTTACATCTTCAAAATTTGCAAGAAAATTAGTCAGAAATTACATTTTTTACTTCTAATTTCATTCAAATAACTCACTATAATACTATTTCAAATTAAATATACTAAAAAATGATATATATATGTCGTTCATATATATTACAATTTAATACTGAAATTATTGAAGCTTTGTTTCACTAGAATTCTAGAACAAATTGTGTGACTGAATAACCTAATGTAATTTTCTTTTTCCGCCGTTGAACACGGGAGTGGCTAATATTGCGGACATTGCTGTGGACTATTAGTTTAAGTCGATCGACTATTCCACTATTAAACTGACAACCACCACGTACATTAAATAATAGCCTACAAAATCCTGGAAACTGACGTCTAGCAAGAAAGAAATAAAGAAGTAATAAAGGTCAGGGGATATAAGATGAAATATGCAAATACTTGACTATTAATACATTATAGAGATAATTTCTAATATTTTTATATTTAAAAAAAAGAAGAAAAAAAAATTAAGCTCAAGCTAATTGAGTGGAACGATTAAATGACAAAGATAAATTTAAATTTCTTTTTGCCAACCCTTGCTTGGACTATATTTGCAATATTAACTTAATATTGCATTCATTTTAATAAACTTTACATCAAATCAATCTTATAATTTTGTGTTTACTTTTACCAATATCAATAGCTTTGTAGTTAAACATCATCTCTATCTTCTTTTACTTGTCTGCCCTTTACTTGTTTGGTTTGCCCTTTGAACCATTTGTAATCAGCGGAAACATTTTGTAGTTGAACATTTCTTTAAATAGGGCATTTACAGCGAAAGAATTTGAGAAAACATGAAGAATGGCAGCATAAGAGGCAGAAATCTGTCAAATACTAAAACAACATATGTAAAATGGAGTTACAGCGTAAACATGTTGCCACAACACAAAGTTCATTTACACAACGAAGGAAACGCCCACAACTCTTGAAATTCACAAACTCGAAGAGATCAGAATGATAATTATCATTCTGATCTCTCAAGCAACACTTGAGAATCCTCATGTACGGAATTCTGGACAATTATTACCCATGGCAGTAATGAGTAATATATATGTATAATATATATGTATATATGTTCCTGAGTACAGGCAAATTCTAGAGAGCAGACAGAAGGAAATCAAATAGAGGAATAAAAAAAAAATATTATTATGCTACGTGTTCGTTGGTAACTTTTATCTGCATCTTTACAACACAGTGGAGCTATTTTATTTATAACAGTAAACTTTAAAAAAACAATAACAATATATTCTTGGAAAGAATAAACCATCAGATAAAACAGACAACTTTTACTGAAACATTGTTTTCCAACGCTCTGGCTATTAGCATTTTTTGCCTTTGGCCTCGACAAGGGGAGAGAATGTGAAGATTTGGTCAAATAATCGTTGCCCAGGGTACAGCGTAGGAGGCAGCTCAAATTATATCCACAGAAACAGACGAAACACAGATGAATTAAGTTAGGCCCAAATCGGCTCCGGGATTCGAACACAGTTTCAGCCCTTTTACTGAACGGCACTTTTACTCAAGTAATAAAGACTTCAAGTAGATAGGTGTCTGTAAAAGGTAATCTTTAAATAAGTAACTGCATTATTAAATAGAATTAACACTAAAAGAATTAAGACCACATGGTACAAATGCAAAGCAACAAAACTGCTGAGAACAAATAAAATGTTAAAAAATGGAATAAGGCGATTGTGATGATCAAAAATTCTTCTAAAACTCGCCTATCAAAATGGAGATGAGCTAGAAAAAAATGGTATTCTGGCAAATCCATGTTACCAACTTTAAAACACTAATATTAAACTTGAACTTGAATGCAAAGACAGCAAAGAACTTCAGTTAATATGAAGTTCAATGGAAAAATGCAAAGCAAAGATAGGATTTAGTAATGGAAAAAAAAAAGAAATGAATAAAATCAAGATCGCAGTCGTTGCGATCTTTTCGGTAGACTAAAGAAATGAAAGTGGATCTGAGCTGTATAATAGCTTGAAGAATTAACAACAGATGGAATAAATCTTAAACTGAGTAGATGTGATATAAAACTTTGAAAGAATTAAACTTCAGATGGGGGACAACAATGCACTGGATGACGTGAAGAAATTCAGGAAAATAAGTGTTAAGTTGAAGACAGTTTTCATGCAATGTTTACAAGCTATCAAAAAAGCTAGTAAGAATCTTCAGCAACGATGGTTAAAGGAAGTTAAGACCCGAGTTAGTTTTCGAATTAGGAATGTATAAGTAACTTGACTTATTATAAAGTACTACTACTACTACTACTACTAATAATAATAATTAAAGTTAAAGTTGCGATCAAGCCCAGAGGACCGCGCAATGCAACTAGAGGGTAGACTCCAGTGTTCAGAACCTACGGGACAAAGTTGAGGACGGGGGGTCGGCCCGTCGCTCGCCCGCCTTTAACTCCCGGAAAAGAAACCCGGTACCCATTCTATAGAGGGCTGGGTAGACCCTAGGGCTCGTTTGGAGGAGAAAGAAGCGTGGAAAAATTCCCGTCCTCCGCCGAGGCCGGGAATCGAACCCGTCACCTCCAACCCTCAGCCAAGCGAATAATAATAATAATAATTACTATTAATTAGTTATAAGATTAGATTTAAGTACTTCATAAAGAACAAGAAAAATCCCAATAATAGCTTGTAAGATTTATACATACGGATTGAAATACGAATGCAGAGATCTACATTAAAATTGGATCAGACAATATGATAACAATTATGTCATAATATGTGACGAAAGGATATGCAGCGTACAGGTGTAGTAGAGTAGGTAATTACAAAGAAACTGATGTTGAACAGGAGCTAAAAGGAATACTGAAAAAAAAAAAAACTTTTCCTTGAATGGATTGAGGATTCATATAAACTGGAGTAAGTGAAACACATTGTGAATTGGTAAATAAAAGAACGATAAATGATTGATTAAAAAAAGAAATTAGGCAGTCATTGGAATTTTAAAAGCGATTGATTTTCAGTTGTATTTAAGATGTGTATGTTAACTATGGTCTAGTGAACAGTGCTAACTATGTGCATTTGATTTCTATAGAATGCTGCCCAACGAATAGGCCATCATCAGGGTGCCACAACTTGGGCCAGTGAGCTCTAAACAGCTCCATTACTCACTTCTGCCTTTATTACAATGTTCATAGCAATGTTCAAGCGAAAGTAGCAGTACGGTAGGATTACGACAATTGCACAGCTGCAATTTACGTTTGGTGAATATAGTCGGGTCTCTTAGTGATATCGGATTGAGATTCCAGAATCCAAAGACAACTATTGAACAAATGATCAGTAGCTGACTTTCCGCTAAATCTCAACAGGGGAAAAAAAAGCGAAGTTCGTTTAGGTAAACTGTCCCTCCTAAAACGGTTTCCGTATGAATGCTAAAGAACATTCTTACCAAACTCTTATCCAAGAAATAACTTATCGAAACAAGAAGAGAATAATTATACAGGGAAACTAGGCTCCTATAGAATCTTTATAATATCTGTATCTGCAGGCTTTACAAACGTATGTTGCTACGTATTTGCAAATCTTATGAATCATTTCAAATGTTGAACTATTTTTCATCAATAAAGTTTTATATACACTACATAACAGGGTACCCCTATTATGTTATTATTATAGTAAGGGGTATGGGAACTTTCCGGCCACCCTGCATATATTTTCTTTTTTGGAGACAATAATCTGTTACTTTAATTATGTGATGGTCATTATTAAATAACAAATTATGCCTGCATGGGACGAAGCATTTATGAATAATCACAATGAACCTCTAAAGGCAGAGCAGAAACAACCAAGACAACATAAAAACTTTTTCAATGATGAATCAATCCTTTGATTACAAGACTCAAAAAATCATTACATATAAGACAAAAGCAAGTTCAAAAATGCTAATAATTAATTACAGTAATATTTTTAAAAACAGTCTAGGGGTGTTTTATTAAAGACAAAAGCACTAACTGTGACTATATAAAATTCTGAATACGGTAGTAATATATCGAAACATTCTACGAAACATACAACTAAATTTCAATGTCAGATCAAACAGACTTTCAGCGAAGAAAGCAGTCACAGAATGGATGTAAAATTGATAGAATTATGAATAATATGAAAAAGTATTTAAAGTTTTATTAATAATTTCGCTATTAAGTACACCAATGACAACAACAATATTTACATTTTGATTTGCGCACTTATTTTTTATATTTTACAAAATATATATAAAAAAAAAAAAGACAAAAAACAGGACTTCATTATTCCACTATTTAGCCATATTGAAAGCAAAAAAAAAAATCGAATAAAATTACAAGTTGTTAAAAAATGATAGTATAGCGATTAATGAATAAAAGTCAAGTTTCATAATACATATATTTAAATTTGTCCCATGCTTTGCATGTTCTCAATACCATTAACCTTCTTAACCCTTTTTCCTACAAAATGGAATCGTCCTAGAGTAAGGGGGTAGGGATGAGACTATGAACACTATCGATTCATAAGAGGTAGGATGTTAATGATGTCCAGCATTTTATCTACAGCATGAAAACATTCTCTTGAAAGGGACGCCTCCTTACGAAAGAAAACTGGGTCAAAACAGAAATAAAACAAATCAAAGGAATAATCACAGAACTCAAAAATTTTATAAAAATAAACAATGAACGGAAAAAAAAATCTACAGAAAAATAAATATATACATATTTTTCTTTTTTGCAAGGTCCTACACTCTCTCGTTTCGTCCACTTTGTAAGAGAAATTTGTAAGAGAAATAACATTTAAAACTTAAATAAAGTTGAAATTGATTCAGATTCAATTATTGGCATGATTTTTTTTTAAATTTTTACTATGGTAGTTCATGTTTAATCCCTCTCTTTTTATAAATATAAGATTCGTTTTTGGAATTCTGTATTCTAAAAAACTGAAAAAAAATAAAATATTACGATTTTGTATGTTAAAAATCTGGACTATGGTTCATTGGCAGTGGCCTGCGATCTTTAGATCCGGGTTCAATCCCTGGCTTAGGTCGGGATTTTTCCCAGGAAATTTCTAACCAGATGGAATCTTAGGCTCACCAGACCTCAGCAAATGGGACCTTTTTTTTTTTCCCGGGGCTGAAAAGCTAGACCAGCATTGCTTTGGCCACTCAATTTACAATAATCCTGATTGTTCTAGAGAGAAAAAATTGAAGCATTCACAAAATTTGTTGATATTGCCGGAAAAGGTGCCTCATTCGTAAAATCATTGCACTTAACATCTTTATGCAAACCTGAATTCCGTAGAAGACAGTTTTCAAGAACAAAATCTGGAATTGGTAAGATGCCTTGAGTTTTTATCTGTGCTTAAGTCTAGTGACACTGATAACAATTCCTCTCTCTATCCAATCTCATCTCTTAATCCCTCCTATCATGTCAATTGTTCAGTTGTTTCTGTTTTCAAAATAATTCAATTTATTTTGAAATATTGTAAAATATACTTACATTCAATGGAAGGGCATATAACTTAATAACTAAGCATTTAAGTCTTTGTTAAATTGTGCGAAGTTTAAGTAATTTATTTCTGACATTAATCTGAATGAAAGGCTAAGTTATTTATTATCCTGGATAATATAAATTTGGTTTAATAATAATTAGCATTTTGTGATTTTTTTTTATATAAAACTGAACTTCGATGTCAATATTATAATATTAATATAATATAATGCCATATTTTATTATTAAATATCTATATATACAGTGATATACTGTATAATTTGTCTACATTGCTAAATTCTCTCATCCAATAACTTACAACCTTATCTCTTTCAAAATCTTTTTTTTTTTTTTTGTGGAACTGCATCTCCTTCCGCTGATGTTGTAGTGATAAAATATAGGCTCATTTGCATAAATGCCAGACTATCTACACAACAAGTGGAAAAAAGTAGGTCAAAATAATACATTTAAATATTTATATATCCCATTGGCAGTCATTACTTATTCGAATAAAGCAATATTTATTTTTATTATTTTAAACATTTGACAAATTATCTGCTTACATCTACGAATAACAACAAAATTGTGGTTTCTACCGAGAACATCCTCGGTGGAGAATTATTACAAGTACTATAGTTTTCAATTCAATGTGTTTCAATCGGAAGTTAGAAGTAAAAGCAAGGAAAGGAAAATAATGCTCTTTAAGTTGTATACACTTTTCTAATGATAAAATATCTTGCTCATTTACTACAAACGTATTTTTCCCAAAAGTATTTAAATTTTACTGTTGAATTTTTTTCTTTAACTTGTAGTAAATTCCATAATGTGTAAAATCAGACATTTCTCAGTTTTCAAATTGCTGTTTCCGTTTGGGGATTCCTAAAGTTTCATTCACTCTATCGATAACGAGGGTGCGATCAATCTGTAATCTGCATTCGACTTCTGAATTCCCTTTCGTCGAATGAACCCGGCCAAGGGGTTGATAGATGGGCAAACCAAATAACGGGTTTATTATTGATCAAGAACTCAACTGATCGCCCATATTATAACCTACATATAACATATCCTTAGGCTTTCTTTTAGGGAGTATTTTTGTTTTAAGGAAAAAAAAATATTTTCACAGATTACATTTAAAAAAAAAATAAAGTAACTTCAAGAACTTGTTATAAGTGGAAAATAAATTTTTTTGGTTTTATTTTTTTTTAAAAAAGATTAATTCTAATCTACATTAATTCGCTTCTCTTTGAAACTGCGACTGCATCAACCGAAGATGTTTTAAAACTATAAGAATAGTTGACGACATCTTCACTTTTCAGAACAACATCCACTCCACTGTTTAAATTTAAAATTAATTATAACAAGTTTCATGATTTCTCCAAATTCATCTTTAAATATCAATTAAGCTTTTCGGCTGCCATAGTTTAACAAAAAAGTATTTTAGGCTGAAGAAATTAGAACATTAGAGCACTTTTGAAAATGTACGAATTAAAACTGTGTGCAATTTTATATTACTATTTTAGCTCGATTTCAGATCTAATAATTTATCTTATTTATTATATTTTGTAAATAATTTAATACTCGCATTCCAGAAAAAAATGTCATGCAGTTTTAAATATAAGTTTATCGATATATTCTTCGTACAACTTACAAGGTGTTTATTTAGCATTTCAGTTCGATCATTCTGTTAAATTTTTGATTGTTGCAGATGAAATGTACTGTAAGAAAATGGATGGAAACTTCAAACACCCACAACTCGGTGCGAAATGAAGTTTTTATTAATAATCACCGCCAGCAGCATTACACATTTTTGCCAACAAGATACTAGTTTCTGTATGTCGTCGTGAAAAAAAAACCTCGATCTACGGGACACGACAACTTTTGGAATGCGATTTCAACCGATGTTTGTTTGATAAAGTTTAACCCATTAGAAAAGTTTTCAGCTGCTGGAAGAAGTGATCATCCGTAGAAGACAGATAAGCTGAATAAGGCGGAGGAGGTAAAGTTTCGTAATTCAACTGATCAACTTCTTGATCGTCTGGCCATGCAAGTGGGGTTTCTCGTTCCCGTGGAGAAGTACGGGCCGTGACGTTTAACTAATACCGGCTGTTTGGTCGACAATTTTCCGTGCATACAGTCAAATTTGAAACAATATATATCTGCCGTAATTGTTTGATCAGGTGTCAAGATGGAGAAGTGAATCACAGCAGCTGCGGTCCACCAAATATTGTCCGTCATCTTCCTGATATAGAAAACGGGCTTCGGGGTGTTTTTCGTGAACTTTTGACATTGCCGATATACGGTACCACTTCTCAAGTATGTAACGATGCGCTTCAAAATGTTGTTCGTTTGGTTGCAGATAAGCAGCAAATGCGCAGACATTCAATCGTCGTGTTTTCTATAAACTAAAATGGGACCCATTTATCCACATTCTTTACTTGCCACCAAATGTCGGGAATCTCTTGCATTGTATACTTTCAAATGTTCTCGAACTGCTTCATGAGTGTCGGATTCGATCAAGTCCTTCGGATTGGCATCGTCGATAACTCCTTGTGGTCTACCGTGGGGTTTATTTGAAAGGCTCATATCGCCGGACCGAACTCACAAGCCAACGTTGTATCATGCGTTCACTCACTATGCCTTCACTGATATTGTGAGCTGCCTCTGCTGCATAGTATTCGAGTTCAAACTCAAGAAAATGACATGAAGTTGACTGATCGTCGACTTCCATGGATCACACTCCACTGGGAACTCACGTCTCAAATCATATGATCACTGTCATAGGAAGGAGGTTTACCGCTTTAAATTTGTTTATTACAATGCGCCATATGATGATGTATCAATCCCCCCAAAAATACGTGCCAAATGTAAGAGGTTGCAAAACCTATATTTCATCTTCAACAACCTAATAAAAAAATCAGAGAAATTGCCTTAAAAATTAGTGTGATTAATTGTTCATATTTACTTATGTCTGAAGTTCAATTCGTGATTTTGCCTGATGAGGAAGTTTCAACTGTATCTGGATAGCTTGAGATGATTATCTATAGAGCATAGTTGAACTGACAATGTTACATTGCAATCTTACCTACGTGTCCATCCATCCATAGTTTTCTGTCCGAAGACAGGTCCAGTTCTATGGAGGTCTCACATGGATCTCCTAGAAACACCTGAGGAAAGATACTGGGAGTGGTTTCCCGTTGCCTGCCCCCAGGACGCCATTAAGGAATGACGTCAGACCGAAGAGAAAGTAAAGAAGAGGCTGGACAACACAGGAAATGAAATTGAAACAGCCATGCCACTGCCGGGATTCGAACCCAGGTACTGGCGCACTGGTCGCCACGGCTGGCCGCCGCCGAGACGCACGACCACGCCAGCACGGCACCTACGTGTATGTTAAAGTAATCTGAATTTATTTAAAGAACTCTATACATGGGAAAGCCGATTAATTTTCTAACTTGGAATCCGTTGTTAAAGCCAATAACTTAACCTCAGAGAATAGACTACAGCACTATCTCGACAAAGTTCTTTAATTTTTCTTGGAAACTTTAAACTGGATATTAATATAAAAACAACTAGATAATGAAAAGGCCATTTGGGCATAAAATCGAACTCTATAAAACTGAATATCCGAGCTTCCAATAAAACTCTCAAAATTTTTATGCATAAGTTTCCACCAATCGAAGCTAAATTACTACTCTCCTAAATAACTACTCTACGTTGGTCTAAAACATAAAAACAGTTTTAGGGACTACCCCAAATAAGGAAGTTTTGATTCCACATGAGCATACCAGTGATGGCAGCTCTACTTAAAGATGTTACGGTCAAAGCGGGGAATGCCTGGGAATAAACTCCTGAAAAACATTTTGCTTTGTCTCTTCTACTCTTAATAAATATTGAAGTAATTACTAATGTTTATTTTCAATAAGCAATACACCAACATTACAAACCAACCAACCAAACAAAACTTAATTAATGTAAGCAATCTAGAATTTAGGAGAATCTTTAAAAAATCAATATAGTATAGTTTTATATTAAGTCATTATCTCTCGGCAATCGAGTGAGCAGAGGCAAAGCCTTCAAAGAATTCTTTATCTGTATTTGCCAAACATTAAAACTACAGAACTTATCAGTTGTTTATTACATTTGCTGAACAATTCCAGGCAACCGACTTTCTTAATCTAACTAGCTAAAACTTTCCAATAGCGTTGCTTTTTATTGGTTTCAAAGTAGCTCTGTCAGGGTTCTACAACAGTCACAACTTTTCTCATTGGCATTCCCCTGTGCTCTATTCTCTGTTGTGCGCTGCTTCTTGCAGCGTCGCCAAGGGCAAGGAATGTTACAGAACTCGAAATAAGAACGGCGATCAATTTTCTGTTTCAAGCCTTTTTTTTCTCTCTCTTTACATTCGTGGGTGGAACTATTCCAAGATACGAAGATTCCAGAGCATTCTATCGTTTGATTAAGACAGGCCAGAAATAGAAAATAAAAAAAAAAAAGAGAAAGAAATTTGCCCTTGTTTTTATAGTTATTCTGAACCAAATAATTCAATGATTTTTTTTTGCTGATTGCTACAGTTCCTCCGCAACCGTTAAAGAATTGGAACTTCTGTTTACATTTCTACGTTAACAATTCTTCATTTCAAGCAACTTACGATTGCTACACTTAATAACTTACCAGTTGTTTATTACTTAACTGTTGTAATAAACTGAAGTAGATGCAGCACTAACTGCATTATTTCCCTTTCACTTCTGTTGGTCGTTATTTGTAAGAATGTCTGAAGATAGTATACTCTCCAAAAGACGTTCCCACATAAAATAAGTACTTCTAGCAGTTAGATTTTGATGAAATTTTATATTTAAATGTTTCATGGAAATTCTTTCCGAAAATCCTAATTATTGAAACATTCAATCATTTTTAAATCTTTCTAATGAAAGCTTTTTTTTAAATAAATTAAATAAATAAATAATAAATAAATTTAAATAAATTAGTTAAATTTTAATTTTAATTAACACATTTTACAATTGATTAATTTGACGAAATTTCGTCCGATAGTAATATGACAAAATACAAGCAACTACCAAAGGTAGGTTTTTTTCCTCCAGAAATATCAAAGTTCTTGTCAATGCCACGAAAAATTATTATGGAATTTGTTTAAGAAACAGGAACTGAAACAGAAACCTAATAATCTGGATTTACTTTTTTCTTCAAACATCGATGCTTTTCTAAACTCTGTTTTTTCTACATTATTCCTGCCATCTATGACTGCAGTGAAATCATTTTTGCAAATTTACAATAAAGGCAAACAGGATTTGATATAATGCTTTTTAAATTTTAGTTACTTTACATCCCGAGTGCAGTGACTTTCAGATAGCACAATAGCGTCCTAGACGACATTACAGAAGTATCCGACCAGTATCTTCGAAAGCAAATAATTACCAAGTGAGCTAATTTATAATAGGGAGATAATCTTCTCATAGCAGGTGTATTTCAATTTCAAGTTTATCATATCTTGGTATTTTTTGAAATTTCTTTTAGTCAATTGGTTATCTTCGGGTGTTGCCATATCAATAAATTTTACTTGCTTCTATTTTAAATCACTGTTAGATGTGCAATGTTTTAACTTCTTGTTTGTCTTAATTTTAAAGTTCTACGATCTTCTCGGGCACATGCTTCCTCCATTTTCCAGCAGATTATTATTACTATTATTATTACTACAAATTTCTAATATTCAGTATTGTTATTTTTTAATCTTCATAATTCAGCATTATGAAGATTTTTAGAAAAATATGATGTCTGCTTTTCCTATCGCAGATATAATTTCCTTCTCATTAAGACATTTACGTAACTGGAAAACTTCACACTATTGCCAGAAAAGAATAAACTTCCAAAACAAAAAAAAATTAAGTAAATAAAAATGGTTAAATTTTTATTTATATTTCCTCCTATTTTTCTCCTTAATGGTAATTGGAAAGACAAAAAATAAAATTTAGGAAATATTTAGCAAATGTGATTTATTTATTTCGTATATAAAGAGTAAATTTATATTTACGTAAACAAAACTGTAAAATCCTAGATGCAATGATCTAGGAGACTGAATGGATCGAAAATTCTTACGTCACAGAAAACAAGGTTTTTTACTCATGAAAGATCCACGAGGCAATGGAGGAGGACCAGTTAGGGTTAGTTTTCACTAGAGCAAAACAATATTTGTTAAGCTCTACAATCTAGAATGCTTAAACAAAATGCAGAACTTCAAAAATAAAAAAAAAAAGCTAATAAAAACTATTTTAATTGAAAATAGCTTTCTTCTAATTACAAAGTAAATTAAATAAGAATTCTGATTGAAAATATGGTATATTTGGAGAGGATATGGTAAATGGCTCATTGATTTGCTTTTCTGAAGTGAAATGGAATGAAGAAAGATAATGAAGAAAATGGAATATTCAGAAATTCAATAGAAGCATTGGAAAATAACTAAAAATACACCAGGAAGGAATGTAAATATTGAAATGAAGTTTTTATTGAATTTTCTGCTAATATTTACGGTATTTACTAAACCGTAACTGCCGATTTCCCTAAATGGTATTAGTAATATCTAATGCCGCTAATATCCAAGATTAGCTTAAGACTATTTGGAGAAATCGGTTGTAAGTGCTTAAAAAGATGGATTAATGAATGGCAACTACAGAATCTAAACGATTATGATTGTCAGCTTCCATTTTTATTACTAACACACTGAAAACAAGATGATTCAAAAGACTGCATTGTCTTCTTTTACAGTTTATGTGCTGAGATCAGAGTAAGTTCATCTTCCGGTTTTGTAGGATCATAAGCTATCCTGGGCTGAGCGTATCACTACTTGAAACACCACATTAATGATGCTGTTTCCACATAACACTGTAACGCTTAGGAGGAGTCGTTGCAGTGAGGTGCAACTCATATAGATCATATTTTGAGCCTTAGAATTGAATGAAACAAAACAAAACAAAAAACATTTTTGCCCAGGATGGATACTTTTGATTTATCTTACGAAGCACAAATGTAGTTCATCTTTATACTAGACAGACTTAGCGGATAATTTTCATGCTAACATTTCAGAGAACGTAGCAAAGAAAGGAGGAACTTTGTGAAAGTATTTTTCGTTCTAAAAGAATGAAACAATTTCATTCTTATTCGCTTTAACTTACCGGAAGAAATCAGTGACTATATTGTAGAAGGTTGGGAGAATCCTAGTGGCTGTCTGGAGGATAATTGAGATCTGACACCTGGACGGCAGATGATTTAAAACCAATTTTGTCAGAAAAAAGAAAGGTTTGCTTATTGTTCTTAACAAGGTGGTGGAAATGAAGCCCTGCAGTCGATTTGATTTTTCAATGGAAATTTGAATAAGTATGGAAACACTCTAATAATTGTGTAATATTTGGTAGGAGAAACTGAAACAAGAAGTTCGAAACAACTTAAAGTCTAAATTCCTTAAAATGTAATTTCTTGACATTTCTTTATTTTTTCGTCGTGAAACTGCAAAACGGAAAAGCCTACTTCATATTCAAATTCTAATATCTACTAACAAGTATATTACTTAAGTTGCGTAAATCGGTTTCATTTTTCTCGGATCAACCCACGTGCAATGGATTGTCTAAAAGGCTTAATTTCCACTGTTAAGACATAGAAACACTAATAGAAATAGGATAG
Source organism: Thereuonema tuberculata (assembly GCA_023159025.1). Taxonomy (NCBI): domain Eukaryota; kingdom Metazoa; phylum Arthropoda; class Chilopoda; order Scutigeromorpha; family Scutigeridae; genus Thereuonema; species Thereuonema tuberculata. The sequence continues at coordinate 5,777,390 of JAFIDM010012231.1, read as the reverse complement.
GAACCCACTGTTTCGATTCCAATGCTTTTCTAAGGGAATTTTTTTGTCGCCTTCTCGTGATAATTTCATGAGAAGGACCCATTTGGATAAGATTTCGAACATAAACAAGGTAGGGATAGTAATTAGTAAACCAATCACAGTGCTTCGCAACGGCTTCTGAGTCACTTTTACTTTAGAATAGACTGCGCCGGAGAGGATTAGAAAATGCTCGCGCGAGTCTGTTTGCGACCCCATGCTATCTTACCCACCCCTATTTATATGGAATAATCGTTATTCTTAACTCAAACCTTGTTAATACACTGAATTCCTAACAATGTTTTTTAAAAAAAAACTAAAGTTGAGAAACTGTGAAAAGATTTAAAATGGGGAGAAAAAAAATGAAGATTTGCCCATGAGGGGATCGAATCCACGAACTCCGCGTTATTAGCACGACGTTCTAACCAATTGAGCTAACAGGTCACCTACTACATTCAACATTCAAACCACCTACAATTGAGCTAACAGAAGCCGTTTCGAAGCATTGTGGGTTATGTGTCCACAGACAGACAAACCGGGGTTATAAGGCGTCTTTAAGAAGCCTAAAATTTCATCTTAGTCCTCAAATACCGAATATATTCAAGCAAGATCCATTCAGCGCAGCGGTTCAAAAATTATTAGGGACCCACACATATAAATTAAGAACTGACTGAGTGTCATTTACCGTATTCATCCGTTGTATATTTAACAGAGTGAAAAAGAAAAAAGGCAGAATTCTATGTGAAGCAAACGGATTTGGACAACAGGAATGAAGGTCGCATCAACACTTCTGTTTTCACCACGAAATCTTTTTATTCTCTAATTTTATAAATTTTATAAATTATTTATTTATTTATTTATTTATTTATTTATTTATTTATTTATTTATAACAAAAAGAAAGCTCTCTTCTTATAATGAAAGGCGGGTAATATGTTTACGAAATATGTCAAATAATGCAGAAATTGATGAACGTTCTTTCTAAGAAATTCTTTAAGTTTTCAAGCTACTCCTTAGTTCAGAATTACTTATGTTACCACATATTAAATTACCTTTATTTCCATTTGCGATTATTTTTCATACACAATTTATTTGGGTTAACGGAGGTCTTCATTTTATAATTATTTCTCTCTCTCTTTTTCAAAAATAGATTTGCATCAGGTAGACTAAATCATACTTTAATAAGATTTTTTTTGGATTGAATTGATAGTTAAATCAATAATTAACTACAAATATTTAAACAACATATTGTAAAGTGTTTGTTATTACTATGAGTAATAATTAAATTTCATTTTAGGTTAAAAAAAAGTGTTAGTGAATCAATGAAAGATATTAATGAACCACGCCTGCATTTCTGCTACCATTGAATTCGATATTTATTTATTTATTTAAAAAAAACGGGAGATTTGTTTCTTTTTTTTAATTCATTGTTTTAATTTAAAAAGATTCAAAAATGATAAATGAATTATTTACTTAATTTCATGATAATTTATTTTACTTTTCGGAGGCACAGTATTTTTCTCATTTTAGAATTCATAATTCAGCTATATTTCAAATCTTTCACTGCAAACGAAAGATAAGATTATATGTTAAATATATTGGATTAGCTTTTACTTGTTTTAAACTTTCTCAAATATCTATATTTAAATGCAATTCCTATCCTACCGCAATATTTCAGAGAATTTCAAATACTGAGATTGTTCTCAATAGTTACTAAATATTAGAATATAGCTAATCATTCTAATAATAGACGGGTAAATAATAAACCACTTTCCTAACTTTTAATGTTTCTGTTTTAATTCATTTGATTTTGAATCAGAAAATTTCGAAGAGACTATCCAATTGATGAAGAATCTTACAAATCCGTTATCATAAGACTCTGAATTAACGATGCTGCAAATTACGAATTTCAAACAACTGTAATATATAAGAGACCATAACACACAAATCTTATTAAACAAAAATATACTTCTTTCACATAACATGTTTCGAGAATTTCTCGTCTTCAGATGTGTACATAACTAAAAACATAAAGTAACCACAACTACATCATAAAATACAAAGAATATGTACACATCTGAAGACGAGAAATTCTCGAAACATGTTATGTGAAAGAAATATATTTTTGTTTAATAAGATTTGTGTGTTTTGGTCCCTTATATATTACAGTCTACACACGATGAATTACTATAATTCAAACAACTGTGTTAACTGTTTGGTATTTTATTAATAACCGTTGAATTATTCAAACTCTTTTTCACTTTTTACAGTCGGAACCGACTTAGCTAAGGGGGAAAAAGTGAAATATATTGCGAAAGAGAGCAATATGTTTTGTATAAAATATTACGATGACAGAATAGAATTCCATGAAAAATGACAGAAATCCAATCTTCTCCGGCGTTTCGTTTCCCCCAGTTGAACCTGTGAGATGGTAACGCCAGCTCTTAGCACTTTTACGCCAATGACAGGCGATACCAAGATTAGAATAAGTGGTCCAACACACCAGTCACATTTCCATTTGTGAGGGAAGTGCCCATTACACTGAGATGTGGTTGAAAAGGAAATGCTGACGAAGAATGACAACTGCCTTGATGAAATAAGAACAGTGAAAAAAAAAAAAAAAAAAGATACTGATGGAACCTGGCTTTCTGAACAGCAGGAAAAATGTATTCATTCATATATCATAAAAAGTAGTTATTGAAGGTGGCATAGCATTCTACGACTTTTCAAGGGTGTTTCTGCGTATCGCGAAATGGATTAATTTTCTCTGTAAATATTCTGTAATATATTAATTTAAGAGTCCCATTTCAGCAACAAGACACAACGGAAAATTGTGTTTTAAATTATGTTTCATTCTAAATTTTAGAAGAATTTTCGTTTCTTTTTAAAATCTAGTATTATTTACAGTGAATGTCTTAATTCATTTTTACACTAATGTGAATAATAAGTCAAGCAACTCTTTGCCATTTCCTTTTCTATAATTGCACCAGAGCTACCATGTGTCTATCAGGAGTAGGAACAATGGCAGCAAGACTAACGATGACTCAGTAGTTGTCACTTAAAACTCTTCTATGAATACGCCTAGCTAATCTAGGATGCTAAACGTACAGAGAGCGACCAACCAAGATTTCTAATTGGTTACTTTTATTTGACATATAATTGATAGCTTACCTAACCAGTTTCTTTGTGAAAAAGTATTTCAAACTTTGTTCTAAGTCATATTTGAAATTCCTGTCCAACAGTGCTATTCAAGTAATTTTGAATCTGTAGGTCCTTTTTTTGAGGGATTTCCTCACTCCGGGATGAGATATTATCTCGATATTTCGGCCCCGTGCCTCGGGCCTTCTTCGGGATGTGTTTTAGAAGTTAATCACATGAAGGAGAACGCATAACGAACGACTTCAATCGTTGATTCCTCGGACGAGTTGCTCATGTTGTTGATTCCGAGGCGAATGATGGCTGCACTGAGAGGGAGAGGGGGTGGAAGCGAAAGGGAAGGGAAAAGAAAGAAAAAAAAAAGGGAGAAAGTCCTTAGGGACAATTTCTTAATTGCGTGAGGGGGGTGCGAGAGCGGGCAGGGACGGTCTCTTCGAATTCAAAAAACCGTTAAAATGAAACACAGCAAGGCCAACAGAGAGCAGAATTTGAAAAATAAAATGAAATAAGATGAAACAAAACATAATAAAATAAAATAGAATAGAGCCAAATAAAATGATTGATATGTGTGAAAATGTAAATAAATATGTGGATAAAATTGAATGATAGACGTGGGAAGATTGGTAAGTCTCACTCCTCCTTCAGGACCAAACTATAATTTTGAATCTTTTCTGGAACTCAAAAGAAAGGAAGTATCGATTGTTGCCAATTCCTTCCTTGAATATATGACAGAATTTCAAAACCCACGATCAGTAACTGGTGTTGAGCTTTGCACTCCTCCTCCCTGCTGACTTTTTGGAATTACTGTCAACCATTTGTTATAGTTGCTTGGTTATATGTTTGAAGTAAGAACTACTGACAATAATACGCTCTGACAGGGCACTTGAATTTTATACCACTCTACAACAGGTTTTCAACATTAAATTGAAAACATGTTGAAAACATTCACATTAAATTCTGTAATAATCGAATAATTATCATAAACTGACTACACATTATATAAGAGAAAAAAAAAGACAGGTGAACGAGACTGTGGCATTATATGACAGATTACAGTGCAGAAGTTATGAATATTGTCAACAAAATGACAAAACTAGTAATGTGCAACGTCTACAGTGTGAAGAGGCTTTATTTACATTAAAAACCCTTTATTTCACTTCAAGAATTATACTATCTTTCAATTTCATATTAGATAAATGAACAGATACTAAGTGAGCGCAACTTCTTCATTCGCTGATATTAAGAAAACGGGATTTTATTTATGTAGGACTTAGTGAAATACTGCAACATTAATCGTCAAAGACTTCATGGTAAATTACTATAAGATAACCAAGCTATCAAAGTTTTTCAGCTGTACATATGTTTGTTAATATTACAGACAATAACTGAATTGCAAATTAGCGTCAATGAAATGCTTTGCAATGAGAAACTAATTTACTGAATATTTTTTTAGAAATGGTTATTTTATATTTAATTTAAATTTTTTACAAGATGGGGAATTCTCTGCTTGTTGGATTAAAAAAAATATCATTAGCAAAGGATATCCCCAGAATCATAAATAAATGGAATCACAGGTACATCAACCTATCACTGTACACAAGATGGGATGAAGTGTTTTCATAGTATTGTTAAGCAGTGGCGTACCAACGCCTTTGGGGGCCCAGGGCGGGAGTTCCATTATTCCACAACCCAAAAAAAAAACAGAATCTCCAATTCAACAACCAAAAAAAAAGGAAAAACTTGGGTGGATGGGGCCCCTAGGCTGACTGGTAGGACCTCCTAGGCTTGATTTTACAACCAAAAAAAAAAAGAAAATAAGCTGGCTGGTGGGGCCCCCTAGGCTGGCTGGTGCCCCCCCCCCCCTTGGTACGTTACTGCTGTTAAGGACGTGAGGAGAAAAAAGAAGCAATGATTTTTAAATTTACTCTACTAAAATTTGATTTAAAATGCAATTCAGTTTGAATATTTTTAAACCTGAGGTAAGTGATGCCGAATGTTTAAAGTGTTTTCGTGAATTATTAGAAAGTAAGAATATTTCTAATCGAAAATTTCATTATTTCAAAGAATAAAATTGAATCAAACAGCAATTATCTTTTTGCTGATAAGAAAAGGTTGATGTGAAAATTTAGAAATAACTAGTTGAACTGTCATTGGAGAAAAAACTTAGGGCTATGCAGAATTTAAGACGTGAAGAAAACGAATAGTTGAAATGAATATCAATCTGAATATAGAAACATTCGAATCATCTGCCATAATTTAGAATTAATACAGCTAATTGTTTTCTTATTATTTAGCTGATTAAGAAGATATCATGTTATGTTGATAGATTTTTACCATTTTTTTAAATGAAGTGATTCTGTTTAGGTGGAAGTAATGTACAAGGTGTGACATAAATCCCGATTGGATATTTCTTTTGGTGTGCTACAAACTAATGAAATTCACGATCAATTTATGTGTAATGTTAGTTTAACGCTATCTTAGGTTGTAACTGACACAAAATAAACATTGTGAAGTAGCAGAGTGGAGATGGTAACTTGAAGATAAAGATACGCTTTAATAATACTCTAAGCCTAATTTAATTCAATACAAACATAATGAATTCTTTGAAATCTTAAACATTATACGGCTAATATTAATTCGATTCGGATAAAAGGAATGACCTCTACTTTTGGCGTCAGAACATGTTCTTATTCAAATAGGTAGAAATAACTTCAGATATTACCTGGCTTCTTGTAGCATTTAGGTAGTATCTTTACTGTTCATCAATTATTAATCTACAACTACGGATAACTGCTTTACTGTTCATCGAGAATCTGTTGTATCTGATTTATATTTCTTCCCATATGTGCTTCTTTAATAGGAATTGCACTTATTATACAGGTTTATGGCTACTGCAATAAAAATGGATTCTTCTATTGGACCTTCCCTTTATATTTTATATAGTTGGCTAATACTCCTTTTACAACCATTTTCCCCACTCATTTCTTCGGCCATGATTTATAGAATTCCGCTTCTTTCTTTTAACAATCTTCAACTAACAGTTACTATTATTATTACTTTACTTAGACATGCAGCAGTTATTTAAATAATAAATCCATGCAATTGCTACTGCTACAACTTACTCAAATGATACAAACAAATTATTGATGAATTGTTCATAATCAAACTTGAACAAGAAGATATATTAAGTAATGATAATATGAAATAATAACGTCCATACTGAAGTCATTGAATTCGCTGTCATATGCATCTGTTCGCCAGCCGAAGCACTTCGGGAGTAATCATCATGAAGACACTTTTTAAATTAGACTATAAAAAAATCAAGATTATAAAAATATAAAAGAGATTTAATTTTATATACAACTGAATTGTTGTGCTTGATAAATAGAAACTACTTTCATCACTAAATTCCATTTTTTCACTGTTTTATCACTTATCACATTTATCGCGGACTCCAATAATTAATCACCATAAAATTAATATCATCTGCGTTGATTTCTCAATCATTTCATATGGTACAGCAAATAAAAAATATTTTTAATTCAATCTCTTGTACAGTTTTTCAGATCTGTCTGTGTTTAATGAACTTCTTCTGTGTTTGGAAAATAATTTTAATTTCCTGTGAAACTAGAAATAATTTCTATAGTGAAACGTCCGCGACAGGAACCAAACCTACAACCTTCTGATCCGAACTCAGACGTCTCCATTCGCCAAGGGACTACATTCAAATTATTGTTGTTAAATATCTCTTATCACTCCTTCTGCATGTGTGACGCAATGAGAGAAGAGCCAGAGAAAAAAAAAACTCATTAGTTTTAGTCTACTAGATTAAAATTTAAATTTCAATGTTCATCTTTTAGGCTACTGCAAACGCAGGCCAGACGAGCATTAGATGCAGAAGCTCGCCCTCAGCGACGAACTGAAGATTCGTAAAGATGTTTCTCGATATGAATGAAGAATTTAAAAATAATATTTAAACACAGAAAAAACATCTACTTAAAATACTCTGTCTCAACTAAAAGCAGTCACGTTGTTCCCGTCATTGTTGACGGGACGTGTACCCTAGTTTTGTTATATTTGATAAACTTTCAACAAAATATTCATCAATAAAAATCTATATCAAGTTTTTTATTTCTTTATTTCTCATTTATTAATTATTGATGAAAGGTAATAAAATACAAGTTTTTTGACAATTAATATAACATCTATTTATGGTCTTACGACAGATTATGTAGCGATAATTTTTCAATAACTTTTTAAAAATAATGTAACGGAAATTAGCTTAATATTTCAGTTTAACACCAATTTCCACGTTTACAAATATTACAAGACTAAGATTTCAATGTTTTCTAAAAATAGAAATCAAATTATTATTTCTTAGAAAAAGCATAAAACTAACAAAAACATAAAAATATATTGAAAGCTACTTTCGTAAATACGTAAGTTCTAGCAAAAAGAAGAGACTGACGATAAATTATGCAAAAGACAGAAATGAATGTGTCCAACTTCCTCGAAACATTAAAGGAAGAAGCAGCCATTTCTGTACTTTGGATGCTTACGTCCTCTGCATTATTTATGCGACACATGACAAATAAAACTGGTCATTTCTTCTGCCTTCAGGGGACCAATTCAATATTTCATAACAAAAAAAAAAAGAGAATGTCGTAATATCAAGACGTCTTGTATTTTGTTTTTTCGCCCTACAATCAAAGCCATCATTATTTACTCCAATAAGAACATTTCGATAGTTATTAGGTCTAGTATTTAAGGCTCCTACATTGTTTACATAAAAAAAATATTAGAAGTAATTTTAGAAAATTAAAATAAATAAATTTAAAATAACAACATCAATAATAAAACGTTTTTAACCCACTAAATACTCAAACTACTGATGTTTTAGGAATATGTTCAAATATTCTCAGTTTAGTCGGGAATCAGCCTAATATAAGTTATTTACCACAATAACGTAATTTCTTCGTCGATATAAAGCAATTCTTGTCCGTCTCTATTCTGCCGCGGGGCTTACATGAAACCACATGTATTTTAATCGATTATTTACAGAACAGTCCAATTATTTTTAATATTTTGAATATGTACAGAGGATAATTGACAATCACAGACAATAAAATACTTAATATTTGCTACACCTCTTTACTTTTAACTAAAAAAACAGGATTTCAGTGAGCCCTTGGAGTGTGGAACATAAAAACGTAATTATTACTTAAATCCACAATAATACTACAGTTAGTGCCTTGGGTGGTATCTAAGTCTTGTACGGGATAAATCAGCACAGTAGCACAATTATGGAGACATCGTAGATTTCAGTGGATGGATGTTTGTGGATGGAATCATCACAATTTGTAAGTCTTACATATCTCTTACGATTCTGTGCAATAGTGGGTCCAGGCACCATGACGCTGTAAAGTGGGTAGTCTTACATTAGGTTCATACTACATATTAGGTTATATAAGATCATTCTGCAACCTTAGTGCACTGAGTTATGAGCGTTGAAACGTTATTACTTTTGTTACGCAATGTCATTTTGCATTTCAATAATACACTGCGCTGAGGTTGTACCAGTGTTTACGTCTTTTGAGAAGGAAGCCTATGGTGATAGTTCAGGGTTGATATCATGAATGATATGGTAGGACATCAGCGCAAGCTGTAAACACGTCTAGTTTTCACTGCATCAGTGATTATATTGCATATTTTTGGCAGTATCTTATCAATGCGCTTACGTTGTACCACGACATTTTCAGCGCAAAAGCACACTTTACTTCTTCTAAAACACTCCCAAACGTGATTTGATATGGTAGCACAACAGCGCAGCCGCTACAGGTCTTGCGAATACAGAATATTTCACATAGTTACATTTTTAAAAATGGGAAGGGCTACTTTCGGATTTTTTTCTGAAGGATTTGTGAGGTTTCAGCGACAATTTTCTCTACTTGGCATCTCATCTTGCCTAGTAGGAGCTACCGTCAACTTATTTTTAAAATCTGAGATGTCAACTGTAAGACCTAATCATCTGCTGTTCAAAAATGCTGTTCGAGTTGTCTTCTAACAGCGAAAAGACAATCATCTGATAAAAGCAGTTCATCACTGTATCCGAATAGGCATTAGTTTAGATATAACCTACAAGGATGTACAATTAGTAGATGTCTTGATGGATGACGGAACGAAACGCAGAATGCAGCTTTCTTTTGCTTGCGATCGTCAATGGACTGATTTGAATATTGTATTCACTAATAGACAAGAATCAATTGGATGCAATTTATCTTTTTATCAAAGAATATATTAATTTCAAACCTCTTCTCTTTTCCCAAATTTTCTAAATCTAAAATTAAAAAAAAATAATTCTATTTTGTTTATTTTTTGTAAATATTAAAGTGGTTGTGTTAGAAAACCTCTGATTTATCTGAAATTGTTATTTATTTTTCTCCTTCAGTTCAATCATATCTAATTTCATTTGCTTAGTCACTCAAACTTAAATTAAAGTTTGCAGCCGTTCAGTGGTGGTTCTTCTCCTTAACAAATGATGATTGAGTCACTTTTAGATGGTTTCCCTTCGCTGCAGTCATCGGGTATTCACGATGCATCTCACGTCTCCGCTGGTAGAAATCCATCACATTCTTCCGTCTAATTTGCGAAATACAGAAGTCTAAAGAATCTCCCGTGGGCTTTGGACGGATTGCGCTTCGCAATTCGCCGATGGACCCAAATTACCAGACGTAAACTCGCCTAATAATGCCGAAGAGAGGGAAAACTTTACATAAAGCTTCAAGCAGAAACGAACAGGTAAGATACCCGGCAAACAGTTGTGTTCCCGTGCAATCGTAAATCCCAATTTCTAAGAGTGATCTGCAATGCATTTAAATGTCAAATTTACATCCAAACAGTTACTGATTTATTGCTTGGATAAAATAATAAAATAAACTTCTAATAAATATATTACGTGCCTTCAGCAAGTGATGTAAAATATTACGCGAATGAAAAATGTAGATAAAAATTTAAAAAAGAAGCTTTTTATTACTAGCTGTGTTAGTGAATGTACAATTGCTTCAAGCAAATTATGTAATGAATATCAAAAGAGCGCAGTAGAGCTGAAATAGCAGGCCATTCATCCGGAAAAACACTCTTGAAAAATATAAAAATACTCTTAAAAAAATTTAAATGCTTCTCAAAATATCCAAAAACAAATTGCTTGAATTTAATGCTCAAACATCGTACTGATTTCATGCAATTTCTCGAATTTGAGAATATGTGTTATTTAAAATGTAAAATGTGGAAAATGATTGAAACAATTGTGGATAAATTTTTATAAAATATTTAAATGAAAAAAGTCTAAGGTGGTTCAAAAGTTAAGACATTCCATATGGACAGGCTAACTGACAGTCGAACCAGAAAATGCAAGTAGATTCATTCATAAAAGAAAAAAAAATGCTATTGTTAATGCGTCTGAAAGCTGAAATTACATAATTTGCATAACACTTAAGCAATGGAAGGAACAGGAAATTATACCCTTTGTAATAATTCACTTTGAAAAAAGAAACTGTTTCATATATGGTGCCAGAACATGGTTACTTCTCTGGATATGAGAGTGTTAGTTAAAGCTTGGAAAAATGTTATAATACTGTATACAGAGTATTGTAATTTTGGAAGAATGTTGTAAAGAATGTTGTCAAGTTTATGTGAATGTTGGAAGTTTAAGCTATCGGATTAATCTACTGTCATTCTCACTGTTTGGTTCATTTTCATCCAAAGTTCATCTAAGGTTTTCAACATACTATTTTAGAACTCGTACTCGGTTAGGTTCTGAGAATCTGAAAAAGACAGATTCTTTAATACAGATAAATAAAATCCATACACTAATAAAAACTGCCTTCATCAAATAAGATAGATCTTATTTTTTACGATATCCTTTACATGTGAATAAATGATATTTAAAAAATGAATTTGACGTTTAATAAATGATTAAAAAAATGACATACATCACTGCATTAAATATTAAAACTCATTACATTTCGGGCATTTAACAAAGGCGCTAATTTGAATTTCTCGAAACATAGGATATATTAACAGTGCAGGTGTTTACATTTTAAGTTTTTAATCAATATTTATAGATACTGTAGTTAAACATAGGAATTCGGTTAATCAATTCAGATAGAGATCTTTCATTGCAATCTTCCGTAATAATACTTTTTTTCCAACGTCCAGGTTCTAGGCACTCGCCTTTGGCCTCGACCAAGCGGCGATAAACGTGAGCTATTCTGCCGAAGAATCGTTGCCCAGGATACATCATAGAGGCAGCTCACACTGTCTCCTATGAAACAGATGAAATACAGAATATCAAAGCCCCGCGCCGGGAATAATAGCTTATGTTTCTCATTAGTTTTAATGTCTTATGAAAATGTTGTAACGAACTTATCTGTGAGAATAAATAAATCAAAAGTTATACCA
>JAFIDM010012231.1:5740702-5765751 GCA_023159025.1 Thereuonema tuberculata | reverse complement strand
AAATAAAAAAAAAAAAAAATGAAATGAAGCAGAACCGCTTCATTACAATGTCTTAAGAAAATATCGACACTTTTTGTCATAATTTATTTTTAGTTAACGATTTACTTTAAATATACGCAAACAGAGAGGCAGGTCAAATAATGGGGTTAAGCACATTTCAGAATCCTGCTAACAAAGAATATGCAGCTGCATTTGCATGTACACAGTATAGTGTTGATTCTACCTTAATCCACTATGATTTCATTTAAAGTTTGGAACAGTTTTAGTAAAGGTCAAACTAAAGGCAGAAGTGAAAAGAAATCCCACGCGAACGAATGGACCTTATTTGATCACCTAACCTAATGTCTTATCACAGCTTCTCTACTTGAGTTCAACACGTCCCCATGGACTGCCTGAAAATGGGTTCGTCCAGTGGATGAATGCAATCACAACCACTTACTCTTATCCAAACACGAAGAGGAAACCCAAGAATCACCTGGAATGGAAAGGAGATTGCTGCAGAATATCAAGCATTGAGTCAATTTCCGATTGGAAACAAAAGAATTTTATCTTTTTTTGTTAGAGTTGAATACAAACTAATGAAGAATTTAAACCTGTTAAGAGGTTTGATAAGAGCTTAAGATACAACAAAGATAAACAATCGATTATTGCATCGCAAAATTTCGATGTTCCATTCTAGACCGATAAATCTAAAGCGTAAAAATTTAAGTTGAGTTTTCCTTAATCTGTTTTGTCCTTCTCTTTCAATATAAATATCCTGAATAAAGCAATGTAATAAATTGAATCGATAAACTTAAATTTTCGATTAAAAAGATTATTACCAAAAAATAAAATATTAGGTATGACATAATAATTAACAAGATTGTCCCAAGTAGAGCTCTCTTGTCTTTTAGGACGAATAATTGCTTGAGAAGAAAAAAGAAATCGAATCCTTTTAATACGAATTCACAGTGAATAAGTTGAGAGTTGCAGTGATTGTTTTGTAAATTTCATAGAAAATAAAAGCAATAAGTCAACAGTTTGCAACATCTATTGGTTTTTATAAGAATTCTTTAAATCTAGCTTAAGATCAGCTGACTTACCTCTGTGCTAGCACGTTCTCGGTCTCTCTCTCGCGGTCGGAGCTTTGGGCTAAGCTGTGAAGTGGAGATATGTTGAAACCGATTCTTTAGGAGTTCCAGTTGCTCATTGCATTTCTGATTTTGTTCCCTTAAATGTTGGTTTTGTTCCTCCAGCTGAAAATAAAAACAACGATTGATTAGAAACTCAAAGAAAAATGGCAATACACCTTGATTCAGGAAATAAATTTTGCTCAACTGTTATAAAAAATATTCATTTTGCACAAGAAAATAAGAAATGTTATTCTTCGAAAATCTCTTGTAAAAATGAAATTCTAAAAAATGTTGTCGAAAAAAGACAGCAACGTATTTCAGATAAAAAAAAAACAACAAAAACCCACAATCTTCGGTGATGTCATTAGCAGAACTGCACAGTTGGCTCTTTTAGGGAATGCGTTACCCCTTGAGAGAAAGAGAAATTGCTGCGGATTTTTATCTGTAAATAATCAGGAAAGTTCAACTCAAGTCTCATCTTTATTCATGAATAAGAATAACGATGCCTTCTGCTCGTAACCTCTCAATAGCAAACAGAAAAGTTTGAAAATTGTTATCAATTTATATTTGTTGAAAAGATTCTGAAAAGAGTATTGGAAGATTCCGAAAATGAGAATTTCTGATTTAGAAAAAAAAGCTTTTTATGAAGAAACTAATTGGTTGATCGATAATCATATTACTACCAAATATTGAACAATTGTTTAAAGTATTCCGAATAGTGGTTTTTTAAGATTGCAAGTGGTTTCTTAAAATGAATATTTAATTAAAAACAGATCGAATAAATAATTTAAACTCAAAATATCACACAAAACACCAAAGTATTTATTTAAATTTCCATTTTTTTCACCATTATTCTAACAAATGTATCTGCGTATGGTACGAACTAAGAGTATTTAATTGTTGTACTTGTTTATTTTATTACTGAAATTTGTGTTGCAATATCAGCTATTTTGAAACAACCAAAGGTCTTTGCAAATTTATTTGAATTAATAGATGATAAGATCAGTCTAACGGAAAAGGCAGGATAAGGCAGATTAGACGAGATATATGTAATGAATTAATGAGTGTTGATCAAAGATAAATGAGAAGTTTCACCATCATTAGATTACAAATATTCTACAGGAGTTCTTAATAGAAACTGTCTTTTGTCGTCTAAGATGGAAAAACTTCTGTACTCTGCTGATCAAACACCTTCTATTGAAAAGCAGTCCTGTGAAGACTGGAATTTCTTTTTCATTAAAATTCAGCGTATTTGGCACAAGACAAATGTCACTAAGTGAAGGCGTGAATTTAAAGAAATATGAAATAATGGTTTTCCCATATTGACATCTATTGCACGATGCAAAATTGAAAATAAAAGAAGTCATTTATCTATTTACAAAATCTTATTAAGGAATAAAAAGAACCATTACGAGAAGCATAATCTTTGAGCTTTTTTTGATATTTAAGAATTTTGATAGCTTTAGCTTCCATATATACTGTAGAGTGAATGACGAGGAAAAGGATATAATGAAGAATAGAAATATAAGAATTGTAGAATAAAAACGAATTGAACTACGTAAATTAATACTAACTAACATGCAAAAACATGTTCGCCTACCTTAGTCATACCATATCAATGTGATACAAACTGATATTTTAAATAACTTTATTTCGTTGTTGGAAAATTAATTTCATCATTGAAATATTTTTTTTCAGTTTTCAATGCTAAAACATTTACATACATGACCAAAAGATATAATAATGCACAGATGAAGTTAAATGATAAGGAATTAGAGGAATCAGAAACACTGGATCACCGGTGGCAGTGAGGGATCACCTCAACCATTAGGCTGGTGACTGTTTAAAACCTTCGGTATCTCTAATGAAGATACTTTAACCTTTAACATAAAGATAACGAATTTTATCAACAAAATATAGCTATTATTTAAATTGCTAAATAATTATTTATTTAAAGTAATTTGGAGAAGGAATATTGACGAATGAAGTAATAATCCTTCAAATTCAACAGAAAAGAAGTCACTTGTTTAGAGTAGAAGCCTTAAAACTGTTAATATGTGTATGATTTTAATTTATTATATCTGTGCATTATTATTTTAATTTCATGCTTAAAAAAAAGGCGTTTTCAGAATGAAACACAATAATCGCTGAACTTGGCTTAAAATTCTGTGCAGAAAGTTTGTGCGTAAGTTAACCTTAATTGAACAAATCGTAGTGTATGTGTGTGTTATTTGTGGAGGAGGTGAACAATCACCTGTGCCATGTCCTGAATCCACTCAGCAATTTAGTTGTTGTTTTCCTTGGTTTGCTGCGAGAGCTCCAAGTCCATCAACATTTCGATTATATCTTGGGTGCGAGTAAACAGGAAAAGTCAACCATTCGTCCGTTGCTGTGTACCTGTCGCCAACAAATGGATAAGAATGGACGTGGAGCTTATGTTTGCTTGAAAATTCCATCCATCTAAATGAACCATCGAGCAGGCGCAAAGCCAGATGGGAAGGACTCGCAGAAAATCAGCGCTTACATCGTGTACCAGAGAACCTCATCTTTAGACACAAATCAGATAAACGCTCGGGAAATGGAACTGCACGTCCCCCGCAACAAAATCCACGAATGAAAATGCCGAGAAGATAGGGCCACAGGTCGTTTCACAACGCGTGTCTCGTAAAATTTCAAATTATCTCTGAAATCTGTCGAAAGTGTCAAAATAATACGTATGTTACTATGTAATAAATTCCCGTTAAACTAGTTACCACAAAGGTGCGTTTCAGGAATTTCCACGTAAAATATAAAGAGCCTAAACATGAAAGAAAATTTAATCTCTAACTTGATCAAGTTGGAATCCACGTTAGATGCAAACTAAATTTTTGATTTCACTTCAGAATGATTTTATCTGTACTTTTCAATTTATGTGAATCAAAATTCCTTTTTCCACTCGTAAAGAAAAATATCCTATTTAGGCATGGAAAACGTTTAATTTTTACATCTCTATTCTATTATCTCTCTTTTTACATCTCTTTTACATTTTCAGTTTATTTCAGTGGTTTCTGCGATGAATGTAATTTTTGTATATATCCTGCATAATTACAATATATACTTCGTACTCATGTGCACAAGGCCTATGTCTTACAGCCTTATTAAGATAGCGGTCTTCCACGAGGCTGATACGTCTGAACCTGGGTTCGAATCCCAGAGTCGGCAGACATGTGACTTCCTTCTATTGTGTTACTGTGTTTCTGCGAGTGTAATGTGAATCACTTCCTACTGTAAAACCAATGGCTCTTAGGCAAATAGTTCACAGTATTCGCCCCGTAGTTGAGGCTGTAGATTTAAAGTGCCAAGAGTCCGGGCATATGAAAAAATAATCATGTGAATATACCTAATAGAATCTGTCAGCAGATACTTGCTTTTTTTATGATCACATCGAAAACTCTCTTGTCATATTGTATAATGCTTCCCAATAAAAAAAGTCTCCAACGTTTCAGTATACAAAGATTCTTTAAAAATATAATCCTGAATGTAAGGTTTCCTAATGATGTGTGACTTAGCCTGTATGAGAAAGATCCTCACAATTTTTGATTCTTGTTGCGACACATGAAGAAAAGCTGCCTCATTCTGGGAGAACTAATGTTGCCGAATTGACTGAGAGGTACCACAGATATTATTGAATAATGGTATTCAAAAATGTGAAATAAAAAAATAAATTAAGAGTAAAATAAATAAATTAAGCATTTATAGGATGAATTACAAACATTTTATTCTAGCAGTGAGCTAATCAACAGTTGCAGATTGACATTCGTGATAGAAATCTCAGTCAGATAAATATTGTGGAAATATTATTTACTGTGGATAATATTAACATCAATGTGAAACTGACATACCCTACAGTTCTTTTGTAGAGGTTAACGATAACATTACACAAAGAATGATTCTCTTCACTTTCCTTGTTTTATCAACTACCAGATGATTTTGCTTTCTTATGGAAATAAATTAATCAATTTTGAAACGAAATAACTTTGCTTTTTGATAATGTACCACATGAAATGAGTATTACCATCCGATATAGTTTATTACATAATTTTTCCAAAAATTTTTCAAAGTTATTATTCCTTTAATTGTCAACACATACCAACCTTTTCCACACTCCACTACTGAATAATGTAGTAATATCATCATCTAATCAGAAACTAGTGACAAAACAAAATAAATATACAGTATATATCTTTGAAATAATAAAAAAAAAAAACAACAACTTAATACTAAACTAAATATCATTCAAGATTTTAACTATAATTTTTATTTATTATACGAATCAACGTAATATTTTACATTTTTTATATAATATTCTGTTGAAAGAAATATTGTATATTCACAATCATTTCTACTATTACAGAAATGTGAATTCTCATCCTCATCTCAGAAGTTTAAATTCTAAATTTAACGATTAAAATAACAATAAAGTGTTTGTACAACTCTACGTCACAAAAACAATGGAAAGTGATAAAATGATTTGTTTAAGTGGAACTCACATTCATTAGAAAAGAGAACTGCATTCAAAATAAATCAGAAATTCAGTCGAAATATAAGAATCAAAATAACAGATATTATAATATAATAAAAAGATGAGACACACAAATAATCATATTTTAAAATATTTATAAAAACATACTTAAAAAAATGGAGCCTTTCGGGTCCCTATGCGGGAAAAACCCCTTTTCAACACCTGATATTATAATAAGTTAAGAAAATCATTCGTAAGTAGTTTTATCGATGTTAAGCAATGTAACAAACAAGTTATTATGACTTGTAATGTTAGTTTTCTGTAGGCCTACTTGGTTCATTCTGGCTCTAAATTGCTTATCGAAAATTCAAAACCACGTTTGAACTTTATGAATATTGTAAAGATCTCAAGAAGCTTATTGAGGATCTGCAAACATGATTTTCAATAGCCATTGAAAAGGCTTGGATTTATTTTTAGCTTTCATTAAAAACTTTTAAAACTAAACTGATTATTGTAAGAGGGCAATTCTGATCTTATAATTAAATCAGAGAAAGCAAAGAAGAAAAAAAGTGAAATTTAAATCTATGCTCTTTATTTAAAATACGTATTGTTATTTATTTATAAAAGTTAAAAAAATTGTAGAACAAGATAAGAAGACAATGATTTAATCTTTCATTACATCAAGATACATACAGACTAAAGAGATTACTTTTGTTCAAAATAACTTAAAGGGAGGGGATTATACGGAAATACTACATTGTGCTCCCCGATCACTTGTTTCCAAGGTTTAGGCCTTACATCAGAGGATCAGGTTCGAAAGCACAACTTTTTCTGGAGAATTTTGAACTTTCAACAGTGACACGTAATTAAATTACCCCCTAGATGGCAGGAATTTTTTGAGAATTTTCTAAATTTAGAATAATTTTAATATTGTTTGTGAAAATCAGCTTTAAAATGTTAACTTGCTGAAAAGCAAGATAATCAAAAGATTATCAAGATGAAATGCAAGATAATCAAAAGCACATTTCAGTCTTTTTAGAAAATAAAATAACTGATTTGCAATTTACTTAACTATAATAAAAAAAAAGACTTCATGGAACTGTAAACGAAGCAGCTACGTTCTTTATGACAAAAGTAAGTGAGATTTAATAAATATGATAAAACGTACATGATTTAAGAAAAACCTTAACATTATATTCCTGTCTAAATTGACTGCTATATCAATTATACAAGTTAGGAACGATTACCTCCCATTTATATAATTCCTGAACTACTATTTAGCAGATTAACATGAACTGCATACTAAATAGTTCCGCATAAATTGTAGAACGAATAGACTAAATTCAAGAAGAAAGTTCACGAAAGCGTACCAAAAACTGAATCAATTTCTTCTTTCATTTGGCAGCACGTGTCAGTGTAAACTCTGAATTTACATTAAGTATTTCACTGTTACATTAAATGTTAAAGCAGCTATTTGAAACATAGTAAATTGCTTCCGAAGGATCGACAGTTCTTCTTATGGTGCAACAAAGTTCTTATGCTAATATTATTATGTGACCAATTTATCTCCGGGTTTATGATTACATGGAAAAAGATTCTGAAAGGATGAAGATTCCCATATTCGGTATTCAAAGAGATATATGAGAATCATTGGATATTTAATTAAAAAGTATAAGGATAATCAAGAAAGTTGAATTCACATGACTGAAATTTCAATGTAAATACTGGAAACAAAATTGCAATTTACGTAAATTAGAGGCCGCTGAGCAAAGCAGTTAACATTTTTTTTGTAAGTTCAACTTTCAGCGCTTAGAAATTTGTGCAGTTTCAATGTTTCCAATAAATCTTGAAATTGTTCGTTACCTCTTTCAGCTTGTTGGTGACCCACTCTTTGATCTTCGCAGCCTTGGCCTCCACTTGCTTAGCATCTTGAAGCCTAAGTTGTTTCTGAAAATAAAAACAAGCCATTAGAGTGACATTCATTACAATAAAGAAATAAATAAAAAATATTTGATTTCCCAAATTCCTTGTTATCAATAAAATTTTCTTAATTAAGTTTTAAGTAGATGCTACTGATTATCAATAGAAAAGAAAAATAATCCGTTGTCAAAGCTTAATCCCATCAATCGCTAACAATTCATTCCAGGCACTTGACTATCAAATGCAACTAAATGCAATATTAACTGAAAGGATTTGGTCCGTCAGAACGACATTATAAAGAGAGATAAAAACAAATATTACAGAAGAAATCAATATTTCTAAATAATCATTACGCTTACTTGTAGCAAAAGAAAATGCCTAAATATTTAAAAAAGTTCCAATACTAGAAATATCAAAGAGGAAAAAGATAAAAATACTATTTCTACATAATATCAACTTCAGTTTGTTAATTAGATTAAAAATGAAGATAAGAAAGAAAAAAAAGACTTAAATTACAAGATAAATTTGATGGTAATTTCATATCATTAGTTTTGACACATATTAATCAATACTTTTGAAACTCAACTATATCTATGTTGATTTTAGTCCCAAGTTCTAGTTTGTAATTTTTAAGTATAAAGAAATCTATAACGATAGTTACAGAATTTCAGTTTACTTTAATTGATAAAAAAATGAAATTAAATTTAATTTCCTAAATTTAAATGGATGACATTTCACAATGAACATAACCGCAGTAATTCAAGTATGAAGGAGGTAAACTGGAAAACACAACCGATAAACATTTCAAAGACATTAAAATAATGATTTACTATGGACGCCTTCTGTCTGTTCCAGAAAAATCCAATGTTTTCTGCATCTCCTTCACAATGGGGGCTTGGGTTGGGAAAGAGAGAATGCAGACGATGACTCACACCAATTCCTAGCATGATTCACTGGACCGGTTCACTATTTTTCGAAGGAGAAGCAACTAATTTCTGAAACAGCATTTCCCCTTCCACTGCAGCCAAATGGGTTGCTCCCTATGTTTTGAAGTCATTTATCATCTTCGACGAAATAATATTAACCCACAGATAAGCAAAGGATTTAACAATGAATTGTAGCGATTAAAAACATTGTTTTCATGACTCACTCTATTGACAAATGATCTGAGTCAATTTTTATAGCGTGGAAATCATACAAAATGGTGAGATAAGAATTAGTTAATGTATCAATTTCAATGGACTTTATTACCCATTCAAACAATAAAGAATGAGATTAATCAAAATAGCTCATTTTATTGGTCAAAAATAATGATGAATACAAATTATTGAAGTCATCACCAGATTGATGTAACGGTAAGATAGCAGGATTTGACCATTTCGTCTGACAACTATTTTTAAAGATATCTTAATTCTTTATTCCGAAGATATTCAAATTATCATATATGCAAAAGCATGATTAATTCCTTTGATTTGTGATTTGGCTTCAGATAAACAATTGTCTGTAAACTTCTCAATATCTTCAAATCACGAATGAAATTCTTGGATGATCTTAATTATTCACTTGTAGCATTCTCTATCACTTCTCGTTATCGTTAGAACTTCTTTCTATCGTTAGAAATCACATGAAAGGCAACGTTGCATCGGTTAAAGTTGCAAGTTCTATTCTTTATATATATATATTTATTTTAATAAATCTTTTCTAAAAGCTCAACTCACAACTAAGTCACATCTAGAAATTCGAATCAATTGTCTCTTCAACTTCTGAGATTCAAGATTTGACAGATTCCAGCCTTACTCCCCACATCTTCCTATTTGTTAATTTTACCAATGGACGATGATAATAAAAACATTACAAAAATACACAACTTAAACTACCGCTGCACTTACAATTTTTATAAAAAGCAAAAGAACAACTTCCATGCTTTACACATTGTAATATCCTTAATTTTAAATTTAATGTCTTTGTTTTTAAATTTAATATCTTTGTTTTTAGATTTAATGCCCTTTTTTTAAAATTTAATGTCCCGAATAGCAGAATTTGTAATTGAAGTATAAACTGAGTGAAATGTTCATTGTTTATTTAGAATGTATCCATTTAAAAATTAATTATAAATTTATAGAATGAGCAAAATTTATTTTTTAAACTAAAAATAAGTTTACTATTTACAAAAAAAGTGAGATATTCAAAGCTATTACATTTACTCCAATAATTTCAGTGACTTTCTAAGAATACGAATGAAACTGATACTAACATTAAGAAGACTATCTGATAAATATAACCAATATATAAGCAATAGTGTATATATGAAAACCGAAGAAGACATTAATTTTTGCTGTGGATTTTTTTATACTAGTAAACTTAAGATTTATAAGATTTTTTTTTACTAGTGAACTATTTTCAATAATAACAAGAATAAATATTGAAAAAACAAACAATTAAAAATGATCAAAAGAAGTTTCGTTAATTACACGAACACTCTGTTTTCTGAATTTGCAGTTCAGTCTGTTTAAGTCCCGATTTAAACTCTTCATTATTCCACAGGGAGAACTTTATTCACGTATGGAAAGAGACGCCTCACTAATTTACTCATGTTAATGAAATTTAAAGCCACTAACCAGTTTATTGAATCTCTTTTTATTATCTTTACTTAATTTCGTAACTGCACCACCTGCCAATATTGTGGCATTTCTGACCCCATCTGAAACAACCTGGTTGAAATAGAGCTGGGTTTTGAGCATTAAAATGAGGAAACGCTGTAATGACGTCAATATCCTGTAATGACGTCACGGAATATTAGTCTATTCAGACATTTAAATAAATAAGTACGATGAAAATTTTCTCAGTTTAAAAACAATACAGTTATCATTTTTCAAGAAATTTAAAAATTAAAATTCGTATTTCATGGTCGTAAAACGAGTAGAGTATTAGTTTTTTTTTTCTTCGAATTTTTTTACATCAAAATTATCAAATACAACGCATCACGCTAAACATTATATCAAACATATTTTTTCAGAATAAATGGAAATAATTTTCCTTTTTTTCATCCTATTTTTTTTTTTTACTCCATCCGTTTTATGGTCCCTGCTGTAGCAATTCCTTTCATTTCCACGAGGATTCTCACAATCAACAGAGATGAAAGTGATAGCCAGAGATGACAAGGAGTCAGTGAAAACCAGAAAGACCGAAAATAACAATTGTTAAGCGAAAACATTACTGAAATTTGTTAGCATACATTGGCAACAATAATTCTTACCAGCAATAAACTACTAGAAGTTTGTAACAAGGAAGACAACATATTTTTATTTAAATTATTATAAGTTCTGGTTGTATTTACGCTAAAACCTTTGGTGGACAACACTATGTTTTTGAAAAAGACCATGGATATTTTGATTCCTTTGTAAGATCTACTTACTAAGTCTCGAAAGCATTAACACTCAAAATGGATAACAATTATTAGTAGTGAAATAAAAGTATCGAAAAAGGATGAAACAGGACCACAGAAAGAAAATAAAGGCTTGTCGAGTACCTACTTGTGGTGGATCTCTTCAAAAACATCAAATTTATTCTTTTTTATTTAAAAGTAGATAAGCATTTCTCTTCATCTTTAAACAAAAAATTAAAAATATACGAAAGATTATCTTTGTGTGCCATCACATCGTCCTTCATTACCAGTGGATTCGCGTATCAATATTTAATTAGCATTGATCTGTTTGTTGCTGCCTCAATTGTATTACAGGAAACCTAACTTGATCTTTGGCCCTCGAAATGTGGTTCAATTGTTATAAGCAGAAACATATTTTACTCTATAATAACAGGATAAATGACAATTTGAATTCTCTATAATATATTCATTAGTAGCTCAATCTGTCGAATTCTTGTTATGGTTCCATTTAATGTGCTTAGAGATATTAAAGATACCTAAAGTTTTAAGAAAAAAAGTTCTTACATTATTTAAAAGCACAAGATTATAAGAATAGAAAAAGCGATAATTCGTTATGTTAAATGAACAAATTCAGAAATAACAAATTTCTGGGATTTGTCGAGGAAATCTTAATCGAAAATTCTTTTTTCCATCTACCTCCTAAATTTATTAAACTACTTATTTTTACTGAAACAATTTTAATTTTCTTTCTTCGAATAGTCGTCAATATCGGTAAATTCTCTTAGTTCCTCCAAATTATTCGACGGTTGAGATTAAATATTAAGTTCCTCTTCTTATTATCATCCCAGTAACCAATCCATGAACAGACTGGTTATTGAGTAAAATGTTTCCATATTAACTCTTAGTAATTTTTCTGTTTGTATGAACTCTAAGCCAAAGCAATTGTCTTTTAGTTGGTTGCATTTGTTTGTGCGCCATTTCCTTGTGATCGTATTCTTTCTGAAATAACTGCACCATACGTATTTTAATAATAATAAAAATGAACGAAATGATTTTTCAACTGAATTCGTGAAACCTTAAATGAATTTCACGCAAATTCTATCTTTAAGTTAAGATAAATTTTGGATTGAAATTAAATTAAAGTCACCCAAATAACTTTTGTACGAAGATAGCTAGAGTTAGGGAAGTTAGGAAAGCGACCATTCGCTATCAGATGAGACTGACGGCAAAATGTCAAAGGAAACTATGAGAGATTCGGAAAAAAATAAATGATAAGTATGTAGAGCATTACCGAATTAGTAAGAAATGACATTTTACAGAAAAGAATCTGCAAAGGAAGGCTGTGACATGACATCACTCCTGCAGATAAAACTCATGCTTCGCAGTCTACAAGAATCGTCGACTATCGAATTTTCCGTTCATGACTACATAATATCTTGTAAACAAAAGATCATGGCAGATTATTCGAATGAGGGGTATTGTTAAATGGTATTGCTATACGGCGAAGTCGGCAGGAATTTTAGGGAAGCTGCTCCGAAATATGCCTTACGATTTCCTACTGCTCCACATCCGACTATCAGTCGTGCTGTTCAAAGGCTCAGAGAGACTGGCAGCACTGCAGCTCATCCTCGACGGAATAGGTAAGTTTGTTGAACCAACGGAATAGGTATGACTGTGCAACTAGTCGACGTTATGGCATACGTCTTGGCCAACTCACACAGCATTACGAGAGAAGTTAGTTTGGCATGTGGATTGTCACCATTCCGTGTGTGTGTGTGTTAGATGATGTTTTTCTGGACAACATACGATCATGGTGGTTCCAACCTTTCGGAGCTCAACCACATAAAGGCAGCAGCGATGCAACATTTCCTCTCCGACACCTCCGGAGAAAAGATAATTGGTCATGGTGGTCAAGTAGAGTGGCTTCCACGAACACCCGACCTGACTCCAATGGATTTCTTTCCTAGGGTTATCTGAAAGATAAAGTGGAAGCGACGATTTTCCAAGATCTGCTACTTGGAATAATTGCTGTCTGTGAGAGCTTGACACCCACAATCCTGGCGAACCTGCAACAGAAGTTCTTTCTCGCATACAAATGTATATTGCGGTAAACGGGGGACATATTAAAGATTGGTCTACATTAAACTAGAGGTTAGTACGAACCGCTTTTGTATTAAATGACATTCCGAAAACTTAGCGTCTACCGCCTTCTATTTGCACGATTCTTTTCTGAAAACGTCATTTCCTACTAATTCGTGATGCTGTACAACTTTCTCATTTATTTTTTTTTCCGTATCTCTCATAGTTTCCGAGATAGGATTATTAACTTTCACATTTTGCTGCTAGGGACGCTGCCGTCAGTTTCCTGTGATAGCGTATGGTCGCTTTCCGATACCAATACCTAACTTGCTAAATCTAGCTATCTTCATTAAGAAGTTATCTGGGTGACTTAGGACTTCCCGTGCACTTTGTATATAAAATAACCTTTCCCAAACTTTCCTTTGCTGAGAATGATAACGAATCCTTAGATTAGATAAACACTGTATTCAACATTGTAATATTTACAAATAAATTTGTAGAGAAATAATAACCAGAAGAATATCTCTAACTTAAGTCCTTCATAAATGTATATTCGTTTGAATGATTTGATTGACAATCCATTTCGATAAATAAAAAGAAAAAATATAATAAAAACTTTGCTAACTTGAAAAACTTTTGATAAATTTGAAGAAACCTGATTCGAATTCTAAATTTGCAGGAAGAACAATTTTTTTTAAATGCTTTTTAAGATGATTGATTTTGACATTGTCGATGTGAAAAGTATCAACTCACGCAAACTGGATGAGTTTCTGATTCAATTACTTCGCTTTTGCTGCATCCGAAAGCATTGGAGAAAGCCAATAATGTGATCAAACTCTGAATTCCGGAACGTAAACCTTTTTCTAACGCTATCATCAATTTGCGTAATATAATACTGCTGTTACAGCCAATGCAGGTGGTTGAAAGCCCTATAGGTCGTGAGCGGGACCACATCACCGCCAATCCTCCTTAAGAGCGAGTAATTTAATTGTGCGTCTCAACCTGACCTTGTGGGCGTCCGACCACCTGAACACCTCGTCAATTATGAGGATTGTGATGTACGAGATGCCTTTGTCTATGGCTCAACATAGCTCTGCTTGTTTAATGGCCAATCGCTCCAATGAAGGCACAGATATTCTCTTTGCTTTCGAAAGCCAAGAAATAGATAGTAAGACAAGAATACGAATTAAAGTAGCTTTTCTTTTTTTTTTATGTAAATCACATTTTTTTAAAAATCAAATTAGAGCTTTTATTTTTCATGTTTTCATGTTTAACAATTAGGAACCTCAGGAATTTTGGTAGAAAACCTGTGAATTCTCAATTGCTTAATGATTTAAAATGATTTTATTAAACATTGGTAATAATTCATTTGCTAATAAAATAGCAGAAACATAATTTCAGCTTTTTGGCTGAAAAAAATTAGTAAATGAAGAAAAACAAGAGAATGTACAAGCTGGACAATAAAATAAAGATACATATAAAAAAATAATTAATTTACTACTGACTGTTTCTTATATATATATATATCTTTATTATTATTGTCCACCTTGTACATTCTCTTATTTTTCTTCATTTATTAATAATCTCAGCTGATTATCTAGAAAAGAATTTATTTTTAAAGGAAATTAAAAAAGGCATTTCTAAAATTTTTTTCAATATTTTTACTTGTATATTTAGTGCTTAAACTAAAATTAGTTGCTTAAAGTATCATCACATTAATCCGCGAAAAAAGTATTCATTTATTCACTGAATTTTCGAAATGGCTGTGACACCGAAGAATATGCTTTATTTCTCATAGACACAATAAACGCCCTAAACTATCAGTCTGTTCTTCACGTAATTGTAGTGCGTGAAGTTACTCAATAAATTCGTTGTTGTTGATATATAGATAGCGATTTTGCAAGTTCTTGAATAAAATAATAATAATTAATAGCTTACACTTTCAAGGGATTATCATCTTTATAAGAACTTTGGAATATATTTTTTTTAACGTGTGTGGGTTGAAAGAATCTTTTGTAAAATGTGCACAATACTAAAAACTTTTGCACACATAATAAAATTCATAAGTATTAATTCATATCTAAAAATTAAAAAAAGATAAAAAAATATTTAAACAAGGACGGTTTCAACCCGCTACGACTGCAGGTTATCTTCAGCTTCCTGAATAACATTTGCAATAATTCCTTCTCTTTATAAATGAAAACAGAGGGTTTTTCATTGAAGAAGAGTGATTCTATTGAAAGATATCGGTTAGTAGAAATTACTTACAAATTACGTACATATTTTTGTAGAATCTTGTTTGTAATTTATTTTACATTGATTTACTTTAAATGTCAAAAAAAAACAAAAAACATGCTTAATTGAGACATTGCAATTTTTCCTATCGCATTGTAATTTTAGCATTTTTTTAGATTACCAAAATTTAATTTGAAGTTTATTTTTTTTACTATAAACTAAATACATTTCAGCAAGCCATAACCACACCATACTAAGAGCGATTGATTGCTAAACAAAATATCTATCTATGTATATAGATAATATTATATTATATTAGGGAAGCTTTTACTGGCAATATCAGAAATTACTATCTATCTATGATTTTCTCTGTTGATTCTGTAATAACCTGCGCCTTTCATGGACCATCCCATAAATCTCGGTTTCAAGATTCTCGGAATGGCTTCTGAGAGCTTTCGTCTTGAGTTGGCAATTCTCCAAAGGTATAAAATGGCAAAATGCACCTGACACAAACATGAAAGCTGCTTTCAACTGTTTTCTCTGCAGAACTGACCATCAAGTTAAAGTAACAATAAAAACAAAAATGATATCTACAATTGTACTGATAACAATAATAGAAACATTTGTTTATTATATTTTTTTTAAATTAAAATAATGTTTCAGCGTCTATTTCTACAATATATTATAATACTGTGGTTCATCTATGTTCAATGAAATTCATATGTATTAAAAAACAAGAAAAATACCATGTCAGCTTTTCGAACATCTCATGAATTTCATGGAAAAAAATAATAGTATATTTTGAGGCAAGTTCGTTATTTTTGGAATTTCAGTAGGATAAATTAGAAAATACCAAGAAAATTACAGCATCCAATCATAAATAATTACCGAGGTGACAAAACCTGCAGATGAAAACGAATACAAGAACTTAAAATTATATTCAGACGTTCCCATTCGCTTCGTTATTTGCTTTATGATGCATATTAAGAGGGATTTTTCAAATACAGGTTTGGCATTGTAGTATCCTTTGAAACTCGCTTTAAGGTCCACAACTGGTTTTAGTAATATTTACACCAGTTACTAGCTTTAGATGGCTCTTTTACTTTTGTAGACCCTTTTGGTTTAAAAGTATTGCTTTAAAAATTCCATTCAGTTTAGACATTGATTACTGAATATTTGCGACTACTTAATTATACCTCATTGTTACAGATCATAGGTTTAATTCTATCTTATTATTACAATGAAATTAAAGAAAGAACAGGAGACAACGTTTATATTTATAACACTTTAAAAATTTTAAGCTTACAATTTTGAAAATTTAGTAACCAAATCTGAATCCTATTTCGCTAAGATAACCACACAGCAGAACACGATACGGCTGACAGACAGACTGATCACTATTCGTTCTTCAATCCTAATTTTGGTCAATAGTTCTTGAGAAATTTTGTAGAAGACAATTGAATAAAACTGTTGAATAATATTATTTTTCTCTAACAATTTCTTTACAAATAGCTTTCAAGAAAATTTAAAATGAAAGAAATATGTAACGATAAAGAACAAGCATTGGAAGGGAGTACAAATGTACAAGTGAATTTGAAAAAAGGAATTATATTTAGTTAATTTTCACGCTATCTTGGCTCATTTCGTCATGCAATTAAGGAATTACTTTCAGTTATCTCGTATGTTGCTATCGAGATTCTTGATGGAGGGCGATAAACATTATTCAACTGTCAACAGGAAATTATAAACATTCAAGCGTAATTTACTACTAACAGTATAAATCAATTAAGTCTAGGAATCTGCGAAAAGGAAACAATGTGGTGAAAGATAAAAGACAAGACAGATAACAACACATCTAACTTATTTATTATGTGCCCTTTTTTTAAAAAATTCTTAAAAATTTGAATTGTAATACAACAAATTCTCTGAAATAATTTCTGTCAAGATTAAATACAATATTTGTTATTGTTTATTTATTTGTTTATTAATCCCACTTCCTTTAGATCAACCTCCAGTAGAAGATAAGGAAAGTTGTTCTGTAATCAATATATCGGAATTTCTAACTACACTGAATTAAGCAATGGTACTTGAGACTAAAAGATTACAAATTGTAGATAGCTTTTCCAGTTTATCTTGACGAAATGGAAGTCTCTAAAACACACTTTCAAAATCCTTGATTGACAGCTTTGGTTCGACTCAGGAAAATTTATGAAAAAAATAATTAATACTAAAAGTCCTAGACTTTTGAGTGGTCCTAGACTGCAGGTTGGAGTTCGGCGGAGGTCGGGATTTTTCTTTGATTACTTCTCCTCCAGACGGTTCAAGGGTTCACCAGACCATCCAAAGGCAACTAGTCCCACTGGTCATTAAACATCGGAGCTATACCTTCAGCGCCCCCAACGGCTAGTGTTGGAAATATACTCATGGACAAAAAAATTAGCGCACCAAGAAATAATTGCGGGATCGTAACGAAACTTGCAATGAAGGTACATGTCGGGGAGATATGCAAATGATTAGAAATGCAGCGTGATTGCGCATTACGTATAGCCGGTAGAGGGCGTTGAACATCGTACTCTGTGGAGTATAAAACAGGTAACCAAAGCTTGTTTGAGTGTGCTGAATCATTTAGAAAGGAAGAGCTGAGGTAGACATGCCATTACGCCGTGTTCGAAGACAGTATACGCAGTTGTCGCAGTTTGAGAGAGGGAGAATCGTCGGGATGATGGAAGCTGGGTGGTCAGCTAGGCGAGTAGCTCGTCAATTAGGCCGCTCTGATTGTGTTGTGAGGAGGTTTTGGGACCAGTGGACCCGAGATGTCATGTACACGAAGACCAGGCTCAGGACGTCCTCGACAGACCAGTCGTCGAGAAGACCGACACATAGTCAGAAATGCACGCATACAGCCAACTGCTTCATCGGCCGCCATCCAGGCAAAGGTAGCACCTTCACTAGGGGCCGCTGTGTATTCTCGAACCATACGAAGGCGCCTGGCTGAAGGACAGTTGGTATCGCGGCGCCCATTACGTGTGCTGCCCTTGACGCCGACCCATCGACGCCTCCGTTTGGAGTTTTGCCGCGCACGAGGAAACTGGACTGCAGCGGAATGGAACAAGGTCGTCTTTAGCGACGAATCCAGATTCAATCTCGGCAGTGATGACAATCGTGTTCGTGTGTGGAGAGCCCGTGGTGAACGCTTCAATCCTGCCTTTGCTGTACAGCGACACACCGCTCCCACAGCTGGTGTGATGGTATGGGGTGCCATTGCCTACAATACACGGTCACCCCTAGTATTGTTCCGTGGCACCATGACAGCCCAGCGGTATGTTCATGAAATCCTGCAACCACATGTGTTGCCACTCATGCAACGGCTCCCAGGAGCCATTTTTCAACAAGCCAATGCTCGGCCTCATACGGCAAGGGTGTCACAAGACTGTCTCCGCACTATTACTACCCTTCCTTGGCCTGCCCGATCCCCAGATTTGTCTCCAATCGAGCATATCTGGGATCATTTGGGACGACGAGTTGGGCATCCCACGAGTTTGAACGAACTAGAGGCAAGGTTACAGCAAATATGGAACGAAATGTCTCAAGACATCATACATTTGTATGACTCAATGCCCGATCGTATCGCATCGTGCATTCGCGCTAGAGGGAGTCCAACGGAGTATTAACTCCTCCGTTCTTTTGCCTTTTTCTCTGAAATAAATTATCCTTTTTCTTTGATTTTCTAATCATTTACTAATATCAAAGTAGTCGTCACGTATGTAAATTTTCGTTTCATTTTGACGACTCCTTCTTGGTGCGCTAATTTTTTTGTCCATGAGTGTACATACTTCCCAAAGTAACATTACTGAATAAAAAAAGTTAAAGACTGATAATTCAGGAAGAAGTCTTCGATCTTTGACACAAAGAAAGTTCCCAAACAAATCTAATAAGTCACTCTACAAAACAGCTCTCTTTAGGAATTGTTGACTATATTTTAAATTTCACATAATTAATATGTACAACTACGAAATTAATGATGCAATTATTCAAATTTGCTTTGAATATCCCTTATTTGATCATGTGTTTTTAACTCCAGTTCTTTTTCTTTTTCGGTAAAAATTCAGAATATCAAATTTTAAAAACGACGATCGCAACAGAAGCGTCTTAAGCAGGTTTGGTTCAGTTAGGTTCTATTTACGTCTGTGGAATTACGAAGAAAAATTCCTTCCCAATTTTACATAGAAATAAATACGGAGTAGTTTCTTATATGACAGTGGGTAATTCAATAAGAACTGTTTCCTTTTCATTCCAAGGAAAATGCGTCTTATCAAATCAGTTCAAATTTTTACACTTACGCTGAAAAAGTTTATTTTCTAATATTTATTTTTACTCGTGTAAAATTTTCCTAATGACTTTTGAACAGCGGTTACTATTTTCTTGAAATTTGACATGCCTATTTAAGAACAAGAGACGATTAAACTTATATATTTGAAATATCTTTGCGTTGGTCCTCGTCGAGAAATTAGTAAGGAAATACGAAAAAAATTTCGAAAGTAAAGTATTAGGAACGAAATAACATTCTCTAAGAATTGATGTGAGAAACTATTAGTTTGCTGCCTGATATGATAGGATATTTAAACAACTTCTGTAAATCAGGAGATTTAATACTTCAAATTAAATAATCAGGTTTGAATTATTATTTTTTTTTTCAGAAAAATGAAAAATTTCTGCTGTTGGTATTTGAGAGGATATTATAATTTATAAGTAAACGTTTTGTGTTGTTTTTCAGGACTTGAAAAGAAAAATGAAGGATATAAATTTTAAGGAACAATGTTATGAGGAAAGTAGACTTTAAGTTTCTTTGAGAACTTCTTGTTTTCTTATATTAGATTCTTTTATGGATTATCACGTCCATTGCAATTCACTATCAATGATTAAAATATCATCTGTTTGATTTTTTGACAGATAACCTGCAGTTTTATCAAAGTAATAATAAGTTTAATGTAATCTCAGAAATGTCTTTGTGAATTACATTTTCATTTAATGTAAAAATATGTTGTGTGCTTACTCAAATATGTCCTTTAAAAATTATAACAGATTTTTATAGTGGAAAACTTAATTTGAGTAATTTCTGACATCTTCTGAATGAATAAAACCAGGTAAAGTACGTAGAAGATTAAGACAGACGAAAGGACAAATCTAGGAAGAGATTATTGGATAAAGAAAAATGCCAACAGAGGATTTTGGTTCCCCATTGCGAGATGTTCATGAGGATTCTATGTTTCATTTATCAAAGAGCTCCCTAATAAACACTTAAGACAACAACGCTTACTCAAAGCCAAGATGGACATGGCTTTGAAAGAGATTACGAAGTATAGTGCAGTCGAAGGAATAAGTCCTCTTCTAATTTAATTTAAGACTCAGTGCTAAGAAATCATTCAACACCTTTTCTTCTTTTTCCTTGTTGTCTTTTTTTTCATTATTATTGTTATTATTTTTTATTTTTCAATTTTCCATTATTTCATGATTGTAGTTGATTTTGTTGATTCATTCACATCCTTCAACAAAACTGTCTTAATAGAGGTTTTTTTCCACATTGAAAAGTAAGAAAAATTATACGATACTTAACAAATACTTGAAGTAAACTATTTAAATTTTAATTGGAAAAAAATTGTAAAGCTATTAAAGAAAATAAATATTTCTCTGGATATTGCAAATTAGGAAGCCTCTGAACCTTACTGCGACCCTCCTTTACCTATTTAGAAGGTTTTAGGCTCTCATCAGCCGGGACTACCCATCACGGAAAGATCGAAAGACTACGGTAAAAAACGATTAAACCAGGATTTTGTATAATAGAATAGACAACACAATAGGTAATATATTAATAGCAAAATAAGAGTACTTTACTTCATACTATTTCTTTGATAATCTTAATTGTCAAACAATTATAAATGATTAAATGAAATGTTACGGAAACAAATAATCTGTAGTTATGCAAAACCAATAGATTATTTGTGTTTTTCATACGTAGTAAAACATTAATATTTTATTAATTTAGTAAGTTGATTTTTTTTTAAATGTAGGAGGATTTCAAATTCACTGAAACGAAACCCATCAATCAAAAACATCTCGTAAATCTGTTGGAGTAAATCTAAGCTAGAACCCAGAGGTATTTTACCTGGCAAAATCGTAATTACCGCGTGCACTGGAGCTTTTCCCTTGTGCCTACAGTGAACCTATCCTTGTATCCTTGGTAGCGAAATCCTCCAGAATGGAAGTTTCTGCTTCATTGCATTTTCTGTGCAATGGCGTTCAAGAAGTAGACTGCGCCTAAACCCCACAATTCCCACCAGAGGGCGCTTGGCTCATTCACTGCCAAACAGGGTAAGACGTAAAACAAAGATCTTTACCCTTCCACTAACAATCTGAGGCTACTCAAAAGAGAAAGTAAAACTTTGTTTCATGAAATTATCTTTTAATTTTTTAATCTTTCGGTAAAAATACTGATAGTTAGTAAATTTATCAAAAATTTAATTGTACCAAAAATATAGCTATAGCAAATTGTTAACAGAATAAAGAACTTGACGAAATAATATTATTGATATATCGGTATATTCTTTACTTAAGTCAGAAATACAGTCTTAATGCTAAATGCTACAATGACGTTTTATCGGTCCAAACTATGGCTGAATATGGGTTCCGTAAGGTCACGTAATTTATCTTTCTTAATCTCATCGGTATTGTTTAAAAAATTAATTTTTTTGTTTACTTTATTTTACTTCTATGCATATGTGTTTACATATATTTGTAAGTGGATAAACTTTTATAATATTTCTGTTTTGTTTTTTGGGTTTTTCCATCTTAGCTTATGCCTGTTTAAAAAGTTGTTGTTTTTTTTTGTTTTGTTTTTTTGTAAACTTATGCCTACAATTATATTGTAAGTAATGGAATCTTCCATCCTCGCCGTGTCGGAAGCCTCCTGTCACCTACTATGGACTCGCCTCCTTGATCACATGTCCCTGCGACTAATTCTATTTGATTAAATATTCTCCAATTCATTTCTGTAACAACTAACTTGAAAAAGATCTGCTGGTTCAGGTTGAAAGCTTGTGTAATATAAACTCCTTCTTTATGGAATACATGCTACCAATCAAATCTTATAATTGTGTAGATATTTAATTGTGCATTAAACACACTGGAATTTGAAAGAATTCTTGATTTTTGCAATCATTCCACAATTCATAAATACGGTTGATGTAGATTGCTTTCCTGTACTACTTCAAAGATCTGCAGTGAAGCAAAACTTTGGGGGAGCTTTAAACTGAATAAACATAAACTGTTAAACTGTACCACAATAGTTCAAGCAGTCCCTTGGGTATGCGAGAGGTTTAGGCTCCCAACGATTTTCGACCAACGTGACTAATTGAGGTCGGATGGTCAGCCCAACGCTCTCCCGCCTTTACCCCGTGTAAGAACCCGGTACTCATTTAATAAACATAAGAGTTATCAAAATAAAAACATCCGATGAACAGAATTATGAAAGTAATATTTTTATATTAAAGCCATTCTTAAGTTAGAATATTTTCACAGAAATAGTTCCGTATTTCACAGAAATAGTTATAAATATTTACTTAGATACATTTACAGAATGAAGTTAGTACAACAAAAATAGAGCATTTTCTAAAGAAGTAATTGCGATAATCAAGAATAGAAGTATGTATCTCACGACTACAAAACAAAAAGAAATAACAATGAAAGTGATAAGATAGTGACTTCAAAGCAAATCTTTCAAACTATGAACTTTAACTTTCGTAGACCTAATTATGTTCGACTTTTGTATGGTTCAGTATTAAATTTAGAATCAATTAGAATGTTGTAAAGTTCAAAAAAGTACCCCCACCTCACCCATCCCCCAAAACAATTAGCAAACTCCTTGAAACAGCAATATTTTATTTCACGATTCAAGAGTTAAGAAAAATAAGAAAAATAATAACAAATCATGAAAAAAAAAGGATTTTTCATCAAGTTTTCCATCGTCTATTAGATTACTAACATTCAAACTGCTATACCCAGCAAAAAGGTCCCATGAAAGAAAACAATTGTTTGAAATTTTCGATAACCGAAACATACACTTCAATAAAAAAGTTACAGAAAACAGAAGAAAAATAACAGCAAAGCGGATTTCAAAAGACTTGTCAACAAAGATAATGCTTTTTCTTAAAATCTAACTTAAAAATAGATACATTCTCAAAATTCAATTTTTTTCGTAAATCATTTTGAAAAGTTCTTATTTTTAAGTATGTGAATAAGAAAAGTTAATTACTGATGCCGTGGAATCAATAGTGAAAGAGTGGCGAAATGCCTATTACACCGAGGCTACATGATTAATCGGAGATGGACAATGACTCTAGGAAAAAAAAAAAATACTTACAGAAAGTTATACTAAGGTTTTTTTTTTATTGATTTAGTATTAAGTAAGAGCTGTAATTGTTAAGATATTACAGTATTAATAAAAGTAGATAAAAATTAATTATAATAAGAAAGGCTAAAATAAAATTTAAGAATTCTGCAGTAAGTTATTCGCCTGTTTATCAAAAATATGGTTTCTTGTAGGATAAGAAATCTGACCTGCCCAAAGAATATTAAATGGCCGCTGTATTTGACTGTGCAATGGTAGCCTAATCATTAAAATTATAGACTGGAATGATTGTCTACAATTTTAAATTCGTCCGTTCATAGAATTACAGCATAATTCAACTTGTAACATACATCTCACATTTCATTTTATCATAATACATTACGTAATTTGGCCTGAGCTTTGATGACTCACTTCTAAGGTGAAAAAGTTTCCTACACAGAATTTTTCACATCGTTGTTTGTTGCCGAATGCAGAAGTTTTAGCTTTTATTCAGTTTTTTTGCACACTGTCCGATTGTAAAATTTTCGAGACGTTTTTGTGTTAAAAAACATACTTTCTTCTTTCTTCTTTATTTCGATTTGGGTCAACTAAGGACCACGGACAATAGCCTCGTATGACGATCGTCACGGTGAAGCTAGTCAAATTCAAGAAGAGGGACGAGATTCACATCAAGTCCAGAATAACACTGAGATAGTAAGCCCCAGGTGGAAACAGATGAAACACAGAAGAAGAAAGAAACAGCCATGCCGATGCCGGGATTCGAAACGCAAAGGCCGCACGGCAGACCGTCATCTAGACCGCTCGGCCATTTCAGAACGGCAAAAATATATTTTAGATATTAAAATCATCTTTATTATTAAAATTAGAAGCTGAGATTCATATTACTATATTGAAAAATTAAAATGCATTTTTAAATAAATTTCAATATTCACTTTTTAATCACACACTGACTTCGTAGAATTATAGATGTACTACAATGTATAATAATTCTTTATTAATTACTACAGTAACACAATGTCTCCAATCTATCTGTTTAAGGCTTCATTAAAATTTCTATAACCACGAAATAATCTCCTAATAAAAAAAAAAATATAAGAAATGGCGAAAGAGAGTTTTGTTATGGAAATAATGACATTCTCTTCCCCAGAACGAAGAAGAAAATTGCTTCTAGATGAAATTAACTTAAATGATGATTTAATTAAAGATTTTGCATATTTCCTAGTGATTTTCATTTAGGGGTGGTTTTTAATAAACGAAAGTCAACAGCAACGACAATTTCAAATTTTGGCAGAGGCTTTTGTTGCGTGGATGTTGTGAGGTATATTGTAACCGAAAGCAAATAAGGTTTAATGATCTCACGACGAATCCTTAATCTCAAGATTAAGTTGCACACACACAAAATAATAACAAGTA
>JAFIDM010012231.1:5703970-5730702 GCA_023159025.1 Thereuonema tuberculata | reverse complement strand
ACCATTCTGACAAAGACGAATACTAAGAATTTTTTTTTTTCATTAAGTGCATTTTCAGTTAATCTCCTTGAAAGTTAGATCATCCTTAAGTTTCATCCTTAACTTAAAAAGATTTTGCATCACCAGTTTTCTTTAGAAACTCTAAAGATATCCATTACAGAAAACATCTAAGTAGTGAATAAATCAGAAAAGCTAAAAGAAATAGATTGCGTAACTAACATATACATAAAATAATTACAGTATAAATATTTGTTTCTAATGAAACGCGATCTTTGACACTTTGATCATTTTTGATCCTCACCTTTTCTCAAGTATAATGCAGAGCCTTACACTAATTTACAATTTTTAATTCAGAACTTTGTAAAATATAAATACTAACCAAAAGATCTTGAACATGTTTCTAATTTCTGCTATACATTCTAATAATAAAAAATAAAATAATTTGCGGTCAAGACTTTGTTATCGAGTTTGTTAACTTGCATTTTTTAAAAATAAATTGCATTTGTTTCGAATGCAAGTTTAGTCGTATTTCAGTAATCAGCAATTTAAAACATTGCTATATAACCAATAAGAAACCGCATCGGGGAAAAAAATAATAGTGTCTGAAATTTTTCCCAATACCTGGTTTAATCTTTTCATAAAATGTCTTAATGTAGTCAGTGTTTTGCTTCCTTAGAATTTTCAAGCAGGTAATTCATTTTGTATTGCATATTTAACATATTTAACAAAGCAGTTTGCATGATGATTCTGATCAAATCTAATCTGACAGAGAGTCACGAATAAATTAACAGAAAGAAAAAAAAGAGAGGGGGGATTTGAACGGTGCTAAATATTTGATTTTAGTTACAAGTCTGCCTAAACCTATTTTTTCTTCTCTAAACTCTAATACACGCAAAACTTCAAAGTATCTTCTTTCTATTCGATGAAAGTGTGACACCGCAATGTCTTTGAATGATCCTTCCCTGGAGAACTGAAATTCTTGATTTGTGTAATAGATTTTCTAAACTTCAAAAGAAAAATAAAAATAAAGGAGCAACGATGTCCAACCCATTGACGATTTCGTTCCGTCATTTTTGAATGGGAAAAGCAAAGCAATGGATGACTGGTTCGGTCACTACGTTCTGGGCGACTTCCTAACAAAGAAGACGCCTTGATGTTCACTCGTCTCCCAAATTCAATTTTCTCTGTCGCTATTCCAAAGTGTCAACACCATCCTAGTCCATCTCTTTCTACACCATCGATTTCAATGCTTTTGAATTTTTCAGCAATCTCTGGAATTATTGCAAACTCAGAATTTTCAAGATTCTACAAAGTTTACAAATAACTAAACAAAGTTTACAAATAACTAAACTTCTAAATGCATGTGTGCATCTAACCTTGTTAACCTAGGTAGCAACTTTCTTGTTAGGTAGTTATCAAATCAGACTTTAATTCTAATAATGACAGCATAATAGCGTTATGTCAATGAGCAATAATCTTGGGACTTCTGAATTTCACGGACCTGTAATAATAATACTTTTTTTTAAGAAAATTACTAATGCATAATTATAATAGTGTATATGACTGTTAAACACTGAATAAATTGAAGTCTTAAGTAAAATTAAATTTCATTATAATTAGGCCTATTTTCCTCATTTCAAGACGTACCATTGGAAGCTTTTCCAAAGACTGCTTTGTGGGGACAACGGATGTAAATATCTTTTTTTACTTTGGTATTAACTGAGAAATGTCAGATTTTCCCAATTCCTTTTATTTCATGTGGTTTCCTGACTCTTATTAGAAATTGAAAAAAATCACTTCAGGACATAATGAAGATAAAATATATTTAAACAATAAAAAAATAAAAACCTGGACAGTTTCGGCCATCAACAGAATATCAAAAAGCAAATAACCGTAAAAAAGCCCGTAATTTTTTTAAACGTTGATTCAAACTAGTGTAATTACCAAATGTCTGCAAAAGTTTGTTTTAAAAGCAAATCTTAAAATCTTCATTTTAAAAATAAATATTCTTATAAAAGATTTTTAATCAATTAAGGGTGGAAATAAATATTTATTAGCCAAACTTACTTCGTTACTTCAAATTAGACAGATCAATTAGACAGAGAATTCAGAATTTAAAAATCTGAAATATAATAATAATAATAATCTTATGTCTAGACGATGGTTAAAATTTTTTTTTCTTTAGGCGATTATGGAAATTGGAAAAGATAAATTAGATAAAATGTTATTTAGCTGGCCGAAACTGTCCACGTTTTTATTTTTTTTTTTATTGTATAAATATATTTTATCTTCATTATGTGTGTCCTGAAGTGTTTTTTTTTTTTTTTTCAATTGCTAATTAAAATATAGTCACACGTTAAAATTCCTTTTACTTTTTCTGTTTTTCTTTGTTACTCAGAAAAATAAGTCAAAATATCTCAAAACTTGCCAAAGAATATTAATGGAAATGAGATTAGTCAAAAAAGAAAGAAAAGCAAACACGTGTAAAACGCAAGTGAATTGTGTTCTTAAGATTACTGGCCTTCTATTTCTGTTCTTTCTCTTAACATAGAAAGATTAAAACTCATCAGTCTCTACATTCTGTTAGTTTCGTTTTAATCTAAGTGATTTACAGTGCATTTTGAATCAAAATCTATCAGATATCCATCACTATTCCTTAATTCTAATTTAATGTGGTTTGCAAATACAACAGAAGTGAAAAAAAAACTTTAAAATTAATGCTAAATGTAACGGTAATGTTAGTTTTTTTCTTTTCATAATACGAACTTTTTTTTTTTTGTTTAACATAAAGTAATATAATTGCAAAACTATTTTTTTCTTTCCTCAGAAGAAGACGAAAAAAAGATTCTTGGAAACATTTTGTATTCTTCCGATTCCAGAAATTCTCAATCTGTACAAATAGCTTCTTTTAATATGTGAAAAATTACTTCAATTAATTTCATGTTTACATGTTTCTTTTTCCAAGCTAAAAGCATTTTGTAAGCAGAATTAACGACAATTCTAAATAGAAATTTTTAACTTGTTTAAGTTAAGCAACTCAGGAAAGCAACAAGAAAAATTGCTTGCTCGTAACTTCATTCTTGAAATTTTTAAATATTCTAGCAAATCGATGGCATTTTTATTTTAGGCTAATCTTTAGATGATAAAAAGCAACTGCGTGAGTAGCTTCCTAATTGACAAGATCCAACATATCAATTCTTCTGAGGTTCTCCATACATCAGCAAGGAGTAACCCCCCGAGTGAGATATATCGCCAGCTACAAGACCTGCTCAAAAGAGACAAATGAAGCTATAAGGAAAAGGTTCTTACTCCCACTGACAAACACCACAGGACACTGGGTCAGTTTCAAACTGGGTGATGAATGCTCTGACCGTCTCTCTTCTGACAGTCGAATGGATCCTTGTGCGCAAACCTCCTTCTCCAAAGGTAGTTGTGTACGTTCGTGGAGTCATGAATTATTTGCGGGATATCTCTGCCACCTACCATGGACTTCACAAAGATTAATTTGCTCCACTTCCAAAGTCTCTGGGTTCCATTAACAATTCACACAGAAGCTACTAAAGCAACCATCATTTTTCACAGTTGGTTTCTGACGTAGTCCTAAATTATTCACAGTGAGTTAATTTCGAAGGAGGGATAGGAGGGGAAGGAATGGGGAAAAAAAACCCCGCCGAACTTATTAGTTCTCTATACCGACGAATGGTGTTATGACTAATGAACCCGTCATCCAAAGAAAAATAAATGAGAGTCGTAGAAAAGACCCCGCTTTGGTAAAACTATTTCTGCCGACTGCGAAATGAAGTTGAAGATATTCAACGCTAAATTATCTTTGCTTTTCAGTCAATGGAAAAGGAATCTACCCAAGCAAATTATTGTCGGTGCAAGAAATTCACATCAATGTGTTGGAAGGGGATTTCCAAGAAAGATGAAAGTAATTGCAGTCTTCTAAATTGGTTTGGCGCAATTTTCTTTATGTGAATACCTGGTGGAATTGTCTGCACATATCGGTTTGGTAACCAATTGGATCTTAATATTAATGAAGGATTTCCATTAGCTTTTGGTTTCTTAATATTCAATTATTTTTTTTTCATTTAAATTTTTTTATAGAAAAGGAATTACTGTAAATTCGCTATGATATTAGTAACATTGAAGTGTTATTAACTTTCTCTGTAAGTTTCAGAAATAAACGCTTGTCACTTACACGATTCGATGATTAAGATTGAATAACAACAACTTTTGACAACAATATGTAAGTTAACAAAACAATTAATCTTCTTACAATTAATTAAAAAAATCTTCACTGTATTGAATGCCATTACAATAAAAATTCGGAACAAATACAGAATATATTACTTACGTTATTAATGACTAACTTTCCATTAAGGAACTGCTTCAGGTGAAGATTTGACGGAAATTTTACCCATTGTTTCTTTAAGATA
This sequence comes from Thereuonema tuberculata, assembly GCA_023159025.1. NCBI lineage: Eukaryota > Metazoa > Arthropoda > Chilopoda > Scutigeromorpha > Scutigeridae > Thereuonema > Thereuonema tuberculata. The sequence continues at coordinate 5,726,263 of JAFIDM010012231.1, read as the reverse complement.
TACTTCTAATCTAACGGAATCCCTGGGGAAATATATGGCATTTCTGCTCAACAACTATATTTATCTGAGAAAAACACTCACATCATTACATTCCAAACACCAGCTTATAGTGTTGACACCAGATACGAAAGGTCCGTGGATTCATATTTGTTTTGTTGTAAGTTCTGAGCCTTTCATTAGGAATGATGCAAAAAATAATATTAATTTGTAAGATAAGCAACTTTTTTTTCCAGTCATCAAAGGTCGAATGTGATGTTCCAGTTCCCATAGAGGCACGCTTCCTTATTTTAGCCCACAACAAGAATATTACGTCGTATTTGTTCTGCCTACTAAGATTGAATTCTGATGTGATTTGCCAGATTGAGGCTGTCAGTGAGCTTATACGATTCTCGCTATCATTCTCTTAACATTCTGATCCACAAGCGGGTTATAAGATCATCAATCACGTAAGTTTTTTGCTTATCGCACTACATGTGGTAAATCTTTGGTATGTAATGCGTAAAAAGCCAGGACAACAGCAATTGGAATGATGCTGCTTCCAGTATGCCTAACACCAACTACTATGCTACGTTCAAAGTCACTTGCTTTTCTCAACATGGCGATTTTTCTAAGCCTAACTGATGCTAGAAGGACTGTTGTGCCTTATTTATACTGTCAGCCGTCGAATTACTTCTTGGCGTAGTATGAACCATTTAAGCTTACAGAATGAGGTGTAGTACGTAATAAAGGGATATCTCAGCGTTAGTTTAAGCGTTATCATTGCAATGATGAACATATTTCTTTTCGGCCATTATTTGTGAAAACATAAAATATCTAAAAAGTTAAAGAAGCTTTCTTTTATTGCAGCAATTTCTTTTTTAAATTGTTACAGTTGGAATGTGCATATTGATAAAAAATTGAGTCTATTTCCCACTTGTTTTGATGTGATTTATGTCCTTTGCTATTCTAACGACTTTTTTTAGCCTTTCATTTATTTATTTCCGTCTCTTTTTTCCTTTGATTGTGTTAAAGCAATTTAGAAAAAAAAAATGTTTTTCTTACTTTATAATAGATTTGTAATATAAAGGATTACATTATTATAAAGTAGATGCAAAATATTAAGAAAATGAATGTGAAGATTTTCATTTTTTGAAAACATAAGCAAAAAGATACTGACCAAAAAATTAAATTTTGTAACGTTATCTATGATTCTAACATCAAGTGATTAAGACACTTATAAAAACTTATAAAAGTTTAAAAAATTAAATAACAAAATCTAAAATTCCACAATATAATTAGATTCTTTTTATAGGTGCTAAATCACTAATTAACAAACAGGTATAAATAAACACATATAAAAATTAACAGAAAAATTGGCTTTAATTTAAATGATGACTTTCAAAGTTGTCTTAAAACCTTAAAAAGTAAATGTAGAATAAGTTAATAAATACTTCAATTCAAAATAAACCGAATTAATTTAGATATCTTGTTATAAATTTATGCGTAAACTTCATTCCAAAATCAGAGGGGCAAATAATAAATAGAACTGGTCTTTGCGTGTCACTCTTAAGAAGACAAATTATCTCAACACAACCATGTTTTTCCTTACGTTATTTCTTTCTTTTTTTTAGTAGCACAAATGAAACCATCTCTTCTACCAATTCGATGCTCTTTTTTTTGTGATGCCATTATTTTTCCAATAATATTGTGTCAGCAACGGCAAAAAAAAAAGAAAAAAATTATGAACAGTTAATTTATCGCGATGGGGTCCCTGTCTATGTTTGGAGAAAATTAGCTCCGTGCCTCTTTCCAGCATCACATCGTCTTTTTCAATTTTCCGCAGAAAAATCCAATCACAACGGAGGCTTCATTAAAGTTCCGGTTTTCAAGTAAGTTCATCACAACTTAAAGGAGTTTGTAATCTTTGCGGAAATAACCAAAGAAAAACGTTGCCTGTTTCTTTCACTTCTCTTTCTTGAGTTTTGTTGATGTTATCGAGATCTGATCTTTCAACTTGAAAGGATGTTACTTGAAGACACTGAAGACAGCAGCAGATGAGAAATAAAGATAACAAACGAAATTACTATTTAGTAGCGCTATTTATAATTAAAAAGAGTAATGTTTGAAACAACAGAACACGCGTTTCCCTGTTGAGAAGCAACAATTCATTTAATTCATTCAATAAACAAGAATCTCATGAATGAACTTCAAGTCGAATTTCAATCAAATGTTATTCCTTAAATTTTTTATTACTTTTCCTCAAAAAAATAAAGAAACGCCATCAAAAGAACAACAACGAAGAGCCTACATTTATTTTCAAATTACAATATTTGACGAATGCAAACATTCGAAAATTTTCCTTTTTTTTGGAAAAATAAACTAATAAATTCACATTACTTATTTTTAAGTGGTTTAAATCAGATTAATTTTAAACATAGGAACTATGTGGGACTAATGGATTAGCTAAGGATTAATAACCAACGTTTACAATGACAAATAAGTTCAAGTTTTAATGTTTTAGAACTGATTTTTTTTTAAGTTCTAATAGTTTCTTTAGAAATGTCTATCACCTTCTCGCGTTAATTTCTCTACAAGGACCCACAAGAAAAAAAATAATTATCCTTATCCTTAAATGTATATACCAAGCTCTAAGAAGATTTACGTCTGTACCTAAACTGTTTGTATATTGTACAAGTTAGTGTGACATAAACACATACAAAGACTGAAAGAACGTAGTTTTAATATGGTCAGAAAGGAAGAACATTCAAATAAAAGAAAAGATCAGTTCAAATCAATATAAGTCCACTTAAAATGTGTGTACATCATTGTTAGGTGGTTAACAATTAATTAATAAATGATTTTCTTCCATTAATTTCATGATATCTATTATTGCAAAGAATAACAGAACGAAAGAATACATCATTGTAAAGAACAGATGATTCGAAAGAATAGATCATTAGGCACCGAAGAATTAACGAAAATTTTACAGAAATTTAAATTTCTTAAGAGCACTGTTTGGTGGGGAACTACAACAATAATGAATGATTAATGAGTGATTTTCCTATATTCATTTTGATGGTGATCTTTTAAACCTAAAGCATTCACGAATGTTATCTAATAATGGTCTCAAGGAAATTCAAATGGAATGGGAATGAAAACCGAGTTAAGTGTGTTTCTGTATTGTGTCTTGGACGCCAATCTACTTATTGCTACACGTTGCTAAGTGCTGGCAAAGTATGGCTACAATTCAGTCTTGGCTAAAAGTATTTTTATTTTATATAATTTTTTTTGTTAGATTGTTCGGTGCATAGAATTTACCGAAAAACAACATTCATTTAATTCCTTTCGCTTCTACTCTTCTGAAGTAATAGTTGTAGAATCCAAATTTACAGACTTCACCAAAGGGTTTTAAATTGGCTGATAAGTTTGTTAAATATTGTTAGTATTGGCTGAGTTATGTTGCTCACACCTTCACGATGATGAAGAGAAATAGAAGAGAAGGACGTAATTATGACTGAAATTGATGCATCATGAGAATCGATGGCCCTTCAATGTCAAGATTTATTCAAAAGATTCGAGTAGGACACTGATTTGAGGGAATAAGGAAACAATATTAGCCATCAGAAACTTAAGAAGAGAAACGATCATCGTCTGAGGAGATATTTCATCGATCTTACTAACTTTACAAAGAGACACAAATAAGACCTCCGACATAAAGCGTCCAGTTTAAGATGTTGTATTCTGTGATAGTTCACCGACGTCTTATTGTTCCGTAGTCTATAGATCTCAACTGAATATCACTTGCTCGTTGTAACACCATTCTTGACAATGAAGAGGAATGATGGAACTTTTCTTAACATTTGCAACAACACTTCCACACGTGCTCAGATGTTTCCGAAAACGTTCCAACGAAATTATTATTTAATGTTATTTTAGAAATTCGTTCAGATTACAAAGAAATAATAGTGTTACATCAATACTTTTAAATTTCCACATCTTTACTATATTTATGGTTTGCGTAACTGAATAAAACTGAAAAAACAAGTGTTTTCTTTTCTTACAGTTTTTAAAATGTTTCCGCTTAAATATTTTACCTTGAGTTCGTTCTTGGTTATGAAGACGTCTTGGGAAACTTCGGTTGAGTCGAAAATAACCGCAGATGACAGTTGGTTCGGACATCCGTGAAAAACACATTCATATTAACGGAAATTACCACAGATTCAGGAGGTCATTTTCATTCAGTTGACATTCATATCTGAGTTTCAAGAGAATCTCCAAATAAGTAAGCAATTCAAGTAGAAATCCGTAAAATATTTATTGATATTTAAAGTCCAAACGGATGAGTCTTAAAATAATCTTGAATTTCCTTAGTTGTAAACTACGGAGAGAAATAATCTAACAATGATGGTTTTATAATCCTCTCGAATCCTTTTCCTTGTATACATAATTAATAAACCCACTCTTACCTCCTCCCTTCAAAAGAAATAAATACGAAATCCATAAAGATAAGACGAATTTTCGGAATTTATTCGCAAATTCCTTTTACAAGCCTATTTACTTAAAACTGTGGAATAACAAAGGAAATAAAAATAATGAATATTGGAAATATTAATCCTTTCAATTGATTCATTCTTTAGCGCACGGGATGGGGGGGGGGAGGTATGTTTAAATTTATTCGAATTCTCAACTTAAGTAAAGCTTTTTTTTTTTACTTTTTTATTCAGAAAATGCAAAATCTGAACAGTTTTTATTCAGCAACTATTAAAATTTGAGGAGACATTTCGTTTTGTCGTTTTCACGACAACAGGGAAAAAAATGTCAATATTTGAAAAGAAATTGTAAGAAATCACATTTTAATAAAAGTAATCTTTCAGTTCTTCGAACGTCTTGTTGCTACTATTTCAAAGTACATGTACGAGTTACAGCAAAGATTCTGAGTTAATAATAGCTTAATTTTGAATTATATTAACATTTTCAATGTTTTTAATTCTTGAAAACTATTACTACTATCGTTAACAGTCAACTACACAAAGCGTTTTTCCCAACCAAATACATTTTGAAATTTTTTTATTTCATAAATATCTTCGTTAACTTTATTTTGTTTCCTTTTTTCTATGTTCACTTCTTCTGATGATTAAATTATGACTTTTCCCCTTTTTAAATCTTTGGTTAACAGTTGTCTAAAATTTGAAACCGACTTCTGTAAAAACCATTTTCAATGTAAGGTTCTTCGTATCAATGCCAGAGTTAAATATGCATAAACCAACGACCTTTTCACTGAAGGAGAGGGGAGGAAGAAAGTTCAGAGAAGCAAATTAGGAGGCCTGTCTCGCCGTTGACATCCAAAGTTCGTGCGGGGGCTATCCGGTCAGTGCACCGGACGAGTGTTCATTAGGCGCCTGCATCTATCGGTTGCTCATGCGAAGGTTAATACGGATCGCAGTGCGGTCAACTATAGACCTGTCGCTGTTCACTGTTGCTTCGACCTTTGGCCGTTCAGTAGATCTCACGGGATTTTTCAACTGTTCGATGCGGATTTCAGATCGACCACCGCAGGTGAAACAGAATGACTGTATGGGAGTGGTTTATTGTTATTGGTTTATCGTTATATGGTTTGACGCACTCCGTCTAGTAGCGGAGAATGACTCAGGTCATGGCTACATAAACAACTCCGTAAACTATAGTATTAGCCTTAGATCATAGAATGCAGAAGCCGGCCTTAAAATTGAGACATTCCGTCGTGAAACAGAATTAATTTATCAGCTATTATTTCCACTCAGAAGGGACACTAACAAACTGGCTTCTGGTAAACATTCGATTTAATGAGACGAAGACGAGTTTAACTGCGCCCCAATGAGCAATATTTGGAAAACAAATACTAAATCACACAAACACTGCAGTTTCATTGGTAAAATGAATGTCCGTTCTTCAATGACTAACCCTTAATAAACTCAGGGTCAACAGAAGATAACAGAAGATTCGGCTGTAAAATAAGAGATACGAAAACACGAAGAATCGCTCCAATTAGCTTTAACATTAAAGATTACTTGGTAGTAACTGAACAGCAAGAGGATTTCATTTTATGAGTTAATAAATTGTTCAAGAAAACAGAAAAAAAGTTCAAATCGAAAGATTTTATAATTATTTATAGCTGCGATTGAACAGTATTTCAAATATTATATAAACTATAATTTTGAAATGCTAACTCATAACGTTTGATCATAGAAAGAGTCAAAAGTAAAATAAAACACTGTAAAATCAAGTTAAACTTATAATCAAGATTTGTCATTAAATTTTATAGATCGTACTGTTATTAGGTTGTTGTGTGATTTAGTATTATTATCTAGATCTGAATAGATTTTAAATATATAGATTTCGTTTAAGGATACTTTACATAAGCATAAAAAACACTGAAACATATATATAACCTATAGAGAAACTTAAACATTATATTTAAAAGTTAAATGTTATTGTCTAGTCCTGATCAGATTCTGTTACTTGTAGTCCCTGGTTACGGACTTCTTCGCAATAAAGACCAAATATAATGCCCTTAAATAATTAAATAAACAATATTCATTTTTAATATCTAGAAAATACTCCTGAAACACCCATTTAATATTTCTTAATACCAAATTTCATGACCTTTAAGCAAAGCATAATAAAGCAAGATCTTTACAGTAAACTTAAGTTGATTTATTGTGCAATGGACAAACATTTCTGGTTTGATACAAAGTCAGATTCTGCAAGCCAAACCTTTTCATCTCACTAAAATGCATGAGGTGAGTTTCACGAGAACTAAATCTCCTCTAAGGACCGATAGGTTTGTATTTATTATCCCAATGTAAGAGATCATAAAACCAACTTTGCTGACGCCCACACATCCGGTCCAACCTCAAGAAACGAGGCATTCTTATCGAATCAGCCAAAAATACCCGGACATAGGACCAGAAAGACTCGAGATGTTATCTAGTTTTCCTAAGGACCAATCCACTCCTTCCTAACAGAAATAGCGGATCCTTCATCTTTCACGCGAATCAGAAAGTTGATCAAAGATACGAAGAGTTCTCCAGCTTCATGAAGCGTTAACCCAATTAATTAAAGCAGAAACAACAAAGAACCCTATTGTGTTGACAACAAATCAATTGAGTCAAGACCTGACAAGCGAACAAATAGGAAAATGGCTGCGGTGTTATAATATCTTGCTTTCTGGGACTTTAGAATTTCACTTTAGTAATTATAGTAATTTTTGAGTTAAAGGGAACTTTTAAATCATTTGAAGTTGATCGCAAAATACTACAGTTTTCTGATAATTTTTCTGTGTGATGGCGGTACAGAGATAATCAATTTTAAATTAACTTCAAGCTTTAATCAACATACAATTAAATATTGAAGTTCTGTTGTGTGTGGTGTGAGTGTGTTTTCCTTTCTTTTTTTTAGTTTAATTTCGGTCATTTTTATAATAAATTAATAATAAATATAAAGTGAATAAAATTTGATGTAAATAAAATTTTACGTAAATTTAGTTTTAAATATTTTACAATTGCTTTTTATTATTATTATTATTATTATTATTATTATTATATCGAAAAAGTTTCAAACCATGGGATTCCCCAGCTAAGACAATATGGCGGGTCAAGGACCAAAGCACATATTGCCAAGTGTATTAAAAAAAAAAAAAAAAAATTAAAGAATAGTTAGGGATATGTGCTTGTGTCCATAAATTTCCGAACTATGCGTGTTGTGTTGAGTACTACAGCCTTCTGGAGTTGCGCATAAGTGTTTTTATGATTATTATTATTATTATATTCATCATCTGTTCTGTAGTAATTTAGAGAAAGAAAAAAAATGGAAAAGTGAATTTTTTTTGTTCAATGATTTGTTAGAATAATTTTGTTATTATAAATCCTATATGAGGAACGAATTGATTACTCTTTTTCATTAATTGTTAGCTTTGACAAGGACTGCTTGTTTGCTTTTTTTCAAACAAAATTTTACTCCATCTTCTCAATTCCGCTGAGTCCCTCTTCCGAATCACTACTATTGAAATCGGATTTCATTTTTGGAATAAAATTCATGTTCCTGCCGGATGCAGGACAAAGTTACCAAACTTTTGTAATCTAATCTGCGTGAGTCTGCCATCGTCCGACCGTGAATCGGAGAACGAAACCCGCTGCTTTGGGTCTGTATCCTGAAACTATCGATGAACTCATTCTTGTGAAGTCATTTGTCAGTTCGATATGGCACCTACTGAGTGAGAAAGATTATTTCTTCGAAGTTTGCAATATACATTCAACATTGTTTTGAAAATTTTTGGCGAGACGATTGAGCAACGCAGCCATGTTGAATCACTAATTGAATTCATACTTCACATTAAACCTCATTAGAAATAAGACGACTGTATAAATGATAGTAATGTACGATGATGTCATAATGCCATTTTAATATCCAACTCATAACATAAAGTCTTCGCAAATGTTATAGAATTTATTGTGTTTAGTTACAGACTCTTTTCTTACACGAGATGACAAACCGAATTACAACTCTGTAACTTCTACAATGCTGTCTTCGTTTTCATACGTTGAGTGTAATAATGTAGTACTATTTGCGGAATTCATTCGCTGTTCGTCATTTGAAAATAAACTTGGAAAGTTATTTCAATATACTAACATTAGTATTTGTCATTTAAGAAATCAAAATACAAATTTTAATTATTAATAAAATTTAATTAAAATGTATAATGTTTTCATGAATAATTATGCTACTTTCATAATACATTGACTTCTTCTCGTTAAAACAAAAAAGTGATAATAAAAAACTTATTTTAAAAAACGCATTTATTTGAACAAAAAACAAAAAAACAAAAAAGAAAAGCCGATGAGATCTTGAACCGTGAAGTTTTTGCTGTAGTTTTTATGTTTTTAATTGGTTGACAATAATATCAACCGTGATTGGACAATATAGGAAACAGCTGTTGACTCTGACTGTGCGCCTTTAACTGGCATTGGTTCAAATTAACCTCTTAGCGTTGCCGGTGCAGATGTCCCTGTTCCACGACAGGGAAAGATACCAGGTCCCACTTTCATCCATTCATTCATGATGTTCCATCGATCGCTCTTTAATGACCCCGCTTTAAGACGGATTTTTCCACTAAAAAGCATTTTGAAACGACTTGAGGAGATAAAGGCAGTCCTCTCAATGGTTTTGGAAGGCAAATCGAACGGCCTTTGCCTTCGAAAAATAGCAAACACGCGAATTGGGTGACTGAATCTTCAATACTATTGCAAAGGCGATATTTGGTAGATATGAAATATTAATCACTTCATCACCGATCTCTCACGCTTCACATTTTGATTTCAACGATAAGAAAAGAGCGAACATGTAACCCTTGGCTCGTAAATTACTCCTCTCCAACGAGAACCTCTTTTAACCTTCTCGTCTCTTTATTTTTTTGCGCATTAGTAAATTAAGATTCTTTTTAGTCGAAAGAAGTTAATGGTATCCAACTGGTAAAGATCCTTTGGAAAAGCCTGTTTTTGTTACATGGAATCAGAGAACTACTAAAATTAATTAGATCTTCTATTAACAAAGGAAATAAAAATTCGAGTTTTAAGATGTTGCCAAGTTGGCAGTGGCGTCAGCTGCAAGAAATGTATCTAATTTCATTTTTAAAATTAATATCCATGAGAAAAAGAAACGATAGTCACTGTTTTTACCTGCATTCATCAAGTCTTCATTTAATTCAGTAAAGAGAGGTATTGTTTTACAATTTTGGATAAGTATCATGCTCCGTATTTTCAGTGTGATACTTCTTTTATCAAATTAACAACTTACTAAAAGAACACTTTCAACACTACATTAATACTCCAACATCTCAATTTAATTAAATACCAGACTTTTTAATAATAGTGATTAGGTGGAGTTTTAATTAAAATTCGATCCATAATTTTAAACCATAGCAATTTTCATTTTAGATTAAGAGTCTAAGAATAAAGAGTCAGAACAATATGTTTAAATTCTGGGAAGTAAAGACACCTGTTCTCCTGTATAAGTTCTGATCGTTCAATGCACTTTAAAATGGACGTCTTAATTCTAAAATGAAGGACTTGGTTAATCAGTAAATCTTAATAAATTAATCTACAGGGTATAATAGTTGGATCCGCTGAATTTTACAAAAAGTACCAGCAATCTAATGACTTATCACTGCACCCTGTAATCACGCGATATTCGAACTGAAGACAGTCAGTATTGATGAGGTCCTACAGTCGTGTGGCGACGACTACAGATCTTTAATTAGATCTGGTAAAGTCAGATCTTCTCACACAGCTCCCTCGAAATGGAAGGAATTTCGACCTCTTTGCGTTCCTGCAGATTCAGAAGGCTCGGTTGTGTAGACCTATTCGCGCACACATCCCCACAGGAAAAAGTCCATAGTGTGAGATCTGGTGATCGAGGTGTTATTTCGATAGCATCACGTCTGCCAATCCAGCGTCCAGGAAACGCCTTGATTGAGAAATGCACGAACATCATTGTAATAATGACGCTGTGCCCTATCCTGTTACATGAACTTTGTTACTCACTTTGGAACATGCGGTAGTACTGTGTCTTCAGTAACTCCATATAGCGTTCATCATTCACTGTGTCATCGCAGAAGAACGATCCTACGATGCCCATGCTATAATTCCTGTTACAACACCGTCGCATGAGATTGAAATAGTAGTAGCAGGTGTTGTGCCGATTTATGGAGCCATCAAGCTGGAATTTCGCCCTATATGTCCACACAATTCGCTCAATTGTGATCTCAATTCGATGCCTGATCCTGTTCCGATTCATTTAGCTGAATGGTGTAGAACTCTTTGTGGACGATGTGGCTTTAAGTTCAGGGAATGGATAATTGATTTATTCACTGATGCCTGTGCAATGCCTGTTTCATTAGACAACTTTCGTATCGACTTTTTCGGACTTTTCAACAGCGCTTCGGGGATGATGTGAGATTCTCTTCGGTAGTGATACTGGTGTACGACCTTTTCGCAGCATGTTTTCGCAGAACCAGTGGCTTCAAATTCTTCTTGATTGCAATCATTTTTTCAAGTTTCGGAGAAAAATTATATTCCTCATGAATTAAAATCTTGAGATATTGCCCTTCAACTCGTAAATAAACTTAATGACTGATACACGTTGATTTAGCGTCTACCGGAACACACCGTTTCCCTGCCTGCCATTGTGAATTACCGCACGGTCATTAACGCGCGTTCAATGTCACGAGGTGCTCGTAGTTACATCAGGTGCGTGCTTACTGTTGTACCTAGGTGAAGCATCAGGTGCCCACCTTGTGTCCGGATATTGTTATTCCGAAAACGCTCTCCAAAATGGTTACCAGTAGGTAATCTGGTCAAACTGATACAATCTATAAAAGTTTAATATTGGAAACTTTCCGAAATCATTCTGAGTAAGACAAAGATTTTGATTATTTTGTTTGTCTTCATCATCAATCATATGAAACTCGCTTTTCTTTTTCTTGAGAATCCATTCACATGAAAAATAATCCCTGCCCTCGGGAAAGATTCCCGGGGTTGCCACAGTTTTAGCAGCTGTAAAGGTAAGTTACTTGATCATGGTAGCTTCAATAGTAATTGGAATGTCGGAAAAGTTGCCGCTTGTGTTTTGTTTAATGTATCTCTATATAGCCTACTTGGCCAATCTGCTCTCCAGATCTCTCGCCTTGTGAAGATCGTTTAAAAGTTGAAACACATCCTGCGACCGTTAGAAGGTTTTAAGGATTGTCATACGCCAGGAAATTAAATTAATTGCTGAACTTGAATTTGTTTTCATGTATTTGTTGCGCGGGAAACTTTGCATCTCTGCTATAGAGACCATTTTCATTATAACTTCCGTAATGTTAAGTAACGTTAAGTAAATGTTAAGTAAAAATTATAGTATCATTTTTTAATAATAATAATAATAATAATATAACAAGATAACTTTAGAATTTAGTTGTTAATTTTAATGATTAACAACTAATCATTAAAAGACAGTTGTTAAGTCTCGTATTAATAAGACTCATACTGGCATTGACAGTAAAACCGGCTACTTTCATCTTTTCTGTTTAATTTGTGACATTTCGAACGAATTATGACCACATTTTCTCAGTACAGCAGTAGAACTTTAATTTTTTTTCAAAAGAAATGAATTAAACAATATACTGTATTTACATTGTTTAAACTTCCTACTTTATTTTAAGAATTACAAAAATTTTAGAAAAGGATTTCCTAAAACAATGATACTCTCTTTTTTTTTATATCTCAGAATGTAAAATTTCACGTCATTCTTTGTGAATTTTCTCTTGACTCAACTTCGAGACTCACAAGAGAAACCAAGGGCGTGGGAGGAACGAACGACTGCGAAATTCCAATTGCTCAGTTCCTCCAATTGGATCAAGTGACTCATTGGAATTGAAAATACGACTCAAAAAGGAGAAGGAAAAAAAAAAAAGGTAGTTGTCACTCACTCTATCGGCAGTCATCGACACCCACGCATTGTTGATGTGGTTGCATATTCAGTGTCAAAGAAAGAGAGAAGCTGGTCGATAAAATTCTGATGGCATTTTGAGTATTAGAAAATTAAGAACCAACATAGTTACAAAGGCAATAATAAATATAAAACAAAGTCTAATTTTGCATTTAAAGTGTTTTGTCGTAATGAACAAAATTATTGATTCAAGTAATTTGATTTATTTAAACAAAGAATTAACGTGTCTCAAATTAATAGAAAAGAGTGGGAAAAAGACACAAAAATAAAAAAATATCTAAGCATTCATCGGTGAGCGTTTGGGACGGCCCGTTTCGTCCTTTGTAGGGACTCATCAGCCAAACCCACTCACCTGATGAAATGCTCAGATAGTGCAAAAGTAATAAGGGTATCCACATCCGCTTCTGGATGTGGCTTCTCTCCAAAAAGAAAACACATTTAAAAAAAAATAACAAAATAAGTATCCTTTCAATTCCTGTCCTGAGAATCTATCAGGCGCAAAGGAATTTGAATACAAAGATCAACCAAGGAGGGAAGCCACAGCCGGAAGCGGGTGTGGATTCTTTTATTACTTTTGCACTATCTGAGCATTTCATCTGGTGAATGGATTGGGCTGATGAGTCCCTAAAATGGACGATTCGGGCCGTCCCAAACTCTCACCGATGAATGCTCAGATATTTTTTATTTCTGTGTCTTTTTCCCACTCTTTTCTATTAATTTGATTGAGTCTTTTCAAAATTTCTATTTGCAAAATATATTGTTGATATTTAGAAATATTTCCTATCAAGAATCAACAGTATTTTTATGTAGATATTTTGAAACTAAAATCATAATTTTTTTTATCTAAATCCTTTTGATGAAACTTTGCTTTCCCTTATAACTTCTGATAAATAAACCATAGAACGCTAATTTTATTTTGATTTCATAATAAACTGTTGTACATTCACATACTGAGAAACAATTGTTATTATTTGGAACTATTAATAATTCTAAAACTGGTTTTCTTTTTTATTCTTTTCTTCCATTTTGTTTATTTATTAGGCTGAGATCAATTTAAAAGCTACTTTTCTTTAGCTTTTTGAAAATTTCATTAATTTTATACACGTGCAGAATGAATTTAAACATATTTAAATATATTTAAAAATGATTTTAAAACATTTAAAAACCTGTGATAAATATAAATTTTATTTCGAAGTAGGTTTTCACTATTATCATAAACATAGATCGACCAAAGAACTTTCTATTAAGTTAAATAATTGTAGGTTGAAGTCTCATCACTTTACATGTTAATCCCTCATCACTTTACATGTAATGTAAGTACTTGGTATTTCACGTCTGCGGGATAACAAAAACGGGATAACTATTGAGAAAGCAACATTTCTGGTAATGTATGTTAGGCGGATTTTGATTTTCAGGGACGAAATGATCTTAAATTGTTCCGATTCCTGTAGTTTGGAAAGATATCGTTTTATATGTTTCCAACAAATAGAAATCGATGGAAGAAGTAGAAATTATATTCATAAATAAAAACCATGCAGTTTCCCTATCAGTTATTTTTCTGAAAGAGAATTGTGTAATATAACGTTTCTTCTTTTCACTTCGAAAAAATGAAGAAACTCAAGACGTAAACTTAATGATTTTGAGAAGAAAAGAAAAATTAAAATTAAAACTCAATGGGTCTGTGAATTCACACATTATGTCACTGAAAATTGAGATCAAAGTGTAAAGTAATTACGAACTTTATATTTATATATGTTTTTAGAGTTCACAAATACCCGGGATGTTAATTTTAATTTAAAAAGTTTTCCTAAAATTTGTAGGAAAAGCGATGAAATCAAATGACTACAAAATTAATTGTACGATGATAGCAACCTATTTCCTATTCATGGGATTTGTTTTCTATAATATCTACTAAATGGGTGAACAGATGTTCTTGAAACTTGGGTTTGCCGATTTTCATCAGATCTTTTAAGAACCTTAAACTGTGATTTCAAACATTTCCTTTAAATACTGAACTTAGAAGAGATACCCACTGTTAGTGTTAGGAAGGGCATCCAACTGTAAAACCCCATGCCAAATCCGCATATTGAGCAAGCGCGTCTTGCTCATCAGCGCCCCCACGCGAGTGGGAATAACAGGGACCTCATCTGAAAATAGGAACTGCAGAGGAAGAAGAAGAAGAGATACCCACTGAATGGCTGTATCTCTAATTTAGTTTTAAAACGTTTTTAAAAAAACAACTTAAGTTAGATTAATTAAGTGAATTCAATTGGTTTACCAAAGCGCTCTCAAAGTATTAGTTATTTCGATTAGTGTCATTTCACATCTCATCTGTGGAATAATTCTTTAATATTAGACTACTTGTAAAATCATCACAAAGGTTTCCATAAGACAATTTCATTTTAAATGGATTTTATTTTAGTTAATTGTATATATCAATGCAGTTGTATTTTTAGCTATAATTTTGATATTTTCAGAAAAGGGGACCTCCAGTTCGTCCAGGAACAGTTTGTCTTTACAAATTCGAAATGTTTTACCAAGTTCAAGAGGCGTCTATTCTATTCACTTTTAAATTTTAAAGATAACATTTTAGAAAAAAGTTTTAGGTTTTTAAAAGATCTGCAGTTTTTGTTTAGCAAATAAAATAGGGTGGCATATAGTTCTATCGCCATGACCTACTAAAAAGAAAAAAAGTATCAAGATATCCACAAATATAAAAGATTTACGGTATCAGATATAAGAGTTTGTTAATTGAAAAGTTGACTAGTCTAGGGATGTGAATCAATGTACCAACAATTTTAAAGAGCCTATCTTTCCTCCGAAAAAATGCAAAAACAAAAGGAAAAGTGAAAATTAATCAATTTTACATAACGTTATTTGATCTATAAAAGTAATTTATTAATTTGAATAGTTTCAAAATTTCCAATAACGCAATTAATGCGATCTAATGGGAATTTTTAAAGTTATTCGTTCTTTGCTAAATACACTATCTTTTTTCTCAGTAGTTAATTCTAACTTATAAATTATATGGTAATTGAAAAGGTTTAAACCTAACTGTGGAGCTAGAACCCTTTTTATTGAAGTCATGAAAATTCTTCTCGGTTCTCAAAGTACAAAAGGTCTTTTTGTTTTGACCACAGGAAAAAGCAGAAAGCCACGACCTACCAAATGGACAGTTCCTAGTACACTGTAAATTTTAATGGCCGCAAAGTGCACTCCCTCACTCTCGGGAGGGTATGAAATCCTCTGCAAACACAAATCGGATTTGAGTCGATGCAGGGTATTTGGAGATTCCACGAAACTGCTGCATAACTCATGGCATTTGGAATTCGGCAGGTTATAAGCTTATGCTATGAAAGTGTGAGTCTCAAATACAGTATATTCTCGTTTCTTTAACGTAAAAGCTCAGTGGAGATAATTTGAATTCTAACTCTAATTACTTCTTTGGATTAGATATATGTTTACTAAATATATTAGTACATTTAGTAAAGAACTTCTTTGGATTAGATATTAGATTAGATATATATCCTTGGATGGGTCTAAGAAGATAACTAAGTTACTTTTCTGCTTAAAATAAATTAACTTAAAAACATTTATTCTTTCGTTATCTTCGGAAATTGATTAACAAAATCATTGTTTTTTCTAATATTTTTAAATAGATTGTATTTTCTTTGATTAATGATAATCTGGATTGTTCAAGACGATAATAACAGTAATCATAATCAGTGCCCTATTTCAGATGAAGCTACTGAGCTTCTGGATCCTTCCACCGAAAGCTGGCATGCAAAACTGGCTAAGGTTGGCTAGGAAATAAAAATCCTAGAATCCTAGAAATAAAAATCAAGAATCCTCCGCACGTGAAACAAAATTAAAATACGACATTGACCCAAGAGATTAAGAACTGAAAAAAAAAATGACAAACATTTTAGTAAAAACAAAACAACAACAACATCTAAATCTTAAATTTTACTGGACAATAATTACTGCTGACTTTTTCGATATTAAAAAACGAAGTTGTATATTCACTGCTTTAACATTTATTTTTTGTTTTACTTGAACTCTCCACCATGCAATGTGTGACAGAAACACTCAAGTCGTCATCTTCCTAGTTTTCTATTCTTTCTTGTACTTCCTTGATGAATCAAATGGATTCGTTTCAGTCATTTCCAATATTTCTACAAGATAATAAATTTTCAGTTTTTCTATATTGCTGGCAGAACAATGTAGCATTTTACAGATATTCATGCGTTTAATATTTTTATCAATAATTTATTTGAGAGGTGCTGGTATAGAATAGAGTCTTATGATAAAAAAACTCGAGATCAATTGCTAATCTATATCAAAATTTATATTTGCGAGCCAGGATGTGTATTCGGCGGCCTTTTCCACATTTATTCAAAATCTTTAAATCCTCATCCATCATTATTTAATAGGAATAACAACGAAAAAAAAAAGAACTCAATGAAATACAGCAATTCTAGTTTTTGTTAATATGCAAAATATCAGCAATTATAATATTCAGATGCTAAAACATTTGCTTCAAGAAATGATTTCCAAAATTAAAGTAAAAGTTTAATTTTAAACAATAAAAAAACTTACCGAATTATCTTCTCAAATTAGCAAGAATATTTGGAAAATATTGACTATTGTGATTTTGTCCCCTAAATCTACATGATTGAAGATGTTATTTCTTGTCTGTTAAGAAATAAAAGCATTCATTTGCTAATTCTTAAATTTAGGTTCAAGTTCCGATCTAAGTAATTGTAATGCAATGCAGTTTTTTGCCTGTGAATTAGTAACATCGTAATTACAGACTTCTGAAGAAAATGGAGATGAACCCACCTTTCTGTCAAATTTCTTCTGTCAATTTCGAGTTTATTATACTACTATGACATAGATACATTTTCTTTTATTACAATTCAAATTAAACTTAAGAATTACACTTATTTGGGAATGAGATATTTGCTGAGAGAGTAAAGAAATTAAAAAAAAAAATTGATTATATTTTACTAACAGCTACACTAAACCCTGAGAAATAATACATTAGTAAATAAATAGTATATTATTCGCAAACTTCACCACATAATTAAATGCCTGTATATCAATATATTTTTTTTCGTCCTTTAAGTACTAAGCGCACGCTATCTAAGAACCAAGAAAATAAATTAAAATCTGACAGATCATTAATTATATTAGGAATAATTAATTATATTTATGACATTAATTAATTAAGAATGAAAGATAATTTATAACTTGTAATAAAAATACAAACAAAACAGTTTAGGCTCGTATAGTAAAGATATCAAATCAACATCAGCAACCTAAGGCAACATGAAAACCTAAATTCGGTTGTCAATCGTTATATTCATTTCTTTTATTTGCCGCTGGACTTCGATCATAATACTGACTATGTAATTAGTGAAAAGAAAAAGATATCTCTCCCAAACTATTTTCGAGACTAACTTCATTAGTATAGGGATCATCAAAATACAGGCTACAAAATAAATATAATAAAGACGTGTTTGTAAGTGCGAAAATTTCCAAGGATTTTTCCACTGAATAAAGAAAAAGAAATCAGAAATACAGAATTAATATTTACCTACGGAAATATTAATCCTACATAATCACCAACAATATCAGGGGCGAAATGATTACAAGAAAAATAGTCTGTAATTTCCTGTATCTTTCCATCTTGAAAGAGACTAATTTTTGTAATTGGAGGATATTAATATGTGCCATAAACATACATTCAATAGACATAATATTAAGAGACACTCAACTAATAGCGTGCGATCCTCCTCTAATGCGATAACAGACTACATACGCCGACTCCACAAGATGATGGATGGTTGCCAGAGGTACTGTCAGCCATGCCTGTTCTACCACTGTCCACAACTCCGCTCTAGACGATTCATGGATCTCATGTCTCGCTCAACGACATCCCCGAGATGTTAGTTAGGCGCTGGTAGTTCCTTCGATGGTGTACTTCCGGTAGACTCTTCGAAAACCCTAACCATTGGCGATAGAATGACCCACCTGTCTTGCACCGATAATGCGTCCACGAACAAAATTATTGAGGTCGAAACGTTTACCCACGTTCGTCGATTACGATACACTGTTGGGAAGCCCTTATGCCCACCTATTTATCGGATGCGTTTGGTTTGGATAAGTTCCACTATGCGCTGGAGGTGCCAATGGCAATTTCCCATCACCCAAATATTTTGTGTATTCAGTGTACACTTGAAATTAACAGGAAACTATCTTTCGAAGATTCTAAGACTACCGGATAACTATCGGAACCAACTTAGATTACGTGCATTTGGTACTTGAATAACTATGATTATAAAACCCTAATTTCGTAAATTTCCATAAAAAAACATTAGAGCAAAATATTACACAGTTCCTCACTAGAGCTTCGGCGTTCCGACAGGATAGGATAGGCCTACTAATAATTACAACTGAAATGTGGCATCAAGTATTAAAGAAAGTCATTTAATACAAAATAATATTAATATAAGAATACCTAGTTCGAAACTATCAACCACGAGAAAGAGTTGAGACTTGCAAAGACTATAATCTACCAATTTATTTTCGAATTGGTATTCGAATTTAAATGGTATTTACAAAAGCTGCGATTGATTAATTATTAGTCACAAGTTTTGGGTAAATTTGTAGAATCCAAATAAAAAGGTAAAGTTCAATTAAGAGAATTAAAACAAAATCCCAAATTCAAATAAATTTGATTTGAAAAGCATAAAGTTAGTCAACAGGAAATAAAGAATTTATAATAAAAATTATAACTCATAACAATGTTGTATATTAAAAAGTTATGTTTTGAAACAATAAATCTCGAACTTCCTTTAAATACTAAAGTTATTTAGTGAGACAGTAACTGTTAATATTAAATCTTTCCATTGTTTTCGTCTTTCTCGTTTTCAAGAGGAAGATTAGGGCTTTGTTCTTGAAAGACGACTGTCAATACGATTTATTAGTTATTATTTTATTTTTCGTTAATAATAATAATATCAGAAGATCGAAATAAGATTTAATTATGCTTAATAATTGAGTTTCAATCAAATAATAATAATCCAAATCAAGAATTTCAGAATCATGTAGTATACAATGCTTAAAGTGTTGGAATCCAATCCTTGCTAACTTCCCTATTATGTTTTCCCCTCATTCTTTACTGTTCCACGAACTTTTCCATTTGTGCTTTGATATTTTGGAAAGAGTCAGCACTGCTATGATGTGGAAGCCATTGCTTAAGTGTGAAAGCGAGACTTTTCCACTCTGATTGTCAAGTTGTTGTCTTTTTTTCTTCTCATGAGCATTTTTCCGGTAGACGGAAGACAACGAGCAAAGACTGACTCAGCGCGAAAGGGACAGAAATGACCTTTCAACTTTTGAGACAGAACTAAAAAGAAAACAAAGAAATTCAAAAGATTTTATAATATTTTAAAAGTCAATTTAGATTTTAAGATGTAATCTGCGAATAGTAATAAACTGCCAAATAAAAGATTTAAAACTTAGGAGCAACAAATTCGCTGAATGAAAATCAGACCCAACTAAACTGTTTATCAAACCTGGCAAAAAAAAAAAAAAATGTGACAAAGACTTTATTGTTAAGATTCATTAAAAATTGTAGTGGTTCATTAAAACTGAACAAATACATTTTATTAGTTTTTTAATAAATCATAAGAGATGCTTAGAAATTCGCGAAGGTAAAAATGAAATTTCCTAATTGAATTTATGTGTATTAGAAATTGCGTGCATGAAACTCAATGATTAAGTCCTTACTAATGACAACCCTTATAAATCCACTCTCATAAGTTTAACAACATCAGTACCTTTTACTAAGGTTATCGTTCGATAATAATAATAAAAAAATAGAATAACTCTCTTACAATCAACCATCAGTCTTTACGCAAATAAAAAAGAAATAAAACAAAGACATATACCAAGAGTATCTCTAAAATTATATTTTTTGAATAATTTTTTTAAAAAAAACGGCATACCGTATAAAGCTTTTTATTTTAATCAAATCACATATCTAGCTTTTCTATATCAAGAATATCTGAATCCGTAAAAAAGAGTAAAAATTGATCCGGAAAAAATAGGCAAATAAAAATTGTTCAGGAAAAGTTTTCATTAAGTAATGACAATAAGATAAAAATTAAATAAAAAAAAAAGTCAATTTTTTTTTTTCAATGTATGTAATAGCAATGTTAGTAACGTTGATATGCTTTTAATTTTCGATTCAAATACTATATTTCAAAATAGCAAATTATTCCATACCAAAGGCCTTTAAAGTGCATGAATGCAATGGACAGTGCAGGGCCATCGCAATTGCAGTGTTCAGTCCAGAAGATGGAGCTGTATTATCTGGCATTTGGCCAGGGTTCTGTTCATCTTTCCGATAGACTTTGAGAGAAAAAAAAAAGAATACAGCGTGTGCCAAAAGAAAAAAAAAATACTTTGGAATTTGCAGAAGGAATTCGACTGAGAAATTCCCGATTGTCTGGGCTGGACTGTTCTTCTGTTGTGACCAGTCACCCTAGTAAGAAAAGGACTAGGCCAAATAACATCATTGGTAATGGATGTTGCAAAGGAATTCTTTGATCAAAGCACAATACAATCTCTTCAATGAAGCTGGACTTTGGAACGTTCCCTGTATCTCAGGACAATGACTTTTATGTTACATTTGGACAGTACTAAACTCTCATGATCTGCTTTATATAGGTTGGTTCATCAACGTAACAGTTATTGCAAGTAAATGAATATTTCACAATTAAAGTAGGAAATGTACCGAAAGTAGAAAGTTAAATATTTCCTTAACACTGAAGCCAGTAAATAAAGTAAGATTAAAGTATAAATATATATTATATTAAACTACTATATTATTTAATATATTATTATATTAAACAATTCTCATTTTTGTTTTGTTCTGAATATTAATAAAAAATTTCTTCGGATCAAATGAAATTAATAAATAGCAGCTTTTTGAAATATAATTTTCATTAAGCAGACTTAACTTTACTTATGAAAAAAAAATAGATCAACATTTTTCATCAACAGTTCTTGGCTGTTGACTGTCTGGTCTCTAAGTTTTATTAGTTCTTTCGAGTCTTGATGAGTCTGAAAATAACGTTTATACTACATTAAGCCGAAAACAGAGCGCCTTTCTAAAAGTTAGATGAGAATATAACTAAAAGTTGTAGCGGAAATAAACTGTAATTAGGTTATTTTTCTTCTTTTTCCCCAAGCGCCCATAAAGACATGATTATGATCCTTGTGTCTGCATTGTAAAGAAATTCTCTTTTAAGCGAAAGGAAGCAGTCGAATAAGGGTGGGGAAATGGATTCCCACAAACAGTTATGAGTAGACAAATACACAAGGCAATTACGTCGAAAGAAAGAGCAGATGGCACTGAGCACAAAAACAAACGGTTAGATCAAGCCATCTTTGTTTTTGCAACTCGAGAATTCAAAAGGAAAGTTTTATTTATTGTACGTACATGATTCCAGTTCATCTTCAAATGTTATTTTTGCTGGTTTCTTTCTTATTCCAATAAGTGTAAACAAAAGATAATATTTATTATCTTAACGTTGATTTAGAAGAAATAGATTAGAAACCTTGGAGAATAACAACAGATGGAAAAAATGTTAAATAGCAAAACACTTGAATGAAAAAAAATCAGAGATTTTCTTCTAAAATTATTAAAGATATCAATGTCACAACAAAGATATCTTCATTAAATGTAATATATACTTGGATGAGAGTTTTTTTTTT
>JAFIDM010012231.1:5684156-5703570 GCA_023159025.1 Thereuonema tuberculata | reverse complement strand
AAAAAAAAATTACATCAAGTAAACTAAAATCTAAAACTTCAATCTAAAAATAAAAATAAAATAACAAGTTTTAATTCTAAAAATACATGCAATAGAATACTGAAATCCATTTGTGACAGTCGGAAATTATACGCAATCGAAATTCCATTGTTGTGGACAGCGTCGATCATGCATCAATTTCGCGCTTGTGAATTGTTGCGAAATTTAATTGTTGGTAGAAATATGAAGGCACGCGGGCTTACAATTTTTTTAATAATACAGATTTTAGAAGCAAATTAAGAATAAAAGAAAGAAAATTTGACAATGGCACATCATTTATTAAAAATGTGTAATTTGAATAAAATTAAATTATTTTAGCAAATTATTTTAAGAAACAGATACTTTACCAAACAAGAAACAGAATATTAATAATAAGTTATAAGTATTATTAATTGATGTAAAACTACTATTATTTAGGAATTCGCTCATATATCAATCGCGTGGTCAGACTAAGAATGTACGGATGAATGGAGGAAGCCGAAATAATCGTGCTGATATTTGAAGTTAAACCACAAATAAACATTGTACAAAGTTTGAAAGAAATCAGCCCAGACGTGTTAGTGAGGGATATCAGAGTCATTTTTGAAGGATGGGAGGGAAAAGCAGGGACTAAAAGAAAAGTGATTATGTTTTCAGTTGATTTATAAATATATTACGAATTATATGAAAATGCGTACAACCCTGGTCGCGAATAAACAAGAATAAAAAATATTCCAGAAGACTATTAAGAATTAATAACATCCGAATTGGGATGAATTGATAAGTACCGAAATAGTTACAGAACATTTAAAGAATGACTTACAGATAAAAATGTATAAAAACATATTAAATATTTAGAATATTTAAGGGGTTGGGAAAATGAAAAAGAAGTGTTCTACACTCAAGTTGTGGTACAAACGAGTTTAGGTTAGAAATATTGTTTTATTTAATAATAATTAGAAGATTGGTTTAGAATTTAAAATATGTCTAAACCACTGCTTCGATAATACTTTGATATGTCTTAAACATCATATTTGAAGTGAGTTAATTATTAAATTTAAAGTTTCAAAACAGTGAACAGCTTTTTTTTTGTAGCCATTTCTAAAAACTACAATCTTTTTTTTTCGAAAGTGGGATTTGTCACAAAAATAAGAACTTTCTCACCAAGACACAATTATTTTCCTTGTCGGGGAATACGTTGTTTGACTGCTGCTCTATTCCCACGATGCCTGTGTTTTCCCGAAGAACTACGAGCAAAGATATTTTATTCTAGATGGAGCAGAAAGAAAAATTGCCCGAAGAGCTTGTAGCGGCAAAGGAAGAAGCCTGCAGAACTCTCAATGGCAAAGAAAACATCTTTACGAGAACCTCTTTGTTTAAATATCTGTGTTTGCTTTGGGGCTAAAGATACTGGCTATTTCAAGGAATTCAAAAGTGTTCATCGAAAAAATAAAAGAAAACACTGTTTGTTTTTAAGCCCGCTATTTCATATAAAAAAAAACAACAACAAAGTAAAACAAATCGAATTCTACTTAAACCATACTCCTGGTCTCTCTCTTTCCGAAAGGACGAGACTGGGTTTTTCTATGTATTGATGATTTAATGAATTAAGTTCAATTACTACTATTACAGATTACTATTAAAGTATATTACTTTGTTGCTTTAAAATTACAGATTTGGAACGGTAAAATTGGCTAAATTCATATCACACCACATTTAAGAGAAGGGTACCGTGAAAGGGGGGGGGGGTCTTCAAGTATAAAAATAAAACTCCCGTATTATTAGCCTCAGTATGTGGCCATATCATGTGTTAACATAGTACTGTGAATTGATGTGAACAGATATAATTAATACCTTATACTCTAATTAGTTGTTAAGTTTCATTTCTTTGAATATTACATATAATTTTACTTTCAACGAATTCTAAATTGGCTTGCTCATATTAACGAAAGATCATAAGAGTTCTATTTAATTATAATGGCTTCTCTATAACTTTCATGCATAAAACTGAATATTTAATAAATTCATTTTTCAGTAAATCTAGTTTTGTTTTTAGGTTCCATAGAAGTAAAATGTCCTTCAGTTTAAGGACGGAATTAATATCACTGATGCACATAATGACGAATGTAGCTCAAATTGTGGCAAATTTATTCATCAGAAATTTCGGTTTACCATTTCGTTTAGGAACTATTTGAGCAAGTTCGGATTGTGTTTAGTTTTTAAAAATGCCACACCAATTTCAAACCAGATGTCAAAACATATTCAGAAATGAACGGAGGATCTGGTTATTGGAACGCCAGAGGCTCGAATATTCAATAAACGAGGCGAAACATGGAAGTGTTTACACACTCTACGATATTATTATGAATATGAATATAACAATGATGACAGTGGGAACAGCATTTCAAGCATGTCATTCACACTTGTTTCCTTTTCATTACTCATATTCATTGCTTACTTGTTATTGAAATCCTGTGGAAATGAAACGAAATCAACAATTTACCATCTCCATCCAGGAATCCTTGCAATAATATACGTCGAACTAACTGGCCAATCGAGATTTGGCAATTTCTGATGGTAATTAAAATTCTAATAATCAGCAAAGCTGTACTCCACTTTAAAACCTGTCAATTTGACTTTGACTGTGTTATATTTATTGAAATATGCTGAAAGCGATGGTTATAATTCATTTATTCATGAGAGTGAAGAACAGGAGTCAACTTAAAGCAGACGCTCAGTGTGTTTACAGATTTTATCATTCTTAAGACGGCTTCGAAATTCCCGTTTCAATATCGTTAATTAAGGTCTCATTAATGTTCACATTAAAGATATACTGTGAAGACATGGATTTTATTTGAGTTAATCTGTCCTGATTTTTTTTTTTACCTCAAAATTAAGTGTTATGAGAAATTATAATAATAAAAGTACAGGACGTTAAGACTTTCTTTTTCTGTTGATTACAAAAATTCCAAAGAAAAAGCAACAATTCCGTCAGTAACAATAATGCATTTAAAATTACTAATAATTAAATGGAAATGGTCATTAAAAAAAAAATATTTGCTACTATATAATAATTATCAAAATAGTATTTAAAAATATTGTTAAATATTGTTAAATATTCTCCTGATATCTTTATGTATGTAGTACTTCTAATTCGAAGATAGGATGGAGCTTTTCCTATTATTCTGCCATACTTATTAGCAATATTGAAATAATACCAAAGATATAGCTACAGTCATATGAATAGCTTGTTGCCAAATTTCGAGATTATCCTTTGCAGTTGTTTGCTAATAGAGAATATTGGAAGCTGAAGATTAAGGTCAAGGCCCATCTTAGGGTTAGAACACTGCAGTGAATGGAAATGAGTTCTCGGGCGCCGTAGTCAGAAATGTCAAGATCAAATGTTACGATTATTAATAGTTGGCTGTTGGAAGCATTTTTTTTTCTATTACATAACTGTAACAATGAGTAATAATTATTAAACTCAGGTGCTGCAAAGGGAACTTATGCCCTGGAAATGAGCTACATACAATAATTCCATAAACAATAAATAATATTTTAAGCGGGTTTTATCAAAACTCTATTATTGCTTTGAAAACGTAGTGACATAAAAAAAAAGAATACCGATACTTAACAAGATAACTAACACAAATAAAATAAAAAGAAAGAAGAATAGAATAAAAAAGAATAAGTTGAAGGGGAAAAATAAGTGTGATACAATTTGTATTAAAGATTATACTTAAGTTTTAATTATGTTTTTTTAAAGAAAACCTTAATAATGCAAAAAGGTTTCAAGGATTTTCGAAAAAAAAGGCCTTAAATGTTTCTTTCTTGTCTATGCTTTTTGATTTGGTTGTTTCAGGATAAGTAAAGTTTGTAGTCTATTCCTTTATCTATTTCATGAAATTGAAAATTCAATTTTAAATGTTCGTTCGTTCGTTGTTCGATTCATTTCGAACAGAAACGTGACGTAGCCTTTATTACATTTGTCTCAATCAGAGAAAAAGATTTAAAGAAGAAAGTTCAGACCTAGTATAAAAAAGACGGATGTAAAATAACAAAGATAAAATAAAGGAAATTAAGATTTAGAAACTTTTGTTTTAAAGGAAGACGAAGTCAATAAGCATCAGAAAGTATATTTTTTTTTTTCATAAAACATGTTCCAATTCAGTTCACTCAAATTATTTTAGATTTCTTGACCAATTTAACACTTCATAAAATTACTTAAGATTACTTTAAATGGAATGATTCATCTTTCTGAAGCATTTTGAAACTTTTAATACCAGGAAATTTTTCAGATTCTCTTAAAACCGCAAACTTTACATTAACAAACGAAAGGCAAGCACAGAAAAGGCACAGAATGACTTAAAATTCTTTTAACTTAACATTACAAGTGATATAATGCCATATAACCTTAGTTTTAGTGATAAAATAAATTTTAGTTAAGGTTAGGATATATAAACAAACTTAAGATTTAAATATATGTATAATTTTGCAATAATTTCAAACCGTCGCAAAATTTAGCGCCATTTAAAACATTTTTCTGATAAAATAAGTTTATCGAATAATTAATCAATGATCAAATCAATAACGTTTTATGTAATAATTTTTTTTTCTGTTTAATTGTATATTATACAATTAAACAGAAAAAAATTAGAGCTAGCAATATAACTAGTTCAAGGAATATTTGAAGACAAAATATTTGCTTCTTAGACTATTAACAATCGATAAGCAAATAAATAAATAAATAAATAAAATCAAAAACTGGTTTGGTCGATCGGAAACTTTAAATTGTCTGTTTTTAGTCTACTCTGATGGGAACCGTGAGGTTCCCTCAGTCTGTTCACTTTCTCTGGAAGAATCTTCTTCAATGCATATGAAAAGACAAGAGATGAGCTCATTTTGTAGTTGGAATTTTTTTGTATATTTGTTCTTTTCCTTGAAATTAAGAGTCCATTTATTCGTATCTTGCAATACTAATATTGAATTTATTAATAGTACTTCATAGTAAATATTATTTTAATCGATAAAATCCATTTGAAATTACAAATCATTAATGTCACCTTTAATATTAGTAGGTGTCCACCTAGCGCTGATTAAACCATAAGCTCCTGAGCAACATAGAAAATAAAACATTAATCAAACTGACAAACGATTGCATTATATATTCATTTTGGTATTCAAAGAATAGCAAACAACATCAATTATAAATTATGCTAATCTACTGACAAAATCAAATAAGTTCCTGCGTCATTATGATTAATGAATATATTATTATCTCTCTGACTTTATATTAAAATATTGTTAACCATTAATAATTTGATAATGTTACTTGTTTTAAAATCGCTCAAAATAAAAAATTGTAAATCTAGAACTGATTTATGTAAGAATTTTCAGATAATGGAGAAAGGAATCCCAAATATAAAAGGAGCGATTCGACATTTTCTAATATCACATCAAAGTATTTCTTTGTTTTGTTTGATTATCCAAACCACAGCTACTACAGGTCGCTTGACTTATTCTCAGAGCCAAAGAAATAGCAATAGACCATCTGAAAGACAGCAAGAGAAAATAAAGAAAAATTTACAGGAAAAGAGGCAGATATCAATAGCAACCATGGGACTTCAAGCCCCGATTCAGACCCATTAGTTGAATTAGCAGCTGAACTACTCCTGAACAATGTATTACATTCATGCCATGTGCAAAGGTTTAAGCTTTTATGAATTCCTTGAGTTTCCTTTTAGTGTTTAATTTTATTTTCTATTGCTTGAAGCAACAATTGCTACATTTATTATAAGTTGCATATAATTAAATCAAAGCAAAACCAAATACTAAAGACAAACCTGAAAAGTTTGGCTTTAGTATTTGATTTTTCATGATAAGTTTAAGAATGAAAAATAAAATGAAAATTTTAAGAATAAACGAAAAGTAAGTATTTTCTTTTATTATAGAATTTTTTTATACTAAATTGTATATAACATGAATGAAAGAAATCTTAAGAACATTATTACTATAAAATGAAAACTGTTGAACATTTTAATTTATACTTTATAATTGTGATTTTCTAACAAATAGAACTTTGATATCCAATATTCATTTTTTACGTAGTTTCCGAAGATGTACGACTAATATAACGAAAATTCAATTCCTGACAGAATTAAATACCTGAGTCCTCTGGTAAATTAATCATTTTAAGCTACTTTCCCACTGCTTCTCAATGTATTTGTTTTAAAGTTTCTTAAAGAAATGAAGACTATTCTAGCAAGAGGATAAAACAACTACTATATTTTGCGATTTTAAATTTTCGATAGAGAATCAGAATATCAATTTTATTTGAATTTAGATTTTTCTAAAGCATTTTACTAGATGTCCATTCCTGCTTCTATCGCCTTAAAGATTCAGTAAATAAACAGACAATATTGCTATTTATAACTTCCGGTACAAAATTTAAGTAAATAGTAATTAGAATTTCAAAAAAAAAAAATCTTTAAGAAACAGTAATGGTCTGAAGGTAGAATAAAGAATGTACAACATACGTTTGTTCATTTCCTTCAGCTATCATATGGAGAAAAACATCTTTTGCTTCATTAATCGAAGTTCTTTACACAATCTTCTACACACACACACATACATGCATACATAGAGGGGAAAAAATAAGATTCTTTAGTAATATTTGAATTAAAAATTCGGAATAATGGAATTGCTCAACAGTAAGCAGTCATGTTTCAGCAGTTCAAAGTAAGTAAGTAAAGACTATTTGATTTTTAGGAAATATATAGAATTGATATTTATCTAGTAAGTTCTATATCAGTGACATTCATCAAGTTAAAACGACAGAACATAAATAAAAAAATATAGACAAACAGAACAGCGTTCCACGAGGGCATCGTCAAATCTCGATACTTTTCTCTTTCTCTTAACTCATCTTTTTTCTCGGGATGCTTTAAAAACCCATATTTCTTTTGAAGTCTGTCAGATAGCGTTTTATGCTGCGTGGCCCGTACTGGACCAACGACAAAAAGAGATTTGTTGTGTTCACCCTTGGAGCGCTTCTATCCATAAAAACACACCATCTCGTTCCACATGACAACTCCGTACTACAATAAAATGTTGCCTTTTCGAATCGTTTTATTCTTTTTCAGAAAAACTATCTCTGAAAATAAAAAGGAGTTGCTTTCTTGTTTACAGACAGTCATCGTCTTCTGTGAATCCAGAAACCTTACCATCAATAACAGAGCTCGTCTAACCCTAATGTCAGTTCAGAAAATACAAAATAAATAATGAATGTAATCACATAACATATTTACTACTATTAATATCAGAAATGTACTATTTACGATATTATAAATGGAAACTGTTAGCCTATTTGTTATTATACGACGAAACAGTTTGAAGCAAATAGAATAGAACTCTTCTGAAAGATTACTAAGTAGTTGTTAAATTAATAAGACATAACAAAAAGAATAACAAAAACATTCAATATATCAACTGATAGATCTTAAAATGGACAATTGATAAATGGAAAATAATTACTTCTAATTATCTCAACTACGTACCATCCGATCTCAACTTGGCCTTACCTCCTGCGACCCCAAGGGCCAAAATAAGTCTGTAGTGCGACACTTTAACATATTTTACTGTAAAGAGCATTTTCCAGTGAAGATGAAGAATTCGTAAGTTGAGAACTACTGATTCCTCAAATATGGAATCTCTAAAGAAGGGTAACTACTAAACTAAACTAAACTACTAAAGTGCATCAAACCCGATTAATATATTTTAGAAAATAACCATTCTCATTATCCATTGTGCCCTTTTTAGCAACCCATTTGGGAGTTACTGTAATAGCGACACAAATCGGTAGCTATTGCGTTTATCCTGTCCATCGGTCCGTCCGTGTCTATCCACCCCTAACAACTCCCGAACGAAAAGTCGGGTCGACAACGGACTTCACCATCGTGTTCAGAGGCCCAAGCAACGTAGGAATAGGGTATTTTCTGGGGCCAACCCCCCCCCCCCCCCCCATGTTCGAGATATTTGGCATTGTTTTCATTGGAATTCCGCTGTTATCTTAAATATTAGAAATGCAACCATTTCATTTCAGTTAGCTTGATAATTAAGGTTTCTGATTAATATATCGAAGATTATCGGTTCAATACCGTAATATTTACTTTTTTTTTTTCTCTTAATCTTTTTTTTTTTCCTCAATGTCTGCATGGGTTATTTATTTATTTCTTATTTTCCTAATTTCTTTTTAATTTTATTTCTAACTTTTTTTTTATTTTTTCCTTACGTAATTGTACTTCCTTTCATTATCATTATTATTGTTGTTGTTATTACGGGTCGCCCTTAAATTTATTCTTTAGCACAAAATTATAACCACTTGTTTTGTACTGGCAACTTCAAAGAAATCTATTTTATTACCCTTGAAAAACTTTCACAAAATGTTATTTCTAAAAGTACATACACGTCAACTCCAGAAGAAGATTGGTGAATTATAAGAGTCTTTTCGCACAAGTAATTACTGGCCGCAACGAAAATCGCGTATCCTGTGAAAGGTTCCATTGAAATCTATAGAACGACGGTGGTTGCGTGTCATGTCGCGACCAGAATTCTGGCCGCGCGGGCAGAAGCGAACAAGCGGCCACGTGTGAAAGGCTCCACTGAAATCTTTAGAACGCCTGGCCGCGCGATCATGGCCGCGCTGCCATGGTCGCATCGCTCTTATTATTAACTAGTCGGCTACCCGTCGCTTCGCTCCGGAAGCCTCGCATATGTAACGGAAACAATTTGTTATTTATTAAAAAACACACACACACAAATTACATCAAGTAAAATAAAACTAAAATTTTTTTAAAGTTTTTTTTATTTTAATTTTTGATATATATATTCTCTCAATTCACGACTGCTTTTAGAATCAGCGTTGTGAATCATATATTTGTGATATATTTTTATTTTTTATAGAGATTAGAATGTAATCCTTGTGGTCTAATGCCTAACTTCGGAGCAGAAGGTTGCATGTTGGATTCCAGTAGATACCTTGTAGAAATTATTTCTATTTTTGTAAATTACAATAATTGCACCAGACCGACAGAGAAATAAAAGATGTCTGACTTCGGATCAGAAGGTTGCAGGTTCGATTCCTGTCACGGATGTTTCATTGAAAATATTCTTTCTATTTTTCATTCTCACAGAAAACTGCGCCGGACTGACACACAGACAGACAGAGAAATAAAAGATTTTAGTAATATAGATTGTTACTTTTCAGTCAAAGTCAGTTCAGTTTTGACAGATAAGTCAAAAAAGCAATATGGAAAAAGTTGAAGTTCCCATGGCCTAATGGGTAAGATGACTGACTTCGGATCAGAAGGTTGCAGGTTCGATTCCTGTCGCGGATATTTCATTGAAAATATTCTTTCTATTTTTCATTCTCACAGAAAACTGCGCCGGACAGACACACAGACAGACAGAGAAATAAAAGATTTTAGTAATATAGATTGTCGTATTTATAAATTTAAAGTTGTAGATCAAATGAATCGACAAACTTCGGTATTTTTATGACAATTTCCAAAACAAACCTGTAACTGGTAGAATGGTTTAATTTACAATGTATTTTTAAAATTACAAGTTTTTCATAAGTTTCAAACATATTTCATACATACTGTTATTAACTAAAACAGTCAATAAAAAGGCCAACACACTAGAAGTTTTAATAATTTAAACATTGTAATTTAAAAAAGACGCCAGACGCAGTTTCGTCCTGTACTACAGGACATTTTCAATGACAGTGAAAAGACTGCCATTTTAAATTATTTTATTCTAGTGTGTTGGCCTTCTTTCGTGACTGTTAATTCTACGAGCACACGTAAAACATTTTACTTTATTATTAACTTAATGAATTTTTTCCAACTAAACTTTCATTTTAAATCTCAATTTTTATTGCTAACTTATTTTTCAAAATATCGACTTTTTTTTTAAATAAATACTCTTGGTTTGATGAATTTCCGGATTAATTTTTTGTAGACATTTATTGCCCTCACTAGCTATGGTAAATTATGGTCATCCATTCTGATTTCTTTTATTTTTATTTTTTATCGAAATCCTAACTTTTATTTTTCTAGAAATGCACTGACCTACAGTCAAGAACTTACCTCTAAACCTTTTTTTTAATTTATTTGTTACTGATTTTTGATGTTGTTAACTCATGCTTAAAATAACAGCTATCTTATTTTGAAAGAAAAACATCTGAAGAATAGTTAGGTCAACTTTAAATTTCCAAACCTGTAGGCGGTTTTTCCAACAAGGGAAAAAAAAAAAAACATTCCTGAAATGAGGCTTTTTGGGGGAGCAATAACTCCAGTCGATCTCACACGGTCACCCCTGTCCGTCAGAAGAACACAAAAGATGTGAGGATCGTTTCTCTTGCTCTGGCTCCTTGGACATGGAGTGCCCTTACGTCATGCGATAAACCCTGGCTCCCCAGAGCACAGGCCACTCATCATGTGGGAAGAAAGGATTTCTAAAACCTAGGGGTTTTGAATCAGTTGGCGTCTGTTGATTAATTAAACTCATGGAAAACTAATTCGATTTTTATTTAAACGTAATCCAGTAAATTTCAATGTCATTTAAAAGACATTGAAATCAATGAAAATATGTCTTCTCTATATTCCGACACACCTACACGTCTTTATTCGCCGTAAAAATTAGTGTTTTCATAAATTGTAGGCCATTCAGAACTTAAATGAAAATCATCTAAACTGAAAATGAGTTTATTATTAAACAATTCTGCTTTATCAGTTTTGTTTTTTACTTACTGCGTTCAGTTGTGATGAAAAATATAGTAATCATTATATATATAGATATACATGTAGATTACATACATGTTTAAAAAAGTACAAATTCAAACTTATAATAGTATTTATTTTTTATAATAGTATTATTACTTATAATATTAGTTGTTACTATTATTACCCAATTTTAATTTCTAAGCATTGATATGTAATACAATACGATAATCAAAATATTAAATAAAATTATCATGCAAAATACATGGCTTTTTATCGAAATTGATATTCTCCAGTTCAAAGACCATATTTATTTTAGTTTTTAAGTGATTCAATATGAATGTTTTAAAATTGTTAGTAATCATTATTATCTAAATTTATTCACATTTATTTTTCTTTATCTGTATGTTTCATTGAAAGTTAATAACAAATTACTGGAAACTATTACTCAATAAAATACTTTGTAAAAAATTCATTCGCTTCAGTATTTATTTTCTTTTCTTTTGATGTCTTGCCAGCGTTTTGAAATAGTATGTTGAGCTAAGGGAGATTCGAAACCAAAAAAAACAAAAACCAAACTTCAAACCAACTAAAGTATAACTGCCGAAAAGCATAAATATATACTTTAAAGATTTAAGTTTGGTTAATCAATAATAGGTATCAGAAATTTATAATTCGCTGTTCAGATCTTCAAATAAAAACAAAAAAATACCTCAATTTAAATTTTCATTTCATAAAAATAATGATAAAATTATATAAAATTTTCTTTTCAAAGCAGGACTTTGTATAAAGGGCGTTCCCAAAAGAGAACTGCAGCTGTTAGATTTCATAATACATGTTAGGCATTTATGATTCATAACACATCTTAGACAACACGTGCATCCATGTGAATTTCGAATAACTTTGTAAATTCCAAACATTAACTTGTAAAATCGAATTCGTTTTAAAACCAAGGAAAATTGACCAAACCAGTCATTAAATCGTCAAATAATGTTTCAGTAAAAATCAATAGAAAATTTTTAATATTAACATAGGATTTATATAATTACTGTGAACGATTTAAAAAAAAATAAGAATAATGTTTATTCTTACGTATGCATTTATGTGGTAAGTGAGGAGGCAGGGAAGCCACCCTAATGGAAAGAATAAAAGACGGAGAGAAAGGTTGAGAAATAATGTAGTGCCGCGGAAACGGGAGAGCTCCGAGAAAACCTACCCAGCGCGGATCGTTCTCAATGTCTCTGTCTAATATAACTAGTTTTTCTACTGCAAAAACAACAAAAAAAAAAGTGATAAACCTTCTTTCATTTAAGAAGAGAGTCTTCAACCAGAACGCTCTTAAACGTTTCTTTTGGTTGACTTCTTCGAAACATCCTACTTAGAATTTCTACTTAATTCACGAATTCTCTTGTTCTGAATTGTTATTTTCTTATATGAGAAACAACGTTCTCTTTTTATATTGACAATGTTTATTCGATTTAAATTTAAAATTACGTCGACTTTTCACAAAATGCTGAACTGCATCATTTGTGCTTGTGATCACAGCAACATTCAGATAAAAAGGACCTATTCCAGATCGAAGCTAAAAAGATATAAGACTGAAGATAAAAGATATCCACAGCTCTTTCGTTTAACATAATGCTGCAAGTGAACATTGTATGTGACCATCTTCTGCTCGCTAAATTACGTTCATCTCCCTTCCTATCAATATATTGCAGTTAGTTTCGTTTCTGCTAGCGAAGTGGTACATGCTACTCTGACTCCTAACTAATCTTTAGATCGTTTCAAAGAGGAATCTTTAGTAGCTACTTCATTTCACTCACAGATATTATTGAGCTACTGCTTGTATATTCGGGAAAGAAGAGACCTTAGCCTTTGTATTGTTCCTAATACAAACAAATTTACTTTTTGATTTAGCATTACTTGTTTCAAAGATGTGTAACAATATAAAAAAAGGTTAAGAAGTTTTCATGCGTTAATGAGTCCGACATACGGTAATGCAGTAGATTCAGGAAACTTAAACTAACCATTTACATTAACTAATAGTGTGTAGAACAACTCTAGAAACAGCATTACCCTTACAAGAAGAAATATAAAAAAAAATATATAAAATAAAAGGATCATTGTTTAGTTGAAGTTGTAACTTAGAAATTTAATTGGGGAAGAAAGAGAAAAAAATATTAAAAAAAAATGTTTTTTAGTTTATCACGTTTTTAAGACGGGCTAAAAAATATAAAATAATTTTTCCTAGCCCCATACAGATTCCTAACCCCATCGGATAGTCCTGAAATTTTGTGATTGTAAATTTTTATTAGCAATGAAAATATTTGTAAAATTTAAAACCAAAAACGTGGGGCGCATGCAATAGATAATTGATATGGTATGGATGGAGTGTATGTTATCTTGCGCCCAACGTTTTTCGTTTTAAATCTTACAAGTATTTTCATAGCTATTAAAAATTTACTATCACAACGTTTCAGAACTATCTCTATATAGTTAGGAATCTGCATGGGCTAGGAAAAATTATTTTATACTTTTTAGTCCGTCTAAAAAACGAGGTATATTAAAAAAATATTTCTTTTGAATAATTATTTTCTGCTTTTTAGTCTTGTGTGTATGAAAATTTTTCAATCGATTTTAAACATTTTGATGATTATAACAGAGACATGTGATAAATTTCAGGTTTATTTCAGTTTCTCTTTTCTTGTCTTTTTTGCTTCTCCTTCTGTAGGCGTCGCTTGCATTGGGTTGCTGTCTCCTTGACCATCGAAGAAATTGTCATTAATGCACTATTTACTATTAATATTATTATTATTAAATAAAACCGTGGTAAAAAAATTAAACAGATTGATATATTATTACCGCGCGTAAGCAACGCAGCGCTCTGCAGCACAGACCTGTCATCCGAAGAATTAGGGTTCCCTAATGAACAGACAATGTTAATGTTAAGAAAGCGAAGTAATATTGCATTGTCATCCAGTTCTCAGCTATGTTTAAAGTTTCAAGTCTCTGGCTCATCGGGAAGTTAGTTTAAAATCAATTGCAAAATTTGTACCGAACAAACAAACGGACAGACAAGAAAGTGAGCTAATAAAACGTGCTAAAATAAGAAAAAAGAAACCTCTTACATCTTTATCGGGAATTTGAATCTTTAGCTTTCAATATTAAAGTTGAGAAAATAAAATTTTATATTATAATAATAAATAGAATCAAACATGAATAATACATACATTTTCTAATAAATTCCTTTGTGCCGCAATATTTTGTCGAAAACAGTTTTAGTAGTGATTCGAAACTAGCCAAAAAAATTTCTTCTTCATTCTTAAAGGAAGTTTTCTTAGAAATGTTGAATAATTCATAATCCTAAAATCGACCTCAAATTGATTCTGTGAAATCGGTTTCTCTCCAATGACAATTTCTGATGTTGAATTGGAATTTCTTCTTTTTTCGAATTATGGTCAGTCGTAGAAATTCCGAAATGACCTCAGAGCAGATAAATTTACTGAATCAGACATCACTTGATATTAGAGATTTAGTTCCAGAAGGCAATTTTATACTTATTCTTTAATGTATGTTAAAGTCTTATTTGTAGATCACCACAGCAGTGTTAATTAATTCGTCCTTTTTTAATAATAACAGAATTAAGAATTCGAAGAAATAAATCATAAGTAATAGAACATTTAGCAACACAGACATTATTTCAGGCTCTATAAGATTTTGGTTTTTATGTACAGAATTTATCTGTGAATGCTTGAAATAATTGAAAATAACCGTACATTAAAATTAAGACGTTCGTCATGTCTTTGCAAGAACTACCAGCGCTCTAGACAGTATGTGAGATTCAATCCAAATATCTTTGGTCGTTGGCCATTGATGTGTTATATCTAGAACTAATATCTATTAATTAACATATTATCACAATGTGTCGTTTGGAAATTCTAAACACAAGTCAAATTCAAAAAATAATGACGAAAAGATCAACTGTAACTCTTTTCCAGAAGTTATATCTGATTTTTTTTTATATATCTGAATTTATTTCTATGAATTACGATATATTATAAAAGACTTTCCTTCTTTTCCTTCATTTTTTCATCTGTCCTATTCTGGTCAGAAGATCCTATGGTTTTCCATTTGATTTCTTTTTTTCCAAATCTTTTCCCAAAGTCATTTGTTTTAAACATTTCTTTATTAGACATCAAATCTTATGAAAAAAAATATTTGTCATAAGAATTTTTCCTTTTTCCTTTGAAAATTTTCCTGAAAAGTCAACATCTATTAAATCTACTTGTATAAAATAAAAAAAAATGTCTACCTGACTATTATTTATTCTCATAAAAAAAATGTTAATAAAATCATTTTAGGACATATTAAATAAATTTTCAAGAAAATATATCAAAATAAAATGCAATTAATTTAATATAAAATTACGACCTTAATTTTTAATCTAATGATAAAAATCGACTGCAAATTATTTTTTGAACCATATACATCTTTGAAATTAATAATATTATAAAACATGTTTTTAAAACTAAGTTTTAAGAACGAAACTAAAAAATAACTAATTAATGGGATAATTGAACTAAGTAAGTTGACAAAACATTCAATTTTGTTGGCAATTTTTAAATTTAATTTATGTAAACAATATCTTTACAAATAGCTTTTAGAGAAATAATTTGTATTGACTACGTTTCTTTTTTATTCTTTCTTTTTTTTGATGAATTACAGAAACGTTTTCAAGTTAAGATATTGATAAATAACAAATGTCAACAGATATTTCCTATTATGGAATTTGAAAAAAACCCAACATAAATAAACCTGATCTCCATTTTGTTATAAGAGGAAAATGATCTTCATTCACTCGATGAAATCCACTCCGAAAATAGTGAATGATTTGTAGCCTCTCTCCCAACGGAAATGGAACCACCTTTGAATAATAACCTTTCAATTTAGGTTAAATAGATTGTTTTAAAAGCTTTTTTAACAGCGTTCGAATCGAAATTCTGTTTCCTTTATGAGACGCGACCCCTAAGAGAAGATAAGAGCTTTTTATCCATATTTTTGTGTGGGAGTGTTACGCCTCTGTCTTATTTGGACCTCCCTCCATCTCGTATTCGAATGGAAATGCGCCTTCAGAAGAGAGGGAGTCAAAGAGCAGACGGTAATCTAGTCAACTGAGAGGCCCTTCCAACTATGGGACGGAAATGATGGCAGTTTTATGATTCGACCAACCCACGCATACTGTGCGCCGAAAACAGACGGCATTAACAATAAATAGAGGCTCCACAAAAGAAAGAAACACGAATAAAAACGAAAGCATTGGATTTCTTCGAGGCGAAAGATGCAGTAATTTCATCTTGTACAAATGCTGTTTTTTTTTGTTGTTGCTCGAGGGAAGGCATATTTTCTGCATTCTAATTCTACGAGAAAACAGGCACAAATAGAAGAACGAAAGAAAAAAGAAAAAAACATGGAAAGAAAAAAATCTATTGGTCTTCAAATTTTTGAGAGACCTTTGTACACAAAACACGTTGGATTCAGTTTAAATTCTGCAGGTCAATTTCCTCTCCAATTCTCTATAAAAATGCCTTCAGAAGTTTACATTTTCATTCAGGCAATTTTGATGCAGTAATAACGGTTAATCAACGTAACGAAATCCAATTGCAAATATTTTTATCAAAAAGTTAAGTCTTCAATATCTCGATCGTATCGTACAAATAATAGGACGAAGAAATAAATATGAAAGAGCTTTACTATAAAGAAAAAGGTCAACGAAATGAAAAAGTTGCAAAAACATTAAATGATAAATAAACGTCATTCTGAGACTTATCATGAATGATAAGTTCCCTTTTTAGGAAGAGAGAGCTAAGAGAAGAGAGCTTTTTATAAGAGAGCTAAAAATCTCTTACCACAATGTTCCTCATATCTTCAAAACTCATGTTTTTATCATTGTAAAATATATTAATCAAAATAGAAATGAATTCTTTCCCCTAGTGGAAAAAATATAATAACGAATCGGAATATCAGCATCGAATGAAGTATGTGGCCTTAAAACGAGCAAATCATCGTTTTTCTTAGTCTAATATCATGATTTAATCTTTACTTCAAACAATTAAAAGAAGACTGAAAGAAAGAACTGATCGAATTTCAAAATTTATTATTGTTCAGCTACAAGCAGCTTGCTCGCCTTTTGTTAGAGGTCTAATGTGTGTTTTTGTATAAAGTTCTTTACGATCAATATACAGTTCATATTTGAACAGTATAGGTTTTCACTTCCCCTTAATCCTATATTTCCAGTCTTGGTGATTTTAAAACGTCTACATCCTTGCACAGATTTCCTCTATATAAAGCAAAAGGCTTTCATGGCATTCCTAGCCTGCTGTGCTTTAGGCCACAACTCAGAAGGAGATTAGTTTTTTATTCGAATTGTTACATTATATATAAGGTGCAATGAGTACTGCAAGCCTCAAGCAAATCACAGTCTCTGCTAGTATCCTGCAAAGAAATATTTTAAAAAGCTCAAAACAAAGTGAAAGATGCCAGGAAACACTGTAGACACTGCACTGAGACATCCTGTAAAAGTTAATTTCCGACTGGCGGAAATTTGTCGATCATCTTGTAATCACGTGCAAAAAAAGTCGAGATTTCAACTCATAAGTTTTTAAGGGGTTTCCTATTTGAAGTTAAGAATGATAGGATTTAAATTTTTACTTTTTAATCCATCTTCATAGTATTTCAGTAAAACTTTTATTACTAGCAAGTTAGTCGCTTTTTCTTAAGAGCTTCAGTTTCTAAATCAGCTTTCTTTTGGTAATGAATACCTTTAACCATTCCTTCAGTGATAGTCTTAATCACAGAGTTTCTTCTTAATCTTCAATTCCGTGTTGAACAGATAATCCTAATATGGATAACTTGATTAAATTAAAAGATTTTTTAATCTGAATTTCTTCTTTTATTCTTCAATTGTTAAAAGGCTTTTAAAACAGAGCATTTCTTAAATGGCTGATTTTACAAATTACAATAATATGAATTTCAGATAAAATTTTGCTTAAATTCTCAGAATTTTGTACTTGATTTAAATAAAATACAAATGATTTTATATGAAGTAAAATCAAA
This sequence comes from Thereuonema tuberculata, assembly GCA_023159025.1. Classification (NCBI taxonomy): domain Eukaryota; kingdom Metazoa; phylum Arthropoda; class Chilopoda; order Scutigeromorpha; family Scutigeridae; genus Thereuonema; species Thereuonema tuberculata. The sequence goes on along the minus strand of JAFIDM010012231.1, from coordinate 5,685,658 downwards.
TTTTTTTTTTTCTATTCGAAAAAGAACTAATAAATTATATATTTCTTGAAACTGTGAAATTAGCTTTTTTTTTTCAGAAGGCTTTTTTTTCCCCATTTTTTATTGAATGTATAGAAATCGAAATTGTAGTACTGTAAAAAAAGTGAAAGAATTTTTTAGCCAAGTTAAAGCACGGTGAAAGTGCATTTGTTCGATTTTTCTTGTTAAATGTTGTTGTGACTTATCCCTAGATCCTTTTTATGGATCAGTAGACTTTGAGCTACACTCTATCATGGGTTCATTAAAGCTGCTGTCGTTTGCTATCCAGGATTCACCTGTAAGGTGACAGTCAGACTTTGTCTCCTAAGAACAAAAATAAACACGGAAGAAGAAAGAAGCATCGAAGCCTCACGCCGGGATTCGAACCCAGGTTCCGATGTATCAGTCTCATGCCAGGCTTTCGCCTTGACTACAAGGCTGTGCTTGAACGGTTTGCTTAAATCCGTTTTTCCTTTTGAGTTTTGGAGAAGTATCAATTTCTTACTTAGCTAAACGAAGCTCAGAACTTTGAAAATTATATTTTTTTTTTTCATGAAGTTAGAACATTATTATAAACACTAAAAAGTAAAAATTCTTTGAAAAACACTGGTTTTGAACTTTGCGGTTTCAGAAAAAAGAAAATTGCTTTTACTTTTTGGATTTTTTTCCCTCTTCTTTGAACTAAGACTTTACTAAGTTCGTTTTTTTAATAAACTTTGCAGAAATGAGAACGCTTTTATTGAATTAGTAGGCAAAAAAAAATAGAAGTCTTCTTAAACTGTCTTCGATTAAATAAATATCTTAACTATTATAAGCATTACTTGTATGCTGATTAGGTTACACATTACAGATTATTAAAAAAAGATCCTAAAAAAGTAGTTTTCACTGGGAGTTAAACATCCAAAAGCCAAATACTCTAAAATAAATGTTGCCGAAAGAGTTAAAAATAAAAGAATAGTGAAGTAGTCTTTTATTGGTGAGACACCAAGATAATGTTGATGAAATATATAAACGATGGAAATTCTGAAATAGATTTAGAGTTCTATTTAAATACTATTCTTTTATTCATTGAGGCCGGCGGACTGCTGGAACATGAATTTTCTCATTAATATTTCATTAGTAAGTTTTTTATTGTTTATTTTATTACTTTGTTATGTATGGTAGTCAACTATCCTCGTACCTCTTATGTTTTGGATAAAAAAAAGCAACAAGGAAAAAAAAAAACAACAACAACAAAGAAAATACGTAAGAAACTTCTATGCAAATTCAATGAGACATTCATTTATTTCTTATGAAACTGATGACTTATTCTATTGAATAATAGGAAAATTAGAGAGAGGTGTGTTTATTTTGCTTTTTTTCATTTTTGAAATTACAACATACGTGAATAAAAAAGATACTTTTAAATATATAATACATATATTGTATATATATTTAAATATATAAATATAAATGTACTGTTTAATATGTAAATATATATTTAT
>JAFIDM010012231.1:5648584-5684146 GCA_023159025.1 Thereuonema tuberculata | reverse complement strand
AATATATAAATATAAATGTACTGTTTAATATGTAAATATATATTTATGTATACGTGTTAAATATATATATTAAATATATATACATATGTATTTCAATGCATCTGTTTTTATTAAGCTGATTAAATACAATTTAACTAACAAGTAAGTACTGTAGATTAAACTGATCGCTGAAATTTGTTAAGAAAGAGGCTATTAATCAAACTCATTCTCTGTTGGTTTAGTAAAATTTAAGTGGAAATGACGTATAAGGATCTAATACATATTAAAGTGCAGTGATTCGCTTCATTAACCACTTGAGTCATCCAATGGCGCTGCTGTCCTAAGATTAGCTCAAACAACAATATATTGAAGAACGAAAGAAAAATTAATGCGATGATGGACAGTGGGAAAATTTCACTTCATTTCTTGAAATTTTCCGTTTAGTTTTTATAAAGTAACGTCGAGAAATATTAAACCTCAAAAACCACAGAATTGACAGAATTATCTTTAAAAAGCAGAAACCTTCCTTATAATCTGAAATCGAAACTTTTCAAAATGTTCTGCATAGTTTCATGATACTTTAATAAAACTGACAATGTAATGCAATTTTCCAATCTAATTCACATTGAATTACATTTAATGATGCAACATTTTGCAGATTCAATTAACCAATGATAAATTGCCAAATAGATAACTCAGTTGTAGACAATGAAGTTCTACTGAAAAAAAAACAACCTAAAAATTCAGTAAATAATACTGCATCGATTTGAGTGGTATTTGTCCTCATTTCCAAATTACACAGGAAATTTCTTGGAATATCCATTCTACTGCAAAACTTGAATTGGTGGAATTGGTGAAATTGGTGTATTGAATTGGTGGAATCAAACATTGGATTTTTGAATTATCTTCTTCTTTTTGTTTAACTGTGCAAGGTAAACAGTTGCTTATTTGTAAATTCTATCTTCTATCTATTAGAATGTTAATAAATGTGAGTAACAAATGATGTACATTACCTAACAGAAATCTCACTTTTTTAAATTCACTAGATGAAGTAATATTACACATGAATAAACTACACGTGATTTCTATTTATTATCCGTAAACAAAATAATTTTGTTAAATAAAAAATAAAATCATTTGTCGAACTAAAGCAAAACAACTGTAGAACCATAATTTAGGCATTGTAGAAATTGAAGAACCATTGTATGTCACTGAACAACTCCTATATTCTTTAGCGTTTTAAAAACTATCAAAAATATTCAAAAGAAGCTCCTGAAAGAAAACACGCGTTCTTGCATTACTTGAAGCAACAAAGAACAAAAGAGTAGCCTACCTGCTCTTCCACCTGTGTCTCCAATTTGTTAATCATGCGCTCTTTCTCCTGCACCGTATGTTGCAAGGTGTGGTATTTCTCGTGCGTTTCGCCAGGGGTCCACTTGGACTCCGTCAACTTCTGCTCCATCACCCGGACCTGCAAAGATAAGAAAAAGAAGAAGGATCCTGAGAACTTAAATCTTTTATAGAAGAAAGAAAAACATTAAAAAAATACTCAACAAAGGAGGATTCAAGAAAAGCTCTTGTCACAAGTTGAGGCTCAACCACAACGAAACCATTTTCCCTTGGGTTCAGACCAACAGAAGGCACTATCTTAAAGGCTTAAGTACAGAATAAAAAGATACTTCCTAGACTTAAATATTCACTAAATATAAAAGGAAAGAAAGCTTTAATATTTTGTATACCAATAACACATAAAGAAGCTTTAGTAAACTCTCAAACAATACCAATGTAAAATAAAAATAGTACAACTTTTATGTATCTTGACGAAACATCTACTTTTTTACTTTTTTTTATATCTATGTACATTATATATATCATTATCAATATTAAAAAATCATCTCTACTACATTCTATGAAAATACATAGATGTACAACTTTTTACAAAAGAAAAAAGAAATAAATGTTGTACCCAAAAGAATCAGCAAGTAGCCTTGTGTGAAAAAAAAGAAGTTATTTAAATATTTGTATAGCCTTTCGAACCAGTTGTCCCGCTTACAATAAAAAGGACATATAAGGGAAATGATGGACATGTCACGAAAGTTTTGACGATTTCCGTCGTAGAAATACCTCTGTAAGTCTGTGAGACTTACTCTAATAAGATTAGCTAGATATATCGAAATGTTGCCAAGCAAATTGGCGGACAGTCAAACGGTGACTGTAGTTAAGATCTTGGACGATCTTCATTACAGACGGTTTCATTAAAAACACATCAAATCTTTTAACAAGCTTTGAGTAGGTCAAAAATCATTGTGTTACAAAGTGTGCGTAATATAGTATCACCTAATTGTAACATCCAGTACCATTGTTCAATGGCCAACTTAAGCCAATACTCATCTAATACAGTAAATCTATATCTTTTTAAGCACATTCACCTGTCTCTCAAAGTCGTAAACGATGGCTTTGTGTGAATGAACGATTAATACGTAGGAACTTCTATATCATCTTATTTGATTTCTTTTTACCTAAACATTGCTTTCTTTGAAGAAGATAGATATTTTACTTTTTTTTTTTTACACAATCGATTTTTTTTAATATTTGAATAGTCTTTCAAATAATTCGATCTTGTAATCAAACAATGTAGTTCTTGATACTTCATTACAACATTACAGAATAAAAATAAAAACAGCGAAATTGCCTGTTAAGTCAGTCTTGTCTCATAAAATTTAATTTAAGAAGTCTACAATAAATTGCTGTGATTCCTGCAGCTCCCTTCTCCACCTCGATAATCTGAAATGGAATGTGCCTACAGCCAATCAATGTTCTCAAGCACATATAATCAAAGTCATCGGTTTATTGGCAGATTTGATGTAGTGTGCTTCCATTACAATATGGCTCCAAGGACGTTTTTTCTCCCTTCTCTTTCTATTTCCTTCTTCGTTTACTGTAAAAGGAAAATGACGAATAATTCGCATAAATCACCCCAATTTCCCAATAACTAAAATGTTCAAAATATGGAGAAAAATCAATGAGAAGTAAATTTATATCGTTTCTAAATTGCCATTATTTCTTACGAATAACAACAAACTTTGTTGATCATTCAGATAAAATAAAAAAATCATTGATTTTAAAAAAGCTAATCAATGTGACTTAAACCTAAGAAAGCTTGTCTTTTCGCCGGTTTTGGAAGAAAACTGGTTAATTTTACTTTTCTGTGTAGAGACGGGTAAGGATATTTCGTTAGTATTTTATTTTCCTTACAATAACATTTTTTTTTCTATATTTTTTTTTTAAGGGTATTGCAATCATTTCTATAAGTTTTCCCATGAAATCAGAAATTTACCGAAAGCTACAGTTCAGTGAATTTGATGATTTTCTTAAATTAAAAAAAATAGATACTTCTTAAAGAAATTTGTAAAAAAAAATTCTTTATAAAAAGAATTGTTGCAACAAATGCCTAACCATACAGTTTAAAAGGTATTTGATTACCTAAAGATTTGGGTATTTTATACGAAACGTCCACGTTTGAACTTTCAAGACGTCAGACAAGAGAATCTTTAATTTTTTTTTTAATTTTTTTAATTATCTTAATATCTAAGCCTTGCGATAGTAAAAGTTAAATACATTTTGTTATATTAAAAAGACACTTTATTAATACTGAATCCTATTTTCAAAGAACATCATTAAAATTTCAGTTGAAACATAGATGAAGCTTCAATAAAATAAGCAAATTAATATTATTAAAATATATTTTTTGCTATTGATTATTTTTTGTTATTATTTAAATTTATAAATAAGGAAACTTTTTTTTTCAATCATTCTTCATTTACTAAATGATAAATATAATATTTTGTTTTTTCATTTTAATTTAAACTTGTTTCTTTTTTTAAAAGCTCAGAATTTTTTTATTTGTATTTTAAACTAAAGAAAATTACTTTAAGTAGGATTATGGTTAAACTTTTTCACAAGTTTTTTGTGGAAAAACGATTTTTTTTTAGATGTCAGTGCTTTTCCCCCCAAAAAAATCCTGTTGTTATATTTTTTTTTTCTTCTTCCTTTTTTTTCTCTGATTTTCTACTTAAAATCGATTCGTATTCAATCAAGCGAAAACTCTCTTCTAAAAATGACCATCAAAACGAAATAGTTTCTTTTATAACAATGACTCTGACCTGGGCGTTGAATAGACTGACATAAGAAAGGAAATCACTTAGCCTTAACGTCAGAATTCAACTCCAGTTGAGAGACAAATCCGGATATAGCTCAGCTCAAGATAAAAAGTAAGAATAGAAAAAAAGAGAAAGAAAGACATGCACTAACAACAAATATATATAATCCCATTCAAAAAATAATAGTGTAAAAGTATTTTTCAAAATAAATAGTTTCATAAAGTTTATGAAAACTTAAAATTCGTTATCTAAATTTTTTCATAACATTACTAAAGATGCTATTACTTGTAACAAGGAGAAATCTTGCATTTCAAACAATGCTTAAGCATATATTACAAAAGCTTAGGCCTAAAAATCAGCTAAGAAGACACATTCGTATTTTTGAATTCGAAAACAGCATTTATTCCGATTCTTTCCTTCATTAGATTAATCTTTCAGAGACCAACATTTCAAAGGTTTCCCAATTATTTACAAACTGCTGTTGTTCACCAAAAGATCTACCAAGATTAAAATAAACTCAACTGTTTTTTTTTAACAAATGATTTATTACTTATCAAAGAAGAAAGAAAAATACTCAACCGGAAAACTTTCCCGACTCTCAATGTTAAAACTGCTTATAAAAACTTGTAAATCCAATCCAACAATTCTTTCAGAAAAGCAAACCACAACTAAATCAATCGAATGGATTTATATTAGTTCTCTTTGATCAGATTAAAGCCTAATAAATAAAAGTTGTGAATGATGAGCCTAATTGATAGGCAATCTGAATTTGTAAATCACAATTTAGCAACAGGAACGCAATAATTTGTGGAGTTAAAACAGAATGATAATAACAAATGTTAAGTGGATTAAAAGCTGACTACCATTAAGTATTTAGAATGTAGAATTATTTTTTTAGTTATCAAAGAACTTGTATAAATTTAGAATGAATAAATAAATAAAATAAATAAAAAAAAAAAATTATTTCTATTTCACAATTCAGTCCCGTTAAGAATTCAATCCCTATGAACTGGTGCTGTTATTTTATTACAATAAATAACAATTATATTAAAATTATATTTAATACAAAATTACATAATAAATTCAAAATCAACTTGTTTAAATGGTTTTTTTTGGTCTTTTTTGCCTCATCGAGACACATAACATTCTTTCCGAACAGCAGAAGGGCTGTCGTAGGAATTCCCAGGGTTGTAAGGAGCAACTCCTTATTGACTCTGTAATCCTGCGCCAGGCGCGCGCGATGAATAGTAGTCGCGTACATTGACTACAAGAAGGCATTTGATTCGGTCCCTCATTCCTGGCTTCTAGACACTCTTCGTCTCTACAAAATACACCCCTAGATCACGGCATTCTTAGCTGCCACAATGAAGAGTTGGAACACAACATTACACCTCCATCACTATAGATCCCATTCCCATAAGGAGAGATATTTTCCAGGGAGATTTCTTGAGTCCTATTTGGTTCTGCCTCGCCTTGAATCCATTGAGCCACATACTAGACAAATCAAAACTCGGATATAGGCTTACCCCAGGCACTCTGACACACCATACAAAATCACACACTTATTCTATATGGATAACATTCAACTCTACGCCACAAAAATGCACAACTTACTAATTTACTACAAGTCACCACACAGTTCACCAAAGACATTGGGATGAAATCTGGAATCGACAAATTCCGCAAGTCACACATAACACGCGGGAAGACTTCGAATTTCAAGGGTTTTGAACTGGACCATGGGTTGGCCATCCAATCCATGGAAGAGGGAGAGACCTAAAAGTACCTACGCTTCCAGCAAGCGCGCGTCATTGACAACGCAAACATCAAAAATGCACTGAAGAACACATACCTTGCGGGCGTTAACAACATTCTCAAAACGCAACTCAACGCCAGAAATAAAATTAAAGCCATCAACACTTTTGCCGTCCCCACACAAACATATTCGTTCGGCATAATTCCATGGACAAAGCACTACAACGCACAACACGCACTACATTCACGAAACCCAACATGCAACACCCCAAGTCCGCTACGGAAAGGGTAACTCTTCCCCGCAAGGAGGGAGGCCGAGGACTCATCAATCTCATCACCCTACACGAAAAACAAGTACACACACTTAGGGAACACTTCCACCAAAGAGCACAACACTCCTCACTACATACATTGTATTACATTGTCAAGGCTGACACACACCTCACACCTTGAACCTTGAAAACTCTTCTCCAACACTCACCACCCCCAACACCCACACTCAGCAGCTGCGTGAATCATAGGCTCGTAAGGAACTCCATGGCAGACATCATCACGAACTCAGCCAGCCTCACGTCTGGAGTGGTGAGCTATCTGGGGAGACCAAAGGGTTCATGATCGCGATACAATCCCAAGTCCTATCCACACGCAACTACAAGAAACACATTCTATACGATGCAAACACACATGACGACAAGTGTAGGAAATGCCATACCACGCATGAGACGATCGACCACAAAATATCAGGCTGTCCCCTTCTCTCTCAAACAGACTACCTCCACCGACACAATCAGGTAGGGTCGATCGTTCATCAACAACTAGCACACAAACACTCACTTATTAAGAACACGGTCCCATACTACAAGTACACACCACAAAGCGTATTAGAGTCACCCTCATATAAACTGTACTGGGACCGCCCCATTCACACAGACAAAACCATACATCACAACAGACCTGACATCACACTTGTTGATAAGGTCAACAAACAGACCTATCTCATTGATGTTGCAGTGCCTATCAGCAAGAACATGCAGAAAACTCACGCAGACAAGATCAGTAAATACACCGATCTAGCATACAAACTCCAGTAGCAGTGGAGGCAGGATCGAGTACGTGTTGTACCCATCGCTCTGTCTGCCACTGGTCTGGTGCCTCACACATTGCACCATAGTCTCAGCACACTAGGACTTCACAAAAACACTTATGCACAACAACACAACACTCATAGTTAGGAAATTTATGGACACAACCACACATCCCTAATCATTCTTAAACACGTCTTTACACTTGGCAGTATGCTCTTTGGTCCTTGACCCGCCATACTGTTTTTGCTAGGGAAACCCAAGGTTTGAAACATACAAACATAATAATAAAATGCTGCTAATTCAACAGCGTAATTTCTATTAGCCAAAACAACTTACTTTCAAATGATCGATTTCCAAATCCAAGTTCTAAGAAGAAGTTATTGATATCAAGACTTCTACGATTCATTAACTAATCAGAAACACAATCTTATCAAGTGACCCTGGACGAAATTTAATTTAGGACGAAAAATATTCAAGATCGTCTGTAGATACTTTGTTTAAAATGTTTGGTACGAATGTAGAAGGAATAATTCCATATTTCTTTTGAACAAAAAGAAAGTCCAATTTTTTTTTTCTAATAATCCATTTATTTAAAATGTAAGTATTAATAAAACATCAGATTCTTTTTATGAATACAGGAGGAAATGTCACTGCTTTAAACCTAATTTTTGAAAGATTCGGAGATTATGTTTCTTACTTTTTTGAAAATGAATAAATAAAAAACTGTTTCAAGTTAAATTTTCTGGAATTGAATCTGACCTGTCATTTTAATTATGTAAATTTTTATCTGAATTTCTTAAATTACTTTTATTGTTTATTTTACAAAAAAGAAAAAAAAATTAAAGCAGGAAATATCATTGTCTGCTTATTTACGATCTTGATTATTCAACTGCTGCTGTAAGAAATCTAAATTTTTTAATGGTTAGGATTAGGTTATACAATATAGCTATACCAAATAACTAAATAAAAACTAGACTTCTTGTGGATCAAAAACTATCAATTTATGCAATAACTATCTTTAAATGAACTCTCAAGTTCGTTTTTTTTTTTTAACTTCGCTTTCTTTGCAACCTTTTTTTTTGCAAAGTCAACCTTTTTTTTTTGTTTAGCTGTATTATTGTTTACTTACTGATTAGTTTTTCTTTCAAATTAACAGAAACTTCATTCTGCTTCAAATCTCAAAGAATTTATCTCTTCATTCATGAATTCATCTCTTGAAAGTTTAAAGGCTTGGATCAAAACAGTTTCGGAGATTGTAGATTTGTATTCGGGAAATAACTTACCTCATGAACTTTCTGATCTATTACAAATCAAAGGGCAATTCCAAGATATGTCAAAGATGTTCAGTAATAATCCGAAAGGAATATGAAACAATTGGACTACGCAACAATCGCGTTAGTGTAAAGATAAGACTCGCATGATACGAAGGGGTATCCATTGTTGAACAACAATCGGGCGTGCAGTTGCAGTTGTTTTTTGAGTAGGACTAATGTTTGGTTATGTCGAAGGAAGAAGAACGAAAACATGGCGAAGATGACGACAGATATGGAAACGTTCAGAAGTCCGATTAGCTGAAAGATACGAGGGAATCACGAAGTTAAACGTTCCTCGTTTCTGGGAATAAGTGTGGTTTAACGGATTGAGGTTCGACCAAAGTGAAAAAGGTTAAAAGGATGAATCCAGTTCCAAGGATCGTCTACGATGGGATTCGAAAGGCAACGAATCTGAAGACAACGTCAACCAGGTATTGAAAGTCGTTCAACGTAGGACGTTTAGACGTAGGACGATAGAACTTCGGAATACAGTAAGTGACCTTTGCTACTTTATCACACGGACGGGAACATTGAAACATGAACATAGTTGTCATCTGATTTCTTCAAGACGTACAGAAAGATAGACATTAGTAATGTTTACGAAGATAAAGATTTAAGGAAATAATCCAAGTGAGCATAGAGTTAACACATACAAACTTTTCCAGTTATCACATTTGAGAAGAATGTCTAGGAAGGCTTTAAATGGGTAACTCAGAAAGACGTAGAAACATACAAGTGAAACAGTCTTAATTATTCTCATGTAAATGAAGTTAAAACAGAATATATTTAGATTCGTTTTATCAATACGCCTTTGTTTTCTTTTCTACAAATTAAGTACACCATAAAAGTTATCTTTAGCTCATTATACGATCATTCTCTGCTGGAGAAAAGGTTTCAAAAAACATCTCCGTTACATGTATTAGATAGCATTAAGTTACAACCGCTATTTATCGTTGTTTTACAGAGATTAGTAATTCTTTAGTGATATAAAATTTATGTTCTAAATATGAAACATAGAAGCCATCAATACTACCCAAAAACCTATTAAATATACATAAAAGTTGTGAATAAAATAAAAAATGTTGTTTTTATGGTAAATTTATTCATACATGACTTCACAGTAAGAGACAAAAACATACATATAAATCAGTTAATCTAAACCTTAATTCATAAAGAAATCCGTAGTCGTCTTATAATAGACTATCATAAACTCATACAAAAGTATAAAAAAAATTCTTTTACTTGTGCACGTTGTGATTAACAGGAGACGCCGACACACAAGTGTAGATAAAAAGTGCAACACATTAAAACAGGCAACACCACCGGTTTCGATTCAGTGACACGAGTTTTTGACTATTTAACTATGGAAGCCGAAAACAGAATTACTAAGAAAGATTTTTGAAAAGTGATTTTTTAAAAGAAATTTTAATCCTATTACTAAATATTCATTCTTATTATTTATTTTTTTCTGGTGAAGATTCTAAATATCGTTATCATTATAATCATTATATTCGACTGCATAATGCAAAATAAAATTCACCGAAATATCCGATCAGAAGCAATAACTAAGATATTGTTCCATAGCAATTTCTATTTAACGTTCTTCCTTCTTTTATGAAAAGAAGCGACGATGTTCCTGAGTGCTTTACTCGTGGCGAAAGGGCTTCGTAGACCTTCTAGTGATAATACACTGTTATTACAATAATAATCCATTTACTCATCACTCATTTAAGAAAATTAAAATCTCAAGTCAGATAATGATTATAATAATTAGCTAGCGTATTCATTTATACCGGAGTATTTATGTTATTAAAATATCTTAGTATTCTTATCTTTAATCTCGGTTTACTCGAAATTAGGATTTAAGTAACATTATCAACTATTAAAATATGGTTAACAATCAGATAATTGAATAAGTTGCAATGTACCTTTAGTTCATGGCGAATTTTAATAGTTTTCAACGTTTTATCTTCAAGAAACACTTCATAATCTTAATGTGTTAAATATATGTGAAATTTCCAAACATTTAATAGTTAGTTCAATATTATTTTATTTTAATATTTAAGTCTTACTTCTAATATCTTATCATTTTTACAAGGTTTTTACTTAAAATTAAAATGCGATATTTATAATCAGATATGCAGAAATATAACAAAATCTGTTTGTAAATATCAATTTCTGTAGAATGAACTGAAAATTGTACAACTAAATAACAAACTTATCGAAATCCAAAACACACCAGAACTATAGACAAACCATCGAAGAAGACATGCTATCTACCTTTTCATTTTATCATTTCACTTTTTCATTCTTGTTAGGAAAACTTTGTTGCAATTTCTATAACTCAACTTCGTCGCTGCCAATACGATTTTATACTGTTCATGTCTGTCAGCTACGATATAAGTGAAAACTTCAGGGCCCTCAGTACCTGGATGTTGTTTGATACATTCTAATCCATCAGTTCTCACTTCCATTTTTATTTCCTTTTGAGAAATGAAAAAGAATCTTGGGAAAAGTGAGCGAGAATACATGGGTTCTATTCAGCCAAATTCCCATCGATGCATCAAGAGTGATTTAGAAGAGCCTGGGATTCTTTGTCAGACGCGGGCAATTATAGGTAGTAGGAAGCTGCCGTCAATTATTAATGGCAGGAGCAACACTGCAATTGGCATCACCAGTCACACGCCATAAACTCCAAGACAGAGCGTTAAATTCAAAAAGGATTACTTAAGCTGAGTTATGGAAGATAAACCAGCTTCATGCTTATTCCACTTGCTTTAATACAGTTAATTCCAAACAACTAAAGCATTTCAATAAAATGAAACGTTAAATTGACTGAAATAAGTAAGAAGTCGATATTAAAGTAGTATATCTATAAGACGATTTTATTGCATTTGGAAGAACATGAAAGAGTATAAGCAATATTGTTTCTGTAGTAGCTTAAAGCGTTTCTTCCGTTTCCATCTAATTTTCCTTCATTCCATAAATATTGTTATGCAAGGTTCAAATGTTACTAAAACCTGAACGGAATGACTCTAGAGAAACAGAGAATTATAAATATGCGGAGAATTGGTAAAAGGATTCACCAACACAAAGATACAGTTCCAATAAAGGAAAAGATACTAAGGGAAAAGATTTTCGTTATTTACGAAAATTGCTGGGAATTTTCACATTTTTGAAATAGCTTTTTTGCATTTGAAATTCCTGCAAAAAGTACAAAGTTTGATATACTCTACCATAGAATACATGGATTAAAATTATTTAATAAGCGGTATATTAAACAAATTAAGCGAAATCTGGTCTTTTTTGCTTTTTTATAATACTTTTACATTATACTTTAGGATAAGTAGTTTGTTGCGCAACCGTTTTAATTCCGAAGAAAATAAATTCTGTACTTCAATTATCTTTAGCTGATTATTTTTCTTCATCATTATGTTCAAGGAGGGTTGACGACGAGCTCTACCATGTTAGCAATGTAGCCATTACATATTCAGATAATATTTTTTTTTTCTTCTCTATTAACATTCAAAAATTCATTTAGTTTAACTAGCATTTTCTTATAGTTCAGTTGTTTTCAAATAGGGGATTTAACCGTATTGTTATATTTGGTAAAGCTCGAAAGAAGATACCTGCACTGCCTAAATTTATGTTGGAAAATATCAATGAAAACTTCTATCGATGTTTATAAGTTTCTCTATCCATTCGTTTTATAATAAATCATTTTAAAAAAAGTGCGATCTTCCGTAATGGAATATGCGCAAATGAATGAATGTGAATTCTTTGATTATTATTTGCTTTGATTATCGTGATGCAGCAAAATATAAATTCTTCACATTGTTGATCTATTAGTCAGAAGGTTCCAAACATAAACTTCAAAGAGTGTCAGTATCAGCTATTAATAATATCTGCTGTTGGAATAAATTGAATTATAAGTTCACCTACTTTTCTTTAGAAATATAAGAAGTATCGCTGTTTCGAGATCTCCATTTTGGGAAGTTCCAGAGCTTTTACTAATTAGATGAAATGCTACAATATTGGCCAGTTTAATATTACACGTGTCATCTCTCCCCTTCTTTATTATTTTTCTTTTATTTTTGTCTTTCTGTTATTTTATATTAATTACAATACAATTACAATTTGCCTAATTTAAAGAAAAAATAATTACCACTAAGTTTCATATAGACTTAAAAAAATAAAATCTAAAGTACAGTAAAACCCCGTTATTACGCTCCCGCTTATAGCGCTATCCCGTTCTTTACGCTCCTTTTCTACGGTCCCTGGAATTTTCTATGTAACTCTGTATACTTCTACCCTCTTATAACGCTTCAAATCCCGCTTGTAGCGCTTTTTTTTATATCGGAAATTTTGTATCGAAAAGAAATGTAACACTGTAATGATTCTTTTCTTTCCCTGGTAGGAGGGAATCTTTGAACTCTTTGAAGTGCGGGTCTGTGATACAGTATGTTAGTGCAAAATGTCGAAGCGGAAATCCCTTTCTATAAGTGAAAAATTGGAAATTCTCCGTAAGTACGACGAGAATTCTACACTAAATCAGAAGGATTTCGCAGAATCTCTAGGAATTCCCTCATCTAGTCTGAAAACAATAATAATAAAGATTTTTTTAATAGAAAATAAGCTCACATTTGCACTACATCTATTGCAGAATCAAGTATCTTTCCTGTAAAATGTGTCTAAATGTTTCCCCATCTCATAAATCATTCCCCGTCTATAGCGCTATCCCGCTTATTACGCTTGTAGTTCATGGTCCCTTGACGAGCGTAATAACGGGGTTTTACTGTATTTTGGAAATCTGATAACTGTAAGTAGCTTATTTTTTATTAAACAGTTTTTTCCAAAAAGTTTCAAAAATATCATTATTCAACTTGATTTTAGTGTTTCATTTCATATGTTTTTACAAATATAAAGTAGTAGCTTGATTAATGCATGTCTCTTATTCATGATCCATGTGGCCATCTATCCCCTACTACCCGTGTCATCTCTCCCATAGGTATGGGAGAGATGACTCAATGTCAATATTTTAATAAATTCTAAAAATAATAAACCGCATTACAAACATAAAAATAAAAATAACGTAAATATAAAAGCAAATGATAAATCAACAGTTTAAAGCTTTCAAACATTTAAAAAATAAGGTTTTTAATATTTTACGTGAAAAATTCGAATTGTGTGTCATCTCTCCTAACTTTACCTTAAATTTTACTAATAGATCTTTAAAAGTGTGATGTCTTATTTACTGCATATATATCCTTAAATTTAAAGTATGATGGACTGCTCTGTAATTACAGCTTTTAACTTTCCTGCATTCAGCAGATAACATATCCGATTGAGGCAGAGATTATTGGTTTTTGAATTGTAAATAGCAGCCTGAAGTATGATATCTTTGTCATCATCTGAAATCACCGTAATCTTACGAGAATTTCCATGACTTGATTCGAAGATCATAGGATTCAGCCCAGCAAATGTCTAGGGGTTCTAAACTATGTAATTGCACTGTAGGAAAGATGAGTCTGTAATTGTTGTCTAAGCGATTTACAATAGTAATGAGTAATATGTAATGGACAACTCCCGGCATTACTTCTTTTTTACGATATCGACATAAATAGGATTTTATTTTGGGGTCAGGGGAGGGGGAAGGTAGGAGGACTACCAAAAAAAAACTGAAAATAAATTCTACCCTTACATTTCAAAATTTCAAAGCTCCGATTATTCTCCTGTTGATACTCTTAAGTTGATTTATAACTATACAGATTTCATTCTTACATTCTTGTTTGAAGCACAAAACTAATAAAAAAAAAAGATTTTAAGTTGGTACTTAAACAATGTTAACTTTTTTCCTTGCTACAGTAAGGATGAAATGGTGGTTATTTATTCCCACTGTTTTAAATAAGCCAAAATGACTCACACTAAGTAATCGCATTAAGAGATGCCTGTGCGAACCGACCTTCAGTTCAAAGGTCAAGCTAAAGCCTGGCATGATTCAATGTTCTCCCTGCAAAGATTACATTAAATTAATTAATTTCCTAAAACAACAACAGAGAGCTTCGAAATTAGGAACAACAGCTTCGTTATGCATTCGCAGGATTTGTAGCCTCGTTACCAGGATTTAGCAGAAAGGCTCTGCACCACTCTATCTGGTTTCCGGGGTTTTCGAGTAATTAGGATTCTACCATTTCAATTACAACTTGAACTCAAATCTAGATGGGACGGAAATGATTGCCACGATGTAAAGGCCCCTATTCCAGGAAACCCGAAAATTAAATTTGATTCTAATTTATTTTTTTTCCTATGGACGAAATTTGGTTTCTAGATTATTCTGTATTGATGAGATACAAAGTCTGAGATATAAAGCTTAAAGATTCTACAAAAAAATCTATTTTCTGGTCTTAACATGCAATGGAATTTGGAGATTAATAAACGACTTATGATTAGTAAAGCATAAAATTTCATTGGTTTATTTTAAAAATCACCTGATTTTTAGAAATTTCTAGAGGTGGCTATTTATAATTCTAGAAACTATATTCTAATTATTAGAATTTAAGTTCGTTCAGAAACTAGTAATAAAAAAGTAATAAAGAGAACTGTTTAGTAAAATTTACAATTCTCTTATCTTGTGATCATCGGAAGCGCAGGGGTCCCTCAAACGGAGACCTTGCTGTTTTACTGGTGACCGCTCCTGGCTGATGATCACCAAAGAGCGTGAAACAGCTGTTCCAGGATGACACTCGGTAAACAATTTGGTCTCACCCATTGTTGTCTCTTATCATGTCTTTAGTTGTTTATTTCATTGTTTGCAAATTATAACTATAATTGTGAAATATTTGTCGAATTCCAAAACCGATGTAATAAATAAATGGAGAAAGAAATATATCATCACAGGAAATATTGACGTAATGTTGTAGAATATTTTTAAATGACCCAAAAATTAAAAAAAAATAAGTTTTTTAAAAAAAATAAAATTTCTCTTTTACAAATTGAATCAAAAAAGATAATTTTTGTAAAGATGTAGAAAACATTTTATTTAACTGTTTGTTTTTTCAGGTGAAAAGAAGAAAACTGAACTTTCAGAATTAATTATGTGTAAATTTGGAAGACCTTATTTCATATATTAGAATTGTAACCATACAAATAAAAAAAAAGAAACAAATTAAGAAAGTCAAATAAGGTTTAGGATTTTTCTGAAAAAGGTTTTATTATTAGTGTAGTTTAATATAAAAAATAAAAAAATTGAAATTAGTTTTAAATGGTTAATTTGATAATAAAATAAGACTAGAGGATTAAATAATTGTATTTTTTTATATTAATGTAATCATATTTTCAAAGTAACTTAGTATAATCTTATATTAACATTCATCTTTGAAAACACAATAAAGCAATCTAATTTTTTATAGTATTACAATACAATGCATAAAGCACAATTTATATAATAATGCATCACCACATATAAAAGTAGCAATAATTATTGAAACTTAAATTACTATCAATAACAATTTTCATCCATTTCATGTTTTTGCTTAATAGATTAAAGATTTTGAAATCTTTTTATCAACAGAACTTCTTTAATTTATAACGATTGTGATTCTTAAAATAGAATTTTGAACTCATTCCAAACATAACAATTCTCTTCGTTTTTTAATAAATATTCAGCCACATCTAATTTATTCTTCTACTTTGATTTTTGGAGAGTATTTAAGATTATTTATAATATTAAGTTACTTTGAAAATGTGCAAAAAAATGCGTTAAACATATAAGTGTTGTAGTTTCTATTAAATAGTTTAAATAGATTGTAAGCTTTCTATTAATATCAGCCATGTGTTATATATTCAAGATATTACTGAAGTTTTAGCTGGAAGAATTTCAACAATAAAATCAAAGCCGAAGAATTGAGGAAATGTTGGAAACACCAAGAACTAATCAAGAAAGGGAATGATTATCAATAAAAATAAAGATAAATAAAATAAATTCTGTTGTGGTTAGCAGCTGGTACATAAATTATCTCATGATGAAGGTGTTTTTTACTCTTCTTGCTTAGTTCTTGGAGAGTCCACATTTATTCTCATTATTATTTCTCGCTGTTCAATGGAGACTACTTCTAGCTGATGACTGCCAATAAGCATAAAACAGCTCTTCTGGGATATTACTAGTAAATATTTGGTCTAATTTACTAACTTTTGATATCAATAGACATTCAGTTACTACACTTCATGACAATCTCATTAGAAAATTTCGCATTTTTCTAAATACGTCAGATATTATCTTAACAGAAGGAACTGAGGGTAATTTGGTATTAATTACAATTAATTAGTTAAGTATTAAGAGTAATTAAGAAAAAAAAGAGAAAACTTTACACTTGACTCAGGAATTAAACATGAAAGCTTTATTTCACACTCTTAATAACTTTCCCATTAATAAAACTTATCCAAGCATTACAAAACGCAATGTTTTTCGTCGCTAATTCAAAAAAAATTCTAAAAAAGGGGATGTTTCGGCGGCTTTGGTAAAAAGTTTTGACAAAAATCAAACTGAATTATCAACAGCGCAAAAAAAAAAAAATGGAAACATGAAAAGTAATTACAATAGTACATATGGAAACACTGGAATAATCTTCCATAAAAAGATGGAGCTAAACTCACTGTTGTCGTAGCCATCAAACAATAATTGATTTTAATGTTACGTCATACGATGTCAGTAGATATAAGATTAATATTCTTTGCCTTTCTTCTTGTTACCCCATGAATCATTAAATGATTACTCTTTTGGCTTCTCTCATTCTGTTCTTGATGTACTTCACATCTATTGTTTTATTAAGCCTGATACGTCTTGTAACGTTTTTTTTTCCAATAGACACACACATTTCTTTTTCAATATCTAAATTTATGTTTTTACGCTTTTATAGTATACTGCAACACTGACTTCAAAGACGTTCTAAAGTTGTCTACTTTTTAACTTCATGTTTTCTGATCCTTTTTGATTTTGTAACGAATGATTCCTGTTTGGAGAATACATTGGGCAAAGTGCATTGTTTCCTTGTAAGCCTGTCACAATATGAACTCGTAATATTCCTATTCCTTATTTTACTATTAGCTTTCAGTGGCCGGGGATAATGTTTAAATAATTCATAACAGGAAAAGGAAAGCAAACAGCAAAACAATGTCATTTCAGAATTCCAATGGCGTGAAAGCAATGTCTTAGAAAGCGACCGACCACTGGCTGTCCATGTAAGCAGCTTAGGGTTTCCATTTCCTAATCTCCATTTATGCAAACAGAATCCAGAAGCATCGACGCAGATTGTATTTCAAGCCCCGATCGATATTCGTAAATAAATAATGCACGAACTGAGGATGGAACAAAAAAATTACTTAATGGCGATCTACAACCGAATCAGTATAAAAAAGATGCATTCATAACTCAGAAAGAAGCTCACAAAGGATGCCTCGAAACGACCTCTCGTTTTACAGTTCGGGTGTTTTGATGTATTAATTGCATTCCAGCCACATTCCAGTTGAGAGCAATATAAATTCAGAAGCTCTTCGTTACTAGAGAAAGTTAACTTATCTTTCTTACATCGCTCTGGAATTTGAGATGAACACAAACGATAAATGCTTTTGCTGCTAAAGATATCTCATGAGGATCTGACGTCAAACAAGGAAGTAAGATGGAAAGAGAACGATAAAAAATGGAATTGTAGTTGGATAATGAACTTACAGATAGATGTGAAAGTAGAAATACTACATAGATTCAATTTAATTTAGAAAATTTAAAGATTTAACAATATCATTTAATATTTCTAAATATCATTAAATATTTAGAAGCTAAAACAATTTACGGGCATTAAATTTATTCATTGAAAGCCTTCTATGAAAGATGTCAAAGTTCAACTCTTGGATTTCTTTACTTAAAACTTAAACATTTAATTAGATTTTGTGGATTATTTTTAATCGTTGTATGGACAATCATGAGTTACATACAAAACAAAGAATGTTTTTATTTATCCTCTTCATTTAATAGTATAAATTCTATATACCAAAATCAAATCATGCAATAAAACATTGTGCTTAAAATATTTTTTTATTAATAAAATAAACAGAATACTAACAATATCAACCTACAATTGCAATCGTAATATATGCAATTCAAGATGCATAGCTGTAGAAAATCATGGAAACCAGGCTTAAATGCATTTGTATATACATCTGTCTGTTGCTAATTCATTCATTCATTCATTCATTCATTGTTGCTAATGATTAAGCTAATTGTTTTAAATATAATGAAAGCTAAGATTAAGACTTTATCTTACTAGTACAAAACAGTTTTATTTGTGATGGCTAGGAAGAATGAAATGCTTTATTTCAAATTTCATTCAATAGCATTCAAATTTCATTCTCTAGGTACTTGGCTCGACGATGTATATAAGAAATTGGGAGGGTTTCTAAAATTTCCTTTATATATTACATTAACTATAGTCTTGAGGTATTCCTAGCAATTTTAAGGAAAGAAGTGGAAGCCTCATAATTTTCATAATCGTCAAATCGTTAGTTAAAACTGGCTCTCATTTATTGCCAGAAGAGACTGAGGTTGGCAGTATTACAAAGAAAATATATCTATGGCTAAAACTTATTAACGCTGAGCCTTTGGCACCGAGCCTAAAACATTCACAAAGCAACACAAGATGGGAGCAGATTTAATCTGCAAAAAAAAAATCTATTGAGCAGAAGGCTGACAAGAATGCATTTATTAATGTAATATTTCAGGATAGGACATTGTGTTGGACAGCATTTCTCAGGAAATGGAATTACCTTAGATGGAATTTTTAAGACAATTGCCAGGTCAGAATTATAAACCTCGTGCCAGAAAAATGCAATAAATAAATAAAATTCGGGCTAATCTTTAATGAAAAAAGGGAGAACACATCTAAAGCTGGGAAAAGACAGAAAGGAAATTTCTGAAGTTGTTTCAAACCGAATGTTCAACAGAATAGAATCAAAAAACTTAAATTTACCGTTTATCATGAAAAGACTGTTATAAAAAAATTATTACTATTAAGTGAAATAAGAAATTATTTTACAAATAAAAAACTAAGTAAATTTTAAAATACAACTGTTGGTTTAATAAGCTACTTGTTTTACTATTTTTAAGTTGATTTTAATGTTAGGTTCGTAAATTAGGTATGGCGTTATTTCCTTTCTTTTCCAGTTCTTAATCTTGTTCTTAATTTTTTTTAATGAATTTTTTTCTTCACACTTTTACTTCCTCTCTCCGTATAAGCTTAAGTTGTAACAATGTACAAAATATAAATATTTTTTTAAATAAATCAGGCAATGAGAATTTTGTTTTTTGACAGGAAGCATACAGTAAACTTTTGCCGATACAAAATGAGATTTAACCTAAGGTCACATTTATATTTTGTTAAAAAATTTTAAGTAAATTCATATAAATAGGATTTTAAAGTTGAGGCTCGTAGTGTTGATCTGTTTTATTCACACATAAATCACTTTTTTCAAAGCAAAGCAAAGCAAATCACTTTTTTAAAATTCGTTACTGTTAACATAATAATAGTAATAATAGTCGAAGAAAACTTATTTCATTTTTAAAAAAAAAGCCTTTAATTTTAAAATTTGGTTTGTTTTCCCTCGTTGAAGATATATGAATAAATTCTAATGGGATCAAAAATACTTTTCAACATTTAACTTTTTCTATAATTTTAAGATTTCGCTTTGAAGTTTGTCACTAATAAAAAAATTAATTTTTCAAAATGTTCTTAATTAATCGAATGAAGGCATTGCCAATGAAAAGTTTTAAAACTTTGAATAAATCTCTTTACATAAATTGGCAAGACTTATGAAATAGTAATTGTTTGAATAATTGATAATGCTTCTTTTTTTTCTATTTCAGACAAATAATACATTCAGGAAGAAGTTGAAAACTTTTGAAATGAATTATTAAAAAAAAAAAATAAGCATCGATTAATTGAAAAGTTCGGATGCAATAATAAGAAAGAAGGATTAAGATTTAAGCCTAATTATTGAGGAACATCTTGTACGAAGGAAGCGCGTAATGAAGCTATCATTGTTAAGATCTGCTCCCAAGCAGTAATTGAATGATTCACTTAGTGGTTCGTGAAGGAATTTATAATTGAATCAGTTTTCAGTTCCTATCAAGCGACCAACTGCACTCTACCTGAACGCTTAATTCAATCAGTTAAGGAGGACCTTATTCATGCATCGGGTCCACTCTAAAACCAAACCTTTAACTTCCTTTTAGACTTCTAAAAAATTTAATCTAAAATAATGCTAAACAAATAATCAGAAGTTACTATTTTTTACTATTAGAATAAGTGAACATTGTACCCAGAACGTAACCATTACGAAAGATTGGGGTATTCATTGATGAATGTTGTCCATTTTAAACTATCTCAAAACTTTGTTACTATTAAAATGAAGAAATGTAATAAAAGACTACTTGTAACAAAACAACATTTTCATGTGGAGAATCAAACAATATCTTAACAAATCTGAAATGGCTTTTATATTTTATTATTATTATGATTTGTTGATTTGCAATTCCATTTTACTTCCCATCCTTTTCTTTGTACACCAAATATTCGCAGTTGATGTGAACCCATCAGTTTTTGCAGTTCAAAACTTAATTTTCATAACATACGTTCTGTTTATTTTCTTAAAAAATATTTAATTTTTTACTTTTTTACACAAATGAGTCAAACGGTCAATTTGTCGTTCATTGATAACATCAGTTGAAATAAAAGACCATTTCATTTTTGCATTTTAGTAAAATTCTTAGATTTTGTTCTGTTTTAAACCTATTTCTTTAGAATCCAGCATTAGGACAAAGCAGAGAAATTGTGAAAAAAATATTTTACAAGTCCAAAATGGCTAGAATTTTTGTAAAACTATTTCTGTCAAATTTTTTTCTCAGTTTTCCGTTTTCTCAATTTTCCTTACATTGCTGTGCTTATTTAATTTTTTTTTGAAGGATACATCAATTCTTTTATCTGTTAGTAATAATATATTTGCTTGTTGCTACAAGGGTGACTTTCATCTTTTTCTATCTGTCCAGCTTTTAATTGCTATATCATATTATTTTCTATCATTTTCTAGCAACCTTCTTTATATCAGATATTAAATAGATATCAAGAAAATATTTTTTTTTCCTATTCCAAAAACAACATCAATAACAACCTTTTTACCATTGTTAAAACTTTTTATTATCTTAATTCTGTGGAAACTTTGTTTCAGTCCTCATCAAGATTTACTACAGAAAACGCATAAAAGTATTTTAACATCAAACAGAACTCAGCTTTATAACCAAGATGATAACCCTGACATAAAGGTTTCGGTAATCTAGAAATATGGCTTCCCATAAACACTAAGCACAGTTTGTTATTAGCTGCTCTTGAATGTAAGAACGAGTAAATACAAAACTTTTGAAAAATGATGAACTCAATTTTCTTTTTTATTATTAAAGATTTTAGAAAAGAAAAAAAAAAGATTTAATGATAATGATAAGTGTTATCATATAATGTTGTTGAAAAAAAAGTAGTAATATTTCAAACAAAAGAATTAATTATTATTATTATTATTATTATTATAGCATTTATATTAAAATTTATGAGTAGTTTCTTTTGTTTTTAATTTTGAAATGAAATGGAAATGTTCACATCGTTAAAGCTTAATTATTAAGGATTCGCTATACTTAATAATATTTTTAATATATGCTAATCTTTCGCTGTGTATCTACTATGTTTTATTATTTTCGGTTCGTTTAACAAGATTTAGGGAAAAAAAGCAACCAAACAACATTGTCTTTTGTAAATACAGACTCTTTACTCACTCTAATTCCACAATTACTGTAATTTAGATATAGTGTAACAAAACATACTAACAGACTGTCTGTACAACTAGGTCGTCTAGTCTAAAATGGCGGCAAATAACCAACTTTCTTCACATGAACAAGTTTTAAAAAAAATCGTCTAAGTTGCGATTTATTAGGCGATTTATTTGTGTATTCTTGGTGGAATTGCAGTTAAAATGCTAAACTGCAGTCATTGACTTCGATGACTTAATCAAATCAATTACTGCAGAAATAACGAATTGGAGCAATTCAGCACAAGACTGCGATTCTTCTTATCGCAGTGAACAAAAATGAAATGAAATCCAATCGCAATCTGTCTTAACGAGCTTCCTCTTCTAATCCGGGTGATTCATTCTTACACAAGTTCGTTGGGAAATAAAGCTCAAGGTTCCAAGGAAACCAAACGGATTGGAGAAGGCATTTATTGTCCATAGCGATCGACACTCGCGTAGTTCAAGCAGCTCTTCACAAGAACTACGAGTAGAAGAAGATCAATAAATTGGACTTATTACTCACTCTTCTCCTACCCATAAAGGGTGTTATAACAGTCCCAGGAGGCATCTGCTGCGCAAGTCAGTCAGGATTCTTCATTTAAAGATACGTTTAACATCCACTGCCTCACTTCATGAGGCAGAAAGAATAAACGCAATTCTGTCTCTGATTCTGAACGGATCTTGGAATTACAAATAAAACAAGTTTCTTTAATACATCCCAAATAAAGTAGACATACAAAAGAGAAAGCTTATAAATACGCACTGAAGATTAGTGGCTCAATTACGAGGATTAAAAAAGAAATAAGATATTTAGAACATGAATTGTTCATTGCTATGATTAACTAATTTAAATCGATTAAATTCGTTAATATCAATTTATTTTTCGAATCTTTCGAATATTGAATTTACTACCGCTTATGAATGGAATAGAAGAAATATTTCTTACACACCTGATAGAGACATTATTTACCAAGTTTTATTTACAAAAGATTTAAGTTTTAGTTTTATCTATGATTCACTCAAAAAGAAAAACTTAAAATAATTATTCAATTTATGTGTTTTCACGTCCGTTGATTTTTGGCACAATTTCCAGGTGGAGATCTGGGGTTTTATCTAAATAGATCCCAGGATCCACCCAGCCTTCTGTAAAATGGTTTTTTTTTTCCCGAGTTAAAGCCGGGTGGCGTTGGACTCACAACCCGACACCAACTTCCTTCCGATGGTCGCCGATCTATTGAGGCCTCTTTAACTCCTCGAAGAAGCAACATCGTCTGTAAAACTGTAACTATCAATTTTTGGCAAAAAACATATTTTAGATATTTGAAAACATTCTTTTTGCTTTTTACTTTTTCTGTCATCTTACCATTCAAAACTTTTCCCGCGAATGAATGATGCTCATTTCATTATTAAAATAAAAATCAACAGAATATATATAATATCGAAGTTTATACATTGATTTCGAGAAACTTTTTATTCAACATTATTCTATAAATTTATCACATCTTGTGGAATCGCAATGAAAGTTGAAAGACAATCGCTTTACACAAGATGGTAAATGGTCTTTCGTTTTTATTAGTAAAGCATTAATTCTGTTTACTAAAATTAGATGCAGTTTCCAAAATCAAATACAATTTTAAAAAATCTCAATTTTCTATCAATTTTAATCGTTAAGAATTATCCGCTTCAGATTTTTGCAGACCATTGTTAGATGGGTAACTACAACATTGATTCTTGCTTTCTTTACAATATGGTTAATGCAACATTACATAATTATAACTAAAATATTCATCTAGTAGAATGGAATTCACTGTTCGTCAAATTGCTCAGAAAAGGATCAACTGTGGAACATTGTAAAACGGTAAGAATAAGAAAGATTGCTGTCATTGTTTCATCAAAAGTTTTTCCCTTTCGATATCTCGTTATAAAATCTTAATTTCTTAACATTTTAGAAATTATAGGAAATTTAGGGAAAAAAATATGAATATTATCATGAATCTTATTTGTGCATGCTGCCTATATCTGAAAGGTCTTTTCATGAAAAATATAATAACAGGTTATAATAATGGAAATTAAAGATGAATAAAACAATTACATAGTATTGTAAGATTCGCATTTAAGTAAATTTTCATAAATCTTAAAGAAAATAATCCATTTGAACATTTTATTAAAATTTTGTGGTTTTAAAAGCAAGGTTAGTCCAAAGTAGACAACAACACTGTTAATATCTTAGACGCAACATTAGAATCTGCAATCAACACACACTGCTTAGGTAAAATTCGTAAACTCCTGTCATCATCATCATCATCATCATAATGAACGATGTAGATCTTATTCGGAGTGTAATGTATTTCTTCTATACCCCTAATTATCGTGCAGCAAATCACGCCATATATCGTCTCCCACATTCATGGGAATGGACGTGAACCGCCCTCATAACAAAGGTAATCAACTCCAGTCAGTTGACAAACGGTCTAAAACGACTCCTTTAAGAAGTAGAGAGGTGAAGGATATAGACCATCTCTCATTGCTCCTGAAAATATCTCTTCAAGCAATTTTGTTTAATCTGTTAAGAGTCGATTGTTATAGTACAGTTGAAAGATGAAATCAGAAATTATTTCGTAGTTAAACTTTAATATCCACTGGTTTCTCCAAAGAAACAAACATAGAACTAAACAAAAAAGATTAAAATTGCTCAGATTAACATAAACAAGACAAATAGGAATAAGAAAGATTTCGCACCCTGGGCCATCACCGATGGAATTTGGGACGGCTGTTTCGTCCCCTTTAGAACTCGTCAGCCAGATAAACCCATGATGATGGCTCAGAGATGCGAAAAATTGGCTCACGCTCCTGCCAGTTCCTATGGGCCTTTCTTGTCTTTTTTAAACATAAAACTATCGTCAGTGCGAAGCAAATCAGACCTACAAAGTAGTCTAGAAAGAATTTGTACAAAAGAATCAATTCTATTATTCCTTGTAATATGGAATAAATAATTTTGAAGTGTTTTTCTGCATAAAAAAAAAAGTTCAAAGAAAAAGTTTACTCTACAATCATAATTTCAATTATTTTCTTTGGCGTTTTCATAATTTCCCATGTTTCAACAAAAAACTGTCAGGAGACTTAAGTACAACAAATGCCTTACAACTTATGATACCTTTCTACAAAGATTAAATTAAATATCCATCATCTTCCTTCTTGGTCCTAGCAAAACTTTCTACCCACATTTTATCTCTTATAATTCACGTAAATCTGGAGTGTGGACAGCTTAATGGATCCAATCCCTGTGCCTCTGTTACGTAATCTGTCTTCCCTGAAAAATGAGATTCCACCAATCGTGTAATTTGAACACTTGCTACTTCACACGGCATTTTTTTATTTGAAATATTGCCACTTTTATCACTGGACGGCTATTGTGATACAAACACAGGAGGATTTCGTACATATCTTACACCTGGAAGAATTTTTTGACAAATTTTAGGATGAAATATCGCTCAGTCTTTTTCGGTTTCTTTCATTTCATCATATTTTCATCGTAAAAGTGCACCAGAAGGCAAGTGGTAGTTCCGGGTTATATAAGATGTCTTCATTATTATTTAATAAAATAACAATTTTAACACAATGTAGGAAAATCCTCTAACAATGGAAATGCTAGATTAACTGACACGATACATTTTAAATTAAAAAACAGCAAATTAATGTGAAATTTGGGAATCTTACTCTAATCGGTTAGAAATGTATTAATTTTTCAAAAATCATAATTGAACAAGTAACAGATGGCTTCCATGAAATATCACTACTGGAATGGTAACTACAAAGTATGTAATTACTTTACCACAGTTATAAATTTCATACAATGTAAATTTCTTGAATTATAAGGTACAGTAAACAAAGAGCTTCCATGTGCTGTTTTCTGTTTTGTTTTTATCCGTTACTGTGGTTTTTGCGTAAATTAATGTGAAAACGTTGCTTTAACTGTTAATTCTAATTTTCAATTCTAAAACTTCTAAAAAAGAAAAGAGGATTGCTTTCTAAAGTAGAAATAGATTGCAAAAGATAAAATTATTTGTAAGTGATTGCTTATTATTCAGTAATTTTAATTTTTTTAATTATTTTGTGAATTCTAACTTTTTCAATTATTCGATTTCTTTTCCAATTTTTGCAAGAGGCCAAAACAGTCAAATTAGTCTATTTTTGGACTTTTTATTGACTTAATTTTTGTGATGTTTTATTTTTTGTGAATTTTGGCGTTAAAGAATCATGTTATTAAAATCCAAGTCTGGTTAAAATCTTTTATAACTTCAAATAGTTTTAATGAAATGCATATTTACATTTAATGACAAATAGGATAAACAAGTGGGAGAAGATTTTTTACGAAATTTTGTCGTAGAGTTAATACTGATGATAAAATAATTATTAAGCAGTTTTGTTTCTTACACAAAACAATATTTAAGTGCAAGTGAATACGATAAGAAATGTTTATTAGGAGTTTGATCATTTACGTTCAGATGTAACTTGGTATCAGGGTAGTGTTGGGCATCTTAATTGGGAAACATTTCTACGTTGAGTTTTTCAACCACTTGGAATTTGATGTAAAATAAAGATAGTAGAAACTAATCGATATTTAGCCAAGTAAATGATTCAACAAAATTATCTGCTGATACTTAATTCTTGTTTTGGATTGAATTTACAATCAATTTCTTTAATCTGACATTGTTTATAATTCTTTGGAAATAGAGCTTACTGTCACATTGACAAATTCAATCCAGGAAATCCAGAGAATTCAACGGAAAAAATAATTTACAGAGATTTTTATAATGCTAAATTAATTTCTAGTTTGGTTCCAAACAGCCGGAAGTGATCAGCGACTGTAGGGAACGCCAAGAATTCGTTGCACGTCTCATTTTCCAACTGGCCGCCATTTTGGCAATGGCGCATACCTGAAACTCGTAAGGCGTAAATAGGCAATGAAAACACACGATCGGAATGTTTTGATCTGACAACTATCCCCTTATAAAATGAAATGAACTTGACTGGCGCTTCGAGGAGCTGCGGTTAAGACGAGGAATTAAATTTCTAGGAGATGCCTAAAGGTGAGATGCTTGCTTTATGAGCATCTAAGAGGGAAGACAAAAGCAAAGCAAATTTTATTTAGTTTCAAAAGGGTAAAAAATTTAAAGCATTTCAACAATGAAATCTAATGTGACACTGAAAGTCTACAAACTTCAAATAATTTGTAGTTATAGAAGTTATATCTAGAATTTCTAGATTATCTTTGCAATGTTTTCAGAATTTCTAAATGCCCTAAAATATCTAAATAGGAACTATTTTTACAGAAAATCTTGATTGGAGCTATATCACTTCAATCTCTGTAATATTCGAGAACCACCAATCAATAGATAGTAATTTGTAGACAAATAAATTTATTTTATGATGCATTACGTTTTACATCAAGTTGTAATAAACCACAAACCAGCGTTAAATTCTAGTTCGACGATTTGACAAGTTTTATGCATAAGCTGAGACAAGTTACATGAAATTAAAAATATAAAACAACGATTAATTCTTATTCTCTGGAATACAATAGAAATAAGGGACAATTCAATATCAAAGGTATTTTTTAATTTCAAAACTATGTTGATGGCGGACGTTCGAAATGGAGAAAGACGAACAGTTGCCATGGATTTTCTTAGTAATGATGATTATTTAAAAGAGCTGGAGTGTAAAGAAGCAGATATAACTGAAATCCTATTTCCTTGAACTATTATTAAGAACTTTCATTTTAAATTAGTAATATTTTATGAAAGGACGAATAGAATATCTTGATAATTAGTACAATTCCAGAACAAAACCCAACAAGAACATTCTGGATTTCCATAAAAGTCCT
The DNA here is from genome assembly GCA_023159025.1 of Thereuonema tuberculata. NCBI lineage: Eukaryota > Metazoa > Arthropoda > Chilopoda > Scutigeromorpha > Scutigeridae > Thereuonema > Thereuonema tuberculata. Next base: position 5,656,089 of record JAFIDM010012231.1, on the reverse strand, counting down.
TCTTAAGCAGAAAATACAACTGAGAGCCTAAGAAGTAAGAAAAACCAACGAAATTATGAATTGTTACTGATATTTATTAGATTTAACAAAATAAAAAAAAATATAAGTGCAACTACGTAAAAGTACTAACGTACAAGTACGTACAAAGTATTAACATATAATATCAGAAAAGACTAAACTTCTGGGAATTAACATAAAATGAATAAAGACCTATTATTATAAAAGTTTGTCCCAAAAATTATTTTTGACAGATGCGTTTGAGCAAAAAATGTCCAAAAATATTAAAAAAAAATTATGAGCGAAAAGGAATGGATTGACGACTGTAAATTAGAACATTTTTAGAATTACTTTTCTTTGCCTTTTAAAAATATCAAACAGCTCAAGTTATTTTAACATGGAAAATACATTCAACCACTTAATAAAAGAAAAATAATTTTCCCAAACTAATTTAACTTGGATTTAACTTTATTGTTTGCAATTGCAAATTAAAAATATTAACTTAAATTAATGTCGAATTGTAGATATCAATTGTAAATGTAATTTAACATTTGATAGCAGGAACAACAAAGATTTGAATAAAAAAACAATTTTTAATTCATAATATCCAATAAAAAAAAATCGATTAAATGTTTCCATTGGAAGGAGTTCTGTTAGCGAATGTTGTTGTGGATAGAAAAACAAAAAGATGTAATTGAAAAATGATTACAATTAATAATTATAACCTCAAGAATAAAATATGATAAGAAAAATTCCTGTTTTTTTTCAATCATTTAGAAAATTCGTGAATAACTTTTGTCCTATCCGTTGTCTGCGAGGGAAATTCTACATCCAACAAGTCATAGAATAAACTTGTACGAATAAACATTATCTCCTATTATATGATTAGCTAATCACCCACTCTACCCTCCAAAACCGTCTGTTTTGAGACTGTCTCATGAGGATGCGAAACTAAATCTTAAACATCACAAATACTGTACTTGTCGAAAAGTGTAGATGAAGATGTAGATGATGATCTTCTTCTTAGTTCTATTGACTGAGGAGATTACAATTTAGTTAAGTCAATATTGCTCGATTTCATTTTGGAACACTAATAATAGACTCCGAAATGATGGTCATCTGGAATCATGATTTGTTTTCGGAAACTTTTTTGTCATTCCATGAGTTACAATATAGTTAGTTAGTTTAGTTTAGTTTAGCCAACGCCCATCCTTGGCTGTTCAGCCATTTGATGCCTTGCCGCCCAGTAGAGACGTGCCCGTCCTTCAAGGGTGTCTTCTCGTGCATCTACCTTCAAAGCACTGCAACTGAGAAGATGATCGGCATTGCTCACCCACAGCGTGCAAAGCGAGCAGAGGAGGGAATCAGAAATTCCCATTTTATATAATTTATATATTGATTCTATGAGTTACAATAAGATCCGTTTCGCTATTAGAAAGGAGCTAAACCAGCTTAATGGATTTAATAGCATCTTTAAAAGCTCGTCTTTCAGCGAATGGAAATGATTTAGTAAAAGAGGTTATTCCTTTACTTAGATCAACAAATTCATTTACGTATCGTAAATTTCTTAACGAAGCTCCAGTTTACTGAAAATGGAGAATTTCTGGAAATTAACTCCACATCGTGAGTGTAGTAGGGACGAAAGCTTTCGTTTTCGATGTTGAGTCATCACAGCTGATAAATACAATAAAGCCCTAGTGCCCTGATATTCATCTTAGAAATTCTTCATTGTAGCAACTGCTTCCATAGAAATATTTAGTTTACCGAGTTTCATTTCGGTCTTGTTCCGCGTGTAAAGAATTGAAAAGCAGTATTTAAAAACCTCATAGAAATCAATGAAATCTTCAGACATACTCGTTATATTATAGGAATAAAATATGTGTGTAAACTTAGACAGCTTTTTACTCCTCCATTAAGTACTTCTTTTTAATTTTTTGACTATCAAAGAAAAGAAACGCTCCTAAAGATGGAATCAACAGAAGAAAATTATGTTAACCAAAAAAAAAATCTATTATATATATATTTTATATATATATTATATTATAATTATATATTATGATCGTTACAGTGTTTGTATTTACAGATTGAATCCATACATAGCTAGGAACTAACCTTTGTGTATAGCGCCGTAATCAGACAAGCCCTGTAACAAATCAAAAATCCTTATAGAAGTGATTTTCCCAATTGATTTGTCAATGTTGAAGAATATTTAGGGCCGCAAATGGCCCATGACTTCTGATTGTGCACCTTTACATTGTAAATTAACAGATTATTCTCAGGAAAAAGATCATTAACTTTCAGTCAACTTTTCATGGCCACAAAAAAGATAATTGCTTCAATATATATACAGTAATTGTGTTTTAAATCTAAAAATAGAATTAGATTTAAAATAAGTAAATATATTTCCGCAGATAATGGATTGAAGAAAAATTAAAATTATCCTCAAATTCAATTTGGATGACCTGATTTAATATTAGGGCTTGAATTTAAAGTTAAAATAAAACAGTGTTTATTTTTGCGCCGAAGACGTTTCTGTGGATGCAGGGAAATATTAAACAAAATTTTGTGAGTAGACATGGTTTGTTGAAAGGAGATCCTTTGTATTTTCACACACACCAAGCATTATGCAATCAGTTTGGGACAACAATAACAAAATACATGGTTAAAACTACGATAACTTGAAAACTTTACATTCAACTAAACTGAATTTTGGATCCAGGGATTCAAAAGTTTGCTCCTATCTAATTTTTGTATTTTTTAAAACTAATTTCCGACAAATTAGATTCTAATTTCATTCTTTTTGAATTAAATTTTACAATAACGCTTTTAAGTCTTTTGTTTCCTGGATTTCAGACGTTGCATTGTGGAACTCAGCTATCATTTCAAAAGAATTGCACTTCCGCAAAATTTTGATAAGCCTTACAACGTAATTTTCTGTTGCTGAAGAACATTTTTTTTATTATTATTATATAGAATACGTGTTTGGCAATCAAAGAACTTGTCGTAATTACTAGCAACATAAAAAAAAGTGTCAATTGAAGCAATACCGCCCTTTCATTTTCAGAAATGACTGGCGGCAATTTGCTTCAATGGATCATTTGTGCAACAAAACCGCGCCAATTCTGCTGGTATTCAGAATGATATAAGACTTCCTACTTTCCGTGATAAAGTTCTGTCTAATGATTAAGAGGGTAATTTCTCTTTTTTGCGATTGCGACAGCTAAAAACCCAGAAATGGGAATGTTTTTTGTTTTGTTCTATTCGTGGTACAGACGATGGGAATTATTGCAGAGGGGTTTGTCTCGAGTGGTGTCAGGGCGAAGAATAGCAATTGTTACGAGAATTACTGTCAACTTTAAATCACTTCCATTGGTTCTACGATAGAGGGAAAAAAAAGGGAGGGGATTCCCATTACTGATTAAAGGGGATGAAATGGAAGACTGTTAGAACCTTAACTTTACTGAATAAAAGGTATAATTATTGCCCAACCTGGTCACTAATGTAAAAGAAAGGCAGCTGCTGCTTTGGATAGGAGTAAGGATCTATTCTAATAGAATTATACTCCGTAATATTGATAATTTCCTACTTTCATACCAAAAATGTTCAACCTTACCTTGTTGATTTTAAATGACTCATACTTTTAAAATTAGCATTCAAGACATCTTTACTTGCTTACATTGTAAATAGAAATAAATTTTAAAATACTTAATGCTTTGTTATTTAACAACTAAGTTAAATTTCTAAATGAAGTGATGATCAGAAAAAAAAATCCAAAGGAACAAATATTAGGATTTCATAATTAAAAATATTTTTTTATACATCTAATGTTTAATCGAAGTGATGCTATTTAAAAATAAAGATGCGATTCTATTGCTGTTGTTAATATTAAATTTATAATATTATGAAAATTAATGAGCTTTTATTTTCTTTATGTTATTTTAAGTAAATGAAAATATTCAACCTTCTCTTTAAAGTTTATTTCTGCGATGAAGGCTTTCACAAGTAGAAAGAAAGAAATACTTCGAAAGAGGATATACTTTTTTAAAAAATTAAATTTAGTAATATGATTAATAATAAGACTTGAGTTTTTCCTTTTTTTAATTAAATTCATTATTCATAAATATCTAGCTTTCTTTTATACAGTTATATACTTGTTTTTTTTTTTTTGCTAATATGAAGTTAGCTGGAACCTGTTAGCTAACTAAAATCCTTGAATAATCTACACAATCTAGTTGTTAATTAAGGAATCGTTATGATAGATAATTATAAATAATAAATTATAATCAGCAAAGTGTTTAAGTAGGCGAGTAACAAACCGTCGGAATTGAATTTGTAGTGAATTTTATCAAAGGTAGATTTAGATTTTTTTTCCTTCCCCGATTTGTTTTGGTATTTTTTAATGTAAGAGTAATATTTATTTAATGCCGATTTGATTTAGAGTTTTCGCTGTGGCGCTTTTCAAATGTTGTAAAAAAGCTTAATACCAGATGCCGCTACATACGGTTAATTAGTGCGTTGCTTAGCGACAAACGAGTAGTTGGAAGAAAACGTTTATCAAGTGATGTGGCCGCTTCTGATTTTCCCACTGATAATTTATGAGAGGAGATGGTAGAAAGCCGTAAGATATTTCCGTTTTACGCAAGTAATCGGTATTCTATCTGTCTGTAATTAAATGCAAATGAGTAACATATATTTCATCATTTTCTAGAAAGACAGCGAACTTGGAAAGATAGCGACGTTCGGCCTGTGTGGCGTTTGTTGCTGAGGAGGTAGGCTTAAACCTTCAACCCAAGGATATTAGTGTGACCCGAGAGTCCTTACTGATTTCATTGAATGGTATATGGAATCGAGTTCAAGGAGTGTCACATATACACTGGTCAGGGAATTGCGAAATCAGGGCGAAGCAGGCATATCGATACAATTGAAAAAGTCCGATTGGATAGGCATACGGAATCGAATGTGTCTTCCATGCCAGATACTCAGAGATGTCTAAGATGGAGTTCCATGTTTTGCTTCTGATAAGGTAGGACAGACTTTCTTATGTAATCTTCGGTCCGTGTGGATAAGATTCGGCATCAAGAAACCAGTCAAGTTTAATGAAGAAACCCAGACAATTATTTCTGAACCTTTTTTAGGGACTTGAGTATCGGACGATTGTAAACGTTTCATTAGATTAGCTTTATGATTATAAGCTATGAGATGTACAGGCATTAAATTGCATTTAGGGAATTTCTCGTGCATAAAACTGTAAAGTGTTTTCCTTATTAGTTGAGAAAATTCCGAAAGGAAATTATTTAATATACTTAGGTATTATGCCGTTGTGATATGTTAGGCTTAATAAAATAGTTGTTACACAGATGGTGTACTTTAATGTTAAATAATTCAAAGGGTCAAATAAGTTAAATTAAGAAATCTGTGTGATTTCAATTTTGTTGTTGTATAACAATTGATAAAGATTTAGTCAATTTAATGCAAAGATAATTTTGTTAATATTATAGAATCAATATCTTTGAAGTAAGGAAGTCATGATGTATAATCTATACATTTGTTGTTAAAAGGTTTAAAGATGACTTCAATCTGATTTCATGAACTAAATAAATTTGTAAATACCAAATATTAACTTCTTGTATTCCTTAAATGTTTTATTAGTGAATATAAAGATTTATTTCGATTCAGACTATCTGCCGTTTTTGGTTTCTAATTATTTGATATCACTTTGCTATGTCATTCAAGAAATTACTGTTTATGGGCCTCTAAAGAATTTCTAATCTTAATTATTAGAATTTTATCCAACAGAATTCGATTCCATACTAATACTTGGGTGCTTCTTCTCCATTTTTGTTAGTTTCATATTTGTAGACCGCGATTCATCAGTATTTTCCCATTATTATGGGAAAATAATAATAAAGTACAATGTTAAACTAGTCAGTGATGAATGACAATAATAAGTAAAAATTTCTTAAATGATTTTCTTTTTATTCTTGTTAAAGGAATCCACAAAACTGAATCAGGATTTGAATCAGAATCAAAAGAATTTGCAATAAAATAAATAAAGTAAAATAAAAATACTGTATTTCTGAACTGGATTAAAAATTGGTGATTTCTTTTTTTTACAATAATTTATCATCTAATATTTAGAGTTTTTTCGTTTAGTAGTATTTAAAAAAATAACTGGTTTTAACTAATAAATTTGACATAGTAAAAGTTAAATTAAAGATAAATCACTCAAAAGAAAACAAAAAGAAAATTCTTAATTTTAATTCTATTTAATTAATTATCTGAGTTTAATTTGTAACACTTATAGTTTTCGAAATAAAGATTAATACAGTTCACATTTTCTCAATTTCATTATTTAAAAATTACAAATTAAATTGCTTAAAACTGAAAGTAAAACAAGGTAAGGATAGTGATTAGTAAACCAATCACAGTGCTTCGCAACGGCTTCTGAGTCACCTTTACTTTAGAATTGATTGCGCCGGTGTGATCTAGAAAATGCTCGCGCGATTCTCTTTGCGACCCCATGCTATCTTACCCACCCCTATTTATATGGAATAATCGTCATTCTTAACTCGAACCTTTTAATACACTGAACTCCTAATAATGACTTAAAAAAAACTTAAGTCTTAAAAACTGTGAAACGATTTAAAATGGGGAGAAAAAAATGAAGAATAAGAATTGCCCATGAGGGGACCGAACCCACGACCTTCGCGTTATTAGCACGAAGCTTTAACCAACTGAGCTAACAGGCCACCCACAATATTCAAGAAGTCCTAAAACTGTCGCTTCCTAAGTATCTACTTTAAATAACGTGATACTAATTTTAGAGAAAATAAAGTAGTTATCAAAATCCCAATTCTAAAGGATTACATAACCAATATCTCATTAAGTCACAAGTTGAGAAACTGTGGAAAGATTTAAAATGGGGAGAAAAAACTGAAGAATAAGAATGGCCCATGAGAGATCGAACCCACGACCTTCGCGTTATTAGCATGACGCTCTAACCAACTGAGCTAACAGAAGCCGTTGCGGGATTGTGGGATATGTGTCCACCGACAGACAGACAAACCTGGGATATAAGGCGTCTAACAAGAATATCAACGTGATTTCAGTATATCTATTATCTAACAAAATACCATATACAGTAAAATAAAACAAAGAACGCACATAACTAAACAAAACACAAATTCACTGAGCTATTTTTTGATATTTGTGCTGGAAATTGGAGACAGTACTGTTTCGAGGCTTATTGGCCTCTCATCAGTCCAAATCCATCCAGCCTACCAAGCTCAGTGAAATAGGACGATATACAAAACGGACTAACATACAAATCAATGACCCCTGAATTACAAAAACATCAAAATAAAATAAAGAATAAAAAGGGGGTAAATAATTAATCCCCGCTAGCGTTTAGCTTAGCATCAAGGAATTAATTTATAACAAGATTAGTAATTAGACAATAGATTTAACGTGCGTTAGTACATTTTTACAGTAAAATAAAACAAAGAACG